>CM031579.1:4876865-5234209 GCA_018467065.1 Ephestia elutella
GTTTGTAATATATTGGGTAAAACTAAACGCAGGCGTTTCCTGTTATCGCCGCCAGGCGTTTCGGGGTTCTCACATTGCTAGCGTGGATGGCGTCGCGTGTGGTCCGCCATTGCATTGTCCAGGGCGATATCGGTTTGATTTTAATACGCGGAGCGGTCTCGCGTCTTTTGCTTGTTGTTTAGTTTGAGTGATAATTGTGAATCTCCTGTTTGTTAAATAACTATTGAATTTGTGTTTGTGAAAAACTCTGTTATTGTGACTTTTTCTTGTGAGAGGTGAAACGTGGCTGGCTGTTCACATCTGACTGTTCCCGAGTGAAACTACGGGAAGAAATCTATTTAGTTGTCCTGGGGAATTGAGATCTCAAGGGTTAGGTAGGGTGATTAGGAATTCCCCCTTCCCGAAGACACTCAAGTTTGGATCCGAAGAGAAAGAAGATTTAGCTTGGTAAGTAGTTTTCAATTGTAATTAATTTATAGGCTAGGTTATTATATAGGGCCCTGTAGCTCCCTTCATAAGCTACGGTGGTAGCAGACTGCGTTAAGTTAATTAGGTTTTAGTCGGGCAAACGTGGTGCCGCGTGGAGATTTTTTCCCGGTACTTATTTTTACCGGTGGTTTTTTCCCGGTGAAGTTCCGGTACAGAATTCTTCCCGCCGCTTCGTTTGTCCGGATTCGCTCTGCGCACATTTTCTGGCAGCAGAGCGTAGTTGCTCTGCACATTTTCTGGTAGCAGAGCGTAGTTTATCTACCCTCTATTTGTTCGTTTGTAAAAAATAATTAATTGTTTGTAAAAATTATTAGATTTTTCTTAGTTTGTTTGTATAAGAATATTTGTAACCTTTTTTGTATTTGTTTGCGGTTTGTACCGTGCGTTCCGGGTTTGTGCCATTCTCATACCTACCGCGGTTCTTCGTGTAGTTGCTTGATTTTGTTGTTTTTTATTTACCTTTTGTTATTTTTTGTTTGTGACTTGACGCGATGGCGAAGGCCTCCAATGCTAGGGCGACACTCGCCAACGAATTGAGATGGTTTGTGACGGCCGGAGGACTCCTGTCCCGGAAGGACAGGGAGGGCGCCATACTGCTAAGAGCGGATCACCTCCACTCACGATTGATTAGCGCGGAAGCGGCCATGGCGGCGCTTACCGAAGCCGATCTTACCCCGGAGGCCTACGCAGGTCACATGGCGGACATGGACCAGATCCTGAGTCTGCACGATGATATCGCGGAGGCGGTGACCGCAATAAGGGCGAGACAGGCTGGCGGACCAGCCCCTCGCACACCTGTTAGACAGGAAGGACCAGCGGTTACTGGTCGGCTCCCCACCCTTCAGCTGTCCCACTTTGGGGGTAGGATGGAGGAGTGGGTAGCATATAAAAATATGTTTGAGTCCCTGGTCGTAGCACGACAGGATTTGTCGAAGGCCCAGAAGATGGCCTACCTCCTCTCCACTCTTGAGGATGAAGCGCGGTCGCTCATCCAGCACCTCCGGGTGGAGGACGACCAGTACGACACGGCTTGGGAGTTATTGAACTCCCGCTATCAAAACTTACGTTTGTTAGCGGATGCGCACGCCGCACAGTTGATGGCCCTGCCCAAGGTGGCCAACAGGGCACAGTTGCGCCTGCAGTTGCTCACGCCCGTTACAGTGGCCTGTAACGCGCTCCGCACACTGGGGCTGCCGGTGGACCAATGGTCCTTTTTGCTGGTGCACATTGTATTGGGCAAATTACCCAATGACATCCGCTCGCGATTTGAGCGCGAGAATGCGGAACGGGATAGCACCACCCTACCAACATTCACTGACTTGGTGAAGTTTTTGGAGTTTGAGGCACGGGCTGCTGAGAATACCATGACGGACTCAGCGCCATCCAGAGCGCCTGAACGTAGGCCCTTGGAACCCTCATGGCGAGGGAGGCCCCAACAGGGACGGCAACCGCCACCGCGTGGAGCTGGTGCGCGGGTTGCACACACGGCAGCAGTCGCGAGGGACGCGGACTGCCTGCAATGTGGTCGGATGGGCCACAGCCTGCTGCAATGCAGGGACTGGCAGGGACTGCCAGTACAAGATCGGCGCCGCATGGCAAAGCGGCATGAACTTTGCTTTTATTGTTTGGGCGGTCACTATGCACGTGACTGTCCCAGTGCCATACCATGCAGTGCATGCCGTGGGCGGCACCACGCGATGCTTTGCATGAACCGCAACGGGGATGGCACCCGGATGTTGAGGCAGGGGTCCCCTATGGGCGGGGGCGCTCCTGCGCGAAGCCCTCCACCACCGGACGGAGGACGCGGCTTCGCTCGTCGCACCCCCTCGGGAGGGGGTCGCGTACCTGCGCGGGTCTTGGCGGACCGGGACCACGCGCCCCAAGGTCATGGCCAGTATGTAGCTGGCCAGGCCCCGGATAGGGCCCCCATGGGCGGGGGCCCTAGATCGGACGTGAGAGTGGGGACACCCCCTCCACGCGGGTTACCAATACCCAACACATGCAGCCGCAGCGGTTTTCTCCGCCGCTGCACGAGTACCCACGGCTGGAGTACCACCCGCCGTACCATATGTATGGCCGGGCCGCGGGTTATGCCCCCCTCAGATGGGGATGTGCACTCGCCCGCCATATTATCCGGGTCAGTGGCGCGCCCCTGGTTTGGAGAGAGTGGGGAGCCCGTAACTAGCTTGCTCCCTTGCTGGGACAGAGCCGCGGACGGTTCTGCTCCCTACCGCGGTGGTCCGCGTATGGGGTCGTAGGGGGAAGCCATTAATTTGAGAGCTCTGTTGGACTCAGGGGCTCAAAGCAGTTTGGTTACCACTCGAGTGGCACACCAGTTAGGTTTAGTCGTGGAAGACTCGCCTGTGCCACTTCTTGGAGTTGGTGGCATACAAGTGAAGTGTCTGACGGGCCAGACACTTGTCACCTTTTCTTCGCTGAAGTCCTCCACAATGAGGATCACGACTTCGGCTATGGTAATGGATACCATTGCGGGTTGGCACCCCTCGACAGACATACCGCCGGGTGTGTTGTCTTTGGTTTCGGGTCTGGATTTGGCCGACCCCTTTGTCTTTCATCCCGGCCCAGTGGACTTGCTCCTGGGCTCGGACGTATTGGGTTGGATTTTGTTGGGTACACAGAAGGCTCTGGGTTCGTCTTCACTGATGGCAGTGTCTACGATTTTTGGTTTCGCCCTGATGGGCCCTGTGTTTGATAATAGCACCGTGGAGGAGCCACCGGTCGTCGCATCAGCGTCCTTGGCCAAGACCATGCAAAGGTTTTGGGAGGTGGAGGAGCCACCTATGAGTTCCAGGATGGATCCGGAACACGCTGAGTGCGAAGCCCTTTTTCGATCGACCACGGAGAGGTTGCCCTCCGGTCGGTTTGTAACTAGGTTACCTTTTGTTGCCTCTCGTCCTAGCCTAGGGCAAAGTAGGGCGCTTGCGGAGAAACGACTGCTGTCCATGGAGCGACGTATGCAGCGTGACCACGTACTTCGCGATAAATATATTGAATTTATGCGCGAGTACGAGGATTTGGGTCACATGTCTCCGGCTCGAGTTGATTGGAGCTCAACTGAGCATTATTTTTTGCCCCACCACGCGGTGGTGAAGGCCTCAACGGGCAAGTTGCGGACTGTCTTTGATGGGTCCGCACCCACTTCGAACGGAGTTTCGTTGAATCTATGTTTGCATTCAGGTCCCAAATTGCATAGGGACATAATTGACATCATCTTGAACTTTAGAAGACATCAAGTGGTTTTTGGCGCGGACATCCGGATGATGTTCCGCCAGACAGTCATACATCCTGAGGACAGGCGATTCCAGTTGATACTCTGGCGTGAGCGCCCTGAGGATCCTGTGACGGTGTATGAACTCAATACAAACACCTATGGTTTGAAATCTAGTCCCTATATCGCCATCAGATCATTGCTTGAATTGGCAGAGCGGGAACGGATCCGCTTTCCCCGTGGGGCTTCCGTGCTGTCACGTGACTTGTATGTTGATGACGTGTGCACCGGAGCCCAAAGTATTGAGGAGGCCCTCCTACTGCGGGATGAATTGATTGAAATATTGAAGACAGGTGGCTACGAGCTACGTAAGTGGTTGTCTAATGAGCCTAAAGTTCTAGAAGGGATCCCGGAGGATCACCAACAGAACCCTCACCTGTTTGAGGATGTGGATGATCCCAACAGGATAGCGGTGCTGGGCATGCAGTACCAGCCGCTAACCGATATTTTCACATTCCAAGTGGACTTGGAAATACCAAAGGTCTGGACTAAGAGAACGGTGTTGTCCGTAATAGCCCGTATGTTTGATCCAAGCGGTTGGATCAGTCCAGTGATATTCTCTGCAAAGTGTCTTCTTCAGAGACTTTGGACTTTGGGCGTCTCGTGGGACGAGCCGCTGTTTGGCTCTCCATTGGATGATTGGCTCGAGTTGTTTTCATCGATTAAGGAAGTCAATCGGATTGCCTTGCCTCGTCGAATATTGCCCCCGGGAAATATCGAGCCAGCCTGCATGGCTTTTGTGACGCGTCGGAGCGAGGCTACGCCGCGTCAGTCTATATGCGGACAGTTGACGCCGATGGCCGGGTCAATGTCTCGCTTTTGTTAGGGAAGAGCAAGGTCGCCCCCATCAGGACTAGGCTGACTATTCCCAAGCTTGAGTTGAGTGGAGCTCACCTTCTCTCTAAATTGTTGCATCACGTTGCATGTGAGCTGGCGGCCACGGTCGAGATACGAGACATCTTCGCCTGGTCGGATAGCCAGGTCGCGCTTGCATGGTTGCGCGCGGCCCCACATACCTTGGAGGTTTTTGTGGGAAATCGGGTTTCCCAAATCCAGAATATCGGAATTGATATAACATGGAGACATGTGCCGGGAGAGCTTAACCCAGCGGACTGTGCCTCCCGAGGTTGTACGGCACCAGAATTGGTGTCACACCCGCTCTGGTGGGGTCCAGAGTGGCTGATGGGATCAGAAACATCTTGGCCTGTCTGTCAGACAGATGTTACTTCTTTGAGTTTGACTGGGCTCCGTGTACATGCTGTAGTCGCTGAGACGACGTCGGAGCCGGATTGGCTACTTGCTCGGTATAGCAGTTTGGATAAGCTTCTGGGTGTTACCAGTTGGATTAAGCGTTTCATACATAATTGTAGAAACCCACAGGCAAAGCGGTTGGAGCCGATTGCAGGTGCAGAAGAGCGCCGGAGCGCATTGTTGCATTGGGTCCGTGTCGTGCAGACCGGACGGTTTGAGTCAGAGCTTCGTATCTTGCGCGACGCACGCGCTAAGTTGAAGGGCGCGGTCGCTCGTTTGAACCCGTACATCGACTCGGATGGGCTTCTTCGGGTTGGAGGCAGGCTCCGGAAGGCGGATCTTCCATATGAGACTCGCCATCCTCTGTTGTTGCCCAAGGGCGGACCCTTGGTGCAGCTTTTGGTGTCTGATCGACACATTCGTAACGCCCATGCTGGGTGCAATGCTTTGTTGGCTATTTTGCAACGCGAGTTTTGGATTTTGTCAGCCCGAAGAGCAATCCGTAGTGTTCTGTTTCGATGTATTGCATGTTATAGGTTGAAGGCATCCACGATGCAACCACAGATGGGTGATTTGCCCGCTGATCGAATCCGACCTTCGAGACCGTTTGACGGCGTTGGAACCGATTTTGCCGGTCCCTTTTCGATCAAGGCTTCTCCCTTTCGTAATGCCCGTATTGTGAAGGGCTATTTGTGTGTATTTGTTTGTTTGGCCACCAAGGCTGTCCATTTGGAGGTGGTATCGGCTCTGACTACGGAGGCCTTCGTCGCCGCGTTGGATCGCTTTGTTTCGCGTCGAGGTCTACCTTCCCTTATTAGGTCTGATAATGGCACAAACTATAAGGGAACTGTAAATTATCTTAAGGATGTTTCTGTGTTTATTGATAAAAATTGTACTAGTTTAAGTCAAATTGCTGCCCAAAGGGGAATAACCTGGAAGTTTAGTCCCCCAAGTTGCCCCCATTGGGGAGGGATTTTTGAAGCGGCTGTGAAATCCGCAAAGACCCACCTCCGCCGCATTATCGGAGAAACGGCTCTAACTTTTGAAGAGCTGGCCACAGTGTTTTGTAAAGTTGAGGCGGTCCTCAACTCTCGTCCTCTCTGTCCGCTATCTCCAGATCCAAATGACTTGGAAGCTCTCACCCCTGGTCATTTTTTGGTGGGAGGGCCGTTGAATGCCCTGCCCGAATACCCGTGGAAGGATGAACGCGTATATCGGTTGTCGCGTTTTCAAATGTTGCAGCAAATGAGCCAGGACTTTTGGCGTCGCTGGTCGCTTGAATATTTGCATTTGCTGCAGCAAAGAGTGAAGTGGACAGACAGGACTGAGCCTCCCAGGGAGGGTGATTTAGTATTGTTAAAAGAGGCAAATTTGCCCTCATTGCTTTGGCGGCGAGCTCGCATATTACGTTTGATTCTTGGCGGAGATGGCACTCCGCGTGTGGCTGAGGTGTTGGTCGACGGTTCGATTTTAAGGAGAGGTGTGACCTCTCTCGCCCGCCTTCCCGTAGAGTAAGCTAGCGGTCTGCTTCTCAGACCGGGACGGGGGGATGTTTGTAATATATTGGGTAAAACTAAACGCAGGCGTTTCCTGTTATCGCCGCCAGGCGTTTCGGGGTTCTCACATTGCTAGCGTGGATGGCGTCGCGTGTGGTCCGCCATTGCATTGTCCAGGGCGATATCGGTTTGATTTTAATACGCGGAGCGGTCTCGCGTCTTTTGCTTGTTGTTTAGTTTGAGTGATAATTGTGAATCTCCTGTTTGTTAAATAACTATTGAATTTGTGTTTGTGAAAAACTCTGTTATTGTGACTTTTTCTTGTGAGAGGTGAAACGTGGCTGGCTGTTCACATCTGACTGTTCCCGAGTGAAACTACGGGAAGAAATCTATTTAGTTGTCCTGGGGAATTGAGATCTCAAGGGTTAGGTAGGGTGATTAGGAATTCCCCCTTCCCGAAGACACTCAAGTTTGGATCCGAAGAGAAAGAAGATTTAGCTTGGTAAGTAGTTTTCAATTGTAATTAATTTATAGGCTAGGTTATTATATAGGGCCCTGTAGCTCCCTTCATAAGCTACGGTGGTAGCAGACTGCGTTAAGTTAATTAGGTTTTAGTCGGGCAAACGTGGTGCCGCGTGGAGATTTTTTCCCGGTACTTATTTTTACCGGTGGTTTTTTCCCGGTGAAGTTCCGGTACAGAATTCTTCCCGCCGCTTCGTTTGTCCGGATTCGCTCTGCGCACATTTTCTGGCAGCAGAGCGTAGTTGCTCTGCACAGTCATTTAAACTTTCATTTATTATGTCCATACGCACTTGTTTGGTTTACGTTTGTTTTTGTTATTGTCACTTTTATATTTTAGTTCATTCACTAATATAACAGTAGAATATCGTCAATAAAGTTTTTATAAGTATGTTAGATGTTAAAATTACTAATATAAGGAATGTTTACTAATATTAAAATTTATTTATTACGGAGCTGTATGTTATCTAGATCGGGGTTCGATCTACGACTATCATCAACTTAATCGACAGTTTTCGTTAAGTAGATAGGATAGGCAGAGCTATGCTTCTTATAGATAGTATGCTTAAGCTAGATATTATATAACAGATCCTCAAATGTATCCAAGGTCGAAGAAGGACTAAATCAGTTATAATTATTGCGAAGGAAGCTGCTAACCGTATAATGAAATCTTGGATTTTTATAGCCGGTTATATTTTTAAAATATATTCAAATTTTCCCGAATAATCGAACCGGTCAAATTTAACCGTAGATCAAATTTAAATTGTAAGATTTTAATATAGTAATAATACTTATAGGTATACTTGTATTTATACTTATACATACATCAGCTCTCTTCAACAGATTAGCTCCAATGAACATCACGGTGTTGCTCTCGCCACTCAGTTTCTTATTTTCCACAGTTATGTTCTGTGGCATTTCAAAAGTTTCCTCAGAAATTAGTAGCAGCTCGGCCTGTACCAACGGGAGATCGCTGAGGATATCCCCTATCTGCTCTATGAGAGGCTCTATAGAGTTCTCCTTGTATTCCTCGTCTACTAGCTCTATGGCCTTCACTTTGTATGTTTGCACGTTCTCGTGGATAAGCTGTATGTTGGAGCGAAGGATGTCTTCGATCTAGTGTGGAAAAAAATTTGCTGTAATTTCGCGACATACTTAAGGAAATATCAAGACATGCCATCAATCTAAAAAGTGAATAAAAAAATCAACGCAAAAATACTGTTACAGTGCGACAAGGATCTTTTTGCACGTGAGTGAGGGCGCCACCTACGTTTTAAATAAGAAATTTTAATAATTTCGACATTAGTTCCGTTTTCTACCACGTGCAAAAAGATCCTTGTCGCACGGTAACTTTCGTTTTTATTTTTGGACTGGTTCTATCCATTTTTTTTTGTTCTGATGGTAAATCTATGAATAATAGATATCAAATGCCATGTCCATTGAAAAATATTTTCTATTCTGTATTTTGGATTTACCTTCTAACGCAATTAAACAACATTTTAAGTTATGTGATGCTATTATAGATTCTCATTGCATCTATAGAAATGCTTAATAAAAAGTAAAGTACCTTCATCTTGTTCTTTTCAAAGTTAGGTATGAATTCGCTCTTCTCAAGCACAGGCACTCCAAGAGGTATCCTCTTTGAGATGGGGGTGGCATGTAGACCGCGGATTTCCACTCCACCAGCCCTGAAAAAATAAAGATAAGTAGACTTTCGTCTTTAGATCCACTTCGGGTCACTGCACCGTAATAGTAAGTAAGACTTTCTTTAATTGAGATTTAAGGTCAACTGAGTGATGGGTATAAATATAATCCATGTTGTAGGTACATTTATTTTCTTCAACCACCAGTAATAAGTTGATATACTTATTACTTATTACTGGTGGTTGAAGAAAATAAATGTCAGATTCAGAAGGCGGTACTCTTGGACACGGCCCGCATTGTGAGGAGATTCCTCTCGCTGGAGCCCTGACCACCGGTAGCTTGGGTCTTTGCCCCGCTACCGATGGGTTCCCCTTTTTTATATTTTTAAATGTCTTTTATTTTTTGTAATATTTTATATTTAAAAATGTAAAATAGGAGATGACAAATAATTAAATGAATAGTACTCGTAACTAATATAAACTTGATAATAAGCCCAGTGTATTATGTAATGATTGTTTGCTAGTGTGTGCAGTAGAACTTGAAAAATATATGTTTTATTGTTCAACTCTTAAATAGATTTCACCTCTTTTTTGACTAAGACCAGGTACTATACTGGACTTAAAAAACGAAGACCTGTGTCAATATTTGTGTGGGTTATTAAATAAATTCAATCCTAATATTATAAATGCGAAAGTGAGTTTGTTTGTTTATTTATATGTTTGTTACCTCTTCACGCTTCACCTACTGAACCAATCTTCCTAAAATTATGCATACACATAGTTAGAAGTACGGAGAAGAACATAGGGTACCTTTCATCCCGGGAAAAAAGCACTGTTCCCGAAGGGAAATTCACGCGGGCGAAGCCGCGGGCAAAAGCTAGTAGTCTATAATGTGGTTCTTCCGACGAAGTTTGTTCAGTAGTTTCCAGTATTTTGTAACAATCAGTTTGTGAATTATTTATTAGTTATTATTAAATGGCTTCCTCGCAATTAATTGCAAACATTTCTCGGAAAAGCAACTCAATTAATTTCTCTTGGTAACGGCTTCGAAAACTACGAGCTACTTTTATTTGAGTAACAATAAGTTTAGACCTCAATGGATGTTAAATTAACTTGAACTTTGCATTTTTGAAAATTTGTATATGTAATGTGCTATTACATTTTTTTCAATATTTTTTTATGAATTGTTTTATTTAGCTAAAACCATGAAGTAATAAGTACTTTGAAGTACTTATTACTTCCATAGCTAAAACGTCTTACTTGGCAAATGTCTCTCTTTTCTATTTCCAACTAGTTCTATCGCTCGTTGGCTGTTGCCACCGCCAATTGAAGAATCACCAGATAAACAAATTTTTTATTTACTTTTCGATCTTTTGTCATCAGTCGTAGTCGGGACACGAGAAGTGATTATTTCGACCATCCTTCCGTCTTCATATATACATACACACATAGATAGATAGATAGATCAACTATTTATTGCACCATTTACAGAAAAGAACATACAAAGAATTGACAAAAAATAAAGGGTATTAATTAAACTGACTTCTTTTAATTAGCATTAACAACCTCTAAATAAATAAATTGCTTCCTAAATTACTAAGTCAGCCACAATCGACGCGAATCTGAATAAAACTATCTTAGCCACTATTTATCTTATAGTAAGCCACTCTAAATATAACTCAGCACGGCGATTATTTTTTAGCATCTAAATTTTTAATATGCATTTAAGCAATAAACTTCTAAAATATTGATATACGGCAACAAATAGTAATTCTTTTGGCTTCTAATTTTATAACTCATATACATGAATCGAATGGTGCTACACGTTACTGATTCTTTATCACCCAAAATTTTTGCTTTCTATTGTTCTTTTGAAGTGTCCCTCTATCCATTTTAGTCAAAAATACTTAATATACAGACAAAATATTTTTACTGTTTTATTATATGTATAGATTATTTCACATGCTGAGATATAATATATAATTTTGGAAATTGAAGTTTCAATTATATTATTTTGAGGAGCTATTTTTGAAGCTGTAAAACATAAAATGGTGATAAGTTGTAAAATCTGTGGATGAGTTATTAAATTAGGTGGCAATTTATAAATTAGAAAGACAAGTAATAATAATTGGTGATCTTTAATTGACGCTTACCTTAAAATATTTAGTGGGCGTTGTAAAAAATACGAATTAGTATATTAGAGGCTAAATCATTATCCCGTTGCTTAGTTATAAAAAGAGAAGATTGATCACGGGGCCAAATAAAAATTCTGTGGCTAGATTTATTATTTCTCAAAAGTAAATACATAAATGAGCGCAAAGGCACATATTATCAAGCTTATTAAGAGTGTATCACGTCCGCGCGCCCGACCGAGTTTAGGTATTTGATAGACCGCAGCTGGCTGTGTGCAAGTCACACGCACACATCGACGTGAGATTGCCGCCAACCCGAAGTAATAAGTGACAGGGATCCGGCAAAGGATTTGTTGGTACCTATATAATTTTTTTTTCTTGCTTTACGGTAATGAATACTAAAAATAAAATTACGACCATTTTCTTATGTAAAACATACTTGGCGCGACTTGGCAGTAAAATGGACACGAATGCCGCGACAGAAAATAGCATGACTGTCGTGCCAGGATGCTAAGATGTTAAACATCTGCCTGGCATCCCATGAAGGCCAATTTTTCGGGATGAGGTTTACAAAAATAGTATTTTTGGATCCAAGATGGCGGACAATTTTTTTAATTTTCAATATGGGTATCGTTTTATAAGTGTTTCAGTGCGCTGATTACGAAAATAACATTTATTTTGGAATCCAAGATGGCGGACAACTTTTTTTTCACGTTTACAATATGGGAATGGTTATAAGGGTTTTTCGGTGCGCTGATGACAAAAATAACATTTATTTTGAGATCCAAGATGGCGGACAACTTTTTTTCAAGTTTACAATATGGGTATGGTTATATAGGTATTTCGGTGCGCTGATGACAAAAATAACATTTATTTTGAGATCCAAGATGGCGGACAATTTTTTTTTTAATTTTGCAATATGGTTAACATTTTGTAGGTTTTTGGGGACGCTGATGACGAAAATAACATTTATTTTGAGATCCAAGATGGCGGACAACTTTTTTTTAAATTTTACAATATGGGTATGGTTATATGGGTTTTTGGGGACGCTGATGACGAAAATAACATTTATTTTGAGATCCAAGATGGAGGACAGTTTTTTTTTATTTTATTTTACAATATGGGTATCGTTTTATGGGTTTTTGGGGACGCTGATGACCAAAATAACATTTATTTTAAGATCAGCGTCCCCGAAAACCTATTAAACGATACCCATATTGTAAAATAATAAAAAACTGTCAGCCATCTTGGATCTCAAAATAAATGTTATTTTCGTCATCAGCGTCCCCAAAAACCTATAAAATGATACCCATATTGTAAAATAAAATAAAAAATTGTCCGCCATCTTGGATCTCAAAATAAATGTTATTTTCATCATCAGCGTCCCCAAAAACCTAGAAAACGATACCCATATTGTAAAATAAAATAAAAAACTGTCCTCCATCTTGGATCTCAAAATAAATGTTATTTTCGTCATCAGCGTCCCCAAAAACCTATATAACCATACCCATATTGTAAAATTGAAAAAAAAAACTGCCCGCCATCTTGGATCTCAAAATAAATGTTATTTTTGTCATTAGCGCACCGAAAAACCTATAAAAACATACCCATATTGTAAAATTGAAAAAAAAAAGTTGTCCGCTATCTTGGATCTCAAAATAAATGTTATTTTCGTAATCAGCGCACTGAAAAACTTATGAAACGATATACATATCGCAAAATTAAAAAAAAAAAATTGTCCGCCATCTTGGATCTTGATTTAGATTTATTTTGATTTTTATGATTTCGATTTCTATGATTTCGATTTATTACGATTTCTATGGTTGCGATTTATTACGATTTCTATTTCATCAAAAATTGTCGGCCATCATTCATGAGTATGAAAATGGTACCTATATAAATTTTAAAAAGATTAAAAGTAATAAATATGTAACTCTGATCTACATTACTCTCTGCTGTCTGTGAATACATGAACACGCGAAAATTAAATGCCTCCCGAGCAGCAGAGCGACGTGGATTCCCCTTGACTCTTACCGGCAGACTGATTTTTCGTGGGCTTGGAACTCGTATATATTGAGCGATGGCATTGCCATACAAAAAATGTATGGGGAATTTCTTAGTGAATTGTTACGATATATAATATTTTTTTCGAGTTATTTTTCAAAAATCTAAAACGAGCAACTTGTAGCTAGTTTAATAAACTCGCGATTTAACATTATGTAGAAATTATAATTTGTGTTTTACATAATGATTTCGTTAAAGCCGTGAACCTTGTTTTTCGTATTTTTCGTGTTTTCTGGAAGGTATTTACGCAAAAATAAAAGGCAAAATATTTTTATCTGTCTCGTATAAGTAGTAGCAGTTATTTGAGAAGCCTATAGTACTATTTTTATTATCAATAATGATCTAGTTTTGGCACCAGGGTCAATTCTGTAACGCCTGTTTTGGCTAAAAACGTGTGATGCAGGCTTAACTGTGAGGGTAAACAGAGACTATGGAATGGATTTCCATTTGCTTTCTATCTTCATACGGGTAATATAGCCCGTCTGTTAGATAATAAACTTTAAATTTCTAAAGTAAAGAACTATTACAAGCTTACCTAATTACATCTACATCAGGATAGACTCTAATCTCAAACGAATGCTTCGTAGAGTCCGGATTCATTTTTGACAGTGCATTGTAATGGATATTCGCGTCAATACACAGCTTCTCAATCCTGGTCGGCACGAAGAGCCCCCTGGTGTCGTTGCCGATGATCTTCATCTGTAGCATGCAGTCCATGAAGGTGACCCAGTTGTTGACCCACGACAGACGTCCACGGGTGCCCTCGACGTTGCAGCCAATGACACCGCGGAAAAGACCGCTGACGAACAAAAAGTGAATTAAGACTCATAAAGCAAAAAATTGAAAAATGGCGGGCTTCTTTTTTACAAGACTGACCAAAAAAGGAGTGTTATGTTTTCAGGGTTCATGTATGTATGTAAGTTTCTTTATTCCACCATAAGTCCTGAACGGCTTAACAGATTTCGATGTAAGAGGTATTTTTAGATTCCTGCATTTCTCCGAGGGACATAGGCTATGTGAGTTGTCAGTCGAGTTTTTATTTTTTATAATTAGCTTGTTTAAGAATGTAATTTAAAGGCTGACCAGAAATATAAATTGAATTAGAGGCAGCACTAATGCTTTTTATATTGCAACATTTTTGAAAGCAGTAGCGGATTTAAAGGGTGATAGCACGGAAGCACGTGCCCCCCCTCCCCTGACTGCTATTTTGTGTACATACTGTGGAGGCAGCTTCCATAACAGTACCTACATATCAAATTAAAATTAGAGTTGTTAAAATAACAGGATTTAGTAGTAATCCCAAGTAACATTTGATTCGGGTCTAGGTTGTAAAAAATGCCTTTAGGTTCGAAAATGGTCGTTAGAAGGTTATTGTTATGCTATCTGGTACTAAAAAGTATTTGAGAATGATTAATAAGTCTTAAAACTAATTGTTTATTACAACAACCTTCAAGCCGCGGACAAGAGTTTAAATTAAAGTAATTTTGACTCGTGTTTCAAGAGCATTAAGACTTAGGATCTCATAGTTGTCGTAGACTCCTGATTAGGTTCTGAAAAAGCTAGCACTATGCTTAATTGTGATCTAAAGGTTTAAATTTTAGGTTTGATATAACTATAAAGTTATTGAATGTTGAACTCGCCTTTAAGTAATTTCTAAAACTTACTACAAACCTTTAGGCTGTATTTAGTTGTCCAGGCAAACTAATTTTGACTGCTTGGTAAAAATCCAAACCAATAAGATATTGTTTATGAGCTGAAGGCATAATTAAAGTCCTTCAAGAATATTCTAAAGCTTTAAAGGAATCCTCAAAAAGTATCAGTTGTCTCCCCGACTTCAAAGCAACAGCATCGATTGCAAGATAGTGTTGCAGCAATAGTGTTTACTATCGATAGTATTGTCAATAGTATTGTGACCTTGAAAAATAGTCACACTATCGATAGGCCTATCGATAGTATCTATAACATCGATAGTATCGATAACATTTATAGTATCGATGACATCGATATTATCGATATCCAATAGTTTGCAATACTATTGATGATAACCCAAACTATCGTTTATTGCTTTTCGATATTATTGATGTATTCTAATAAATACTATCGATAGTATTAATACTATCGATACTAATGACACTTATATTTCAACAAACAAACAATCGATAGTCAAACTATCGATAGTCCGGCAACGCTATTGCAAGATGAACCGGCACATTCGGCTTCTACAACCAAATCTTAAAAGCAACTAAATGTGCTCAGCGGTTGTTTTCGCGACTCGTAAGTTTTGAACTACTCCTGGCGATAACCTTAGAGCTGCGAAAATAGCTTAGTCGTTTTAACTAGCTCTGCGATATAACCCTTAGCTCCTAATTCGGCAATCATTAAAAGCTTGTAGTTGTTACAATCCTAAAAAGGTTAATTAAAATGCTCTCTAGTAATTTGTTAATGACAGCCATATTTTTTTACTGAAATAATTTAAAAAATTTAAGCAAATAGCAATATTTTATCCAAAAGGCAATATTAAGAAACGTATGCTGTACGATTTAATATATAATGTTTTTTTCTTTGAATAGAAGTTTTATTTCCAATGCGATTTGCCACCAACCACTTCATTTTATACTTATATTGCATTAAAATATCTTCAAAATTTTTAACTTTCGAAAGGCCCGTCTCGTATAACCAGCCAATTATCCTAACATTTCACAATAAAGTGCTAGTCGCAGTATTTTTATAATATTGCCTGACTTCAACAAGCTCCAAATTATTTCGTTATGAATACATCACTCGCCATTTTAAAACTTGTTACATGACAGCTAGGAAATCGCCATTTATAAATAAAGTATTTAAAGCCACGATTGGTGTTTTGTGTAAAAATATCTTAAACAGAAACATTTTAAAACCCGGGATTCTTGAAAAGGCATTTATTCAAGTCCATCAAAAAGGTTTTAAGTTGTCATAGGTTACATCCAAGATTAATTTATAACTTTTAAAGCTGTCTATACAAGGTTATATTAACGTTAAATTAAGGTATTCTGATAAGAACTATAGGTTTTGCTGTAGCTCTCGAAAAGGTTCTAAAACGTGGGCCCTTTTTGCACACAGGAGGTTAATATGAGGTTAACATAATGTTATTGAGTCTATTAAGACTTATGAGTAGATTTCCATACAAAGGTTCTAGAACCTTTTTAAAATCTTTCTAAAACCTAAAATGTTACTTGGGATAGTTTCTTACAAGTAAGTATTTCCAAAAAATGTATTCGCCACCTATTTTACCATTTAGTAATATGACGTTCTCGAAATATTCAAGGAACAAGTGGAAACTTTCTTAAAAACTCAGAAATATTCTCGAGAATAGAAAACGGTGCCCTTCCCAGAAAAAAATACCTACTGGATCCGCCCTTGATTGTAAGTCAAACTTTGACAGGAGAAATGACAGATGGACTTTTAAATTAGTTGCCAGTATATGAAATTAGTTCTATTACTTTTCCGCAACATGGCGAGGGTTTTTTTATATTCCTGGTCAGGCTATAAATAAACTATAACAATTACTGTTTACTCAAGTATTTCGGTATATAAAAATGTGAATCTCTTTCAATACCTATAGAATTGTGATGAATTTATATGTATTTTTCTTAAATCATTATTATTGCAAACAATTTGTGAAGTCCGTAAGATGAGTCTAATTCCATAATCATTAAATAGGTACTAGTGTACTGTACCTAGTGCTTATACCTGTATTGGTATCCTCTCAATCGTAGTTCTTTGTAGAAGTCCTTAGTGAGCATGTGCTTGATATTAGGCCCTGACACCTCGGGCAGAGCTGGAAGCACGCGGTAGTCCTGTCCTACATTCTTCTTAGCGTAGATCCGACCAGTCACGATTGATGCTCCACTCTCTACGATCTAGGAAATTATTGAAAAATTCAGGCAACAGGTGAAGAATCCCGGCGACTCGGACCGATATGCTCACTCGGCCCACGGACCGAGTCGCCGGATTTACTAATTTTATTTTTTATCTTCTGACTGGGACTACTCACAAATAAAAAATCTATTGTTCTAGCCAAAAAGAGTACAGTCAGGAAAAATGTTGAAAAAGTTTTATTTATGTATGATATAATAAAACTTTGTTATATTTATTTAATTGTGATTGTTGACTGTGATTGTTGTTTATTATTTTTAATTTTATTCATATGATTGTTTTTACTAGGTATATTTTCATATCTGTATCGCCAGCTTTCTCGCTCAGCGATTATCTATTGCTATTCAGTGCGGGAATGCTGCCTGCGTGATAGGCACCTTGTCAAAGGCACCAACAGAAGCTGACTCAAAGTGACTCTAAAGTGAATCGCAAGATCCATCAACTTTAATCCTATTAATATTATAAATACGAAAGTTTGGATGTGAGTTTGTGAGGATGTTTGTAACTCAATCACGCAAAATCTACTGGACGGATTTCGATGAAATTTGGAATACCGGTAGAAAATACCGGGAATAGCATTTAGGGTACTTATCCCGAAATTCCCACGGGAGCGAAGCCCCGGGACTGAGCTAGTTTAACATAATTCTAAATTTTACCTCAAAGTTACCGCTGCCTTTTTGGATCATGATGATGAACTCTAGATAGCCATCTTTGGGGATGTTGGTAGCTCTCTGGAAGCGTACATTCTCGAAGACTACAGAGACCTCAGTGAATAGCTCCCCCATCATCATACCCAGCGTCTCCCAGACCAACACCAGGTAACCCGTAGCGGGGTAAAGGTTACGCCCTGAAAATTATATTGTCAATCAGGCAAGTGATTTTCTAAAGCTGCCGCTTAAATTATTGATACTTATAGATACTGCAGTGGACAAATTACAAAAAGATTCTACTTAGTTATAATGGGACCAACTTGGGAATACACTTTTTCGAATAAAAAAAAATTTTGGAAATCAGTCCACAATAGGCGGAGAAATCGTAGAATATACTTTTATAAAAAAAAAAACATACATACATCGAAACATATTATAACCTCCCCTTTTTGGAAAGTCGGTTAAAAATACCCCTTACATGAATATTTGTAAAGCCGTTCAGGACTTATGGTGGAATAAAAAAATTTCAATACATACATACATGAACCCTAAAAACACAACACTCCTTTTTGGTCAGTCGTGTAATACAATCAACATATTAACATTTTAATGCTGAATATCGTGGTATTTCCGATTGCAACCACAAATTCAGATATTAAAACCGATTAATATTTGTATAATAAATATCCATTCAAATACCATAATCGTCGTTAGTTAGAAGCCGCTTTACTGAATAGTATTCAATATTCTGTTACCCATTTGGTAATATTCCATATTTCGCAGTGCACAATAGTTCGGAAAATTGATAGGTTATACGGCTTTTAGTAATAAATGCTGATTCGGAATGAATACATAATAATTTTCCATTGACCACACAAAATTCTTTTTCATTACTCATATTTTGAAAGTAAGTCTGAAGTTGCCTGAGGAGCGTGGAGAAAGTAATACTTTTCAGCCCTAGGGAGAATCGTTTTTAACTGACAGCTGTCAAATTATTTAAAAAAAACTAGTTTTGTTTTCACGTTATTCTATTGAACCATATTCCAACTTCCTATACAGCTATTCAACATAATGTAAAATTGAAATAACATGAAGTTAAAGAATATTTTTTTTTTATAATTTTTTATAATATAGATTTTTTTATTATTTTTTCAATGATGGAACCAAATGAAAAGAATCTAATATCTAAATAGCTGGACGGCCACAGAAAAAAAAAATATGCTGGAAGCTAAAGCCGTAATCCGATCATTTTTTTTTTCAAGTTTAGAGTTTTGTTTATGCTTCCGTATAATTCACTCATCATTTCTTTAGCTAATTCATGTTTTTATTTTTACTTTCCTTGTATTCGTAATGAAAAGCACAGTGTTTACCTCGGGTGAAAGACTTTTTTAAGTCCCTCGAACTATTGGGCATTGGGAAACCCCGTCTCGGGCCTTAAAAAGTTACTTTCACCCACTCGTTAACAATGTACTATTTTATTTAAATTTCTATTAGGTACTGTTCGCGACATCGGCAGCTCAAAAAGTTATTAAAAAACACGATCTCACAGGAAAAAATAGTAGATTTTACAACAAGTGCACAAAACGAATCATTTTTATCCGAGACTTTTAGCAGCCCGAGCCGAAGGCGAGGGCTGATAGTAATGTCGAGGATAAAAATCGTTTTGTGGACGAGTTATAAACTCTGCTTTTCACTTCGATTGCGAGGAAATAAATCAAATTGAAGAAATTAATAAACGCACGAAAAAACAAAAGCTGTTTCCCGCCGCTTTGTTTTTTTAATCTTACGACATTGATAGGCTTGGGCTGCAGACCTATACAGCCTACTATTAAATTAATTTTGTAATAATATTTTTCCTAAATTAATTAAATAACCTGCCGTACTTGAATTTAAATTTTAATATCTTTTATGTCTTATAAAACACATAAGGCAAATAAATTAAAAGTAAATATTATAAAATAACAAATTCTATTTATGAACTTTTTATCGTGTTTGGCTGTATGGCTCATTTTCTTTGCCTTAATAAAGATACATTTATGAGTAGATACGTTAATGCCCTTGTGCACAAAATTCGATTTTGTGCAGCCTATATCCTGCACAAATAAGCACTTTCAGAGCATGAGAAGTGAAAACTATATTTACACTTATATTAGCGCGAAAACATATAACCTCCTAAGACCCAGACATTTTTTTGAAAAGTTGTCTTTATAACCGAACGTCTTTCTCAAAGAACAAATTTGTACATGTCATTGAGTCCTGAGTATAGCGAACTGTAAGATGTCACTATGACCCAGCGATCTATAAATAGAACAAATTCGTTTTTATGTAATATTATTTAATTTCTGGCAACTATCTAGCAGGAAACGTTTTATTTCTACTCTATGGTTAATCATCTTTGACGTTTAAGTTCAAGAAGCGGAAGTAAGCCGCCATATTTTTATTCAAACAGGTGACAATGGAGGGTCGGCGAAATCAAGGTTAAGTAAATCCAAAAATATCTATTGAAATAATGAAATTTTTGTAATATATTCTATTGGTTTATAATGTCTGATTGACATATTTCGCAAAGTTAATATTATTTTCACAATACATGAAACAGATTTTTATTAATCTCCCGGTAAAATAATTAGTTCTTTGTAAAGTGCGTTCGGCATTTATGCACTAAATTCCCTTCAAGAATTTGATCTTTAAAAAGAATTTTAGGTCATAGTGTTTAAACCTTTATGTATAATATTTTCTCAAATTTCGAGGATGGTTAGACCGATTTTTATGATTTTTTGCGTATTTAAAAGCAGATTACAGAATAAGCAGAGACCAAGAATATCACGCATCCACTGCAGGTGTTCGTCAACCTATGCCCCCGGCAAACACTTGGCATTGTCTGGCTAGAGACCATCTCCAACCGTGAGAAATGTGCAAGGAAACGCCGATTGATAATCAGATCAAGCGCCGCAAATGGTCATGGATCGGCCACATGCTTTAAAGAGACTCCAACAATATCCCTAAACAAGCTCTCCATTGGATACTACAAGGAAAGAGGAAAGTTTGTCGACGCAAGCGAACCTGGTGGCTTACTGTTGCGGCGGAACTGAAGGCAGTCTCACCAGATCAGAGGCTTAGCGCATTGCCCAGGACAGATCCCGATGGAGTAGCACTATGGATAGGGATAGATGCTCTCTGTCCCACTTGGGAGCCTTTGAACCATTAGTAAAGTAAGTCAAAGTAGATTTTATAATGGCTTATTTTACAATTAGATCCGGTAGGCGGTTCTAAAATGATTCGCTTCAGACCTTAAGCACTATCTTATCAGAGATCAATAACTGATTGTTCATCATTCAATTTTTCTTTTCGCTGGGAATTTATTATTATTCATTATGAATTTTTAAGATTCTGAGATAGTAGACTTTGTAGATGATACGAATCCTGATTATAAAGAGCCTCGAATAAATAATAGTTATGAGCTTTGAGGCAGTGACCAAAATTATACTAGCTCACAAAGTAAGTTTACTGATGGGGCATATGATAAGGGTGGAACTTTGTCTAGCAAAGAGCGAGCTAGAACCGGAGTACCTAGAATTCGCGAGATATCAGGAGTTTGTCTGAGCGGCTACGTACGTACACGTGGTGTCACATCATTATCATCATTTTCGGAGCAAGTATAATTTTGGTCAATGTCTCTACGCTCATAACTATCATCTATTCGAGGCTCTATATAATCCGGATTGTTATCATCTACAAAGCCTCCTATCTCAGAATCATGAAGTATTTTAAATAATGCTAGGTTTTAATTGCAATGACTTTGCTTATGGGTTGTATTTGCTTCACATCGATTTGCTTGTGTTGGTGTGAGAAATAAGTATATTTCTCCAGTTCCATTTATAGTGCGCTATTGGCTCGGGGGATGGTATTTTCATTTGAGGAATTCTATTAAAATACTATATGGTAGGTAATGATATCGCACCGGGCAGAAGAGCTGAAGATATGCAGTGGAAAGCGTGGCCGATGCCAGAACAAGTTCGTCAGGGATTTCATAGCCAGAAGTGGAATCAAAAAATCTCCATTTCTCTCTATTTTGTAATAAAAATTTATTAAAAAGATTATTAGAACATTTGGTATTTCATTTTAGAAAATAGTTTTATCCAAGTTTCTGAGTTTGATACGAGGTAGTAGATACCAGGTGCAATTGCAGACGACAAATTAAACGGAATAGCTCTCTGTTGGAACCCCAAATATAGCTTTTAATGTACACCACGGTCGACACGGTACACGGTCTTCAGACCGTACGCCCTATGAGAAGAACAAATGTATGCATTGAATTTACTACATTGAAACCGAATGTTCTTTAGAAAGAATAAATGTATCGAAAATGTGAGTTAGTGCAATAAAAACTTCTTTCAATTACAAACAATGTTTGTTCTAACAAAAATCATGTAGCATTCTCTAACATATTAAAAATCGTCGTTGAAACCTCAGGACTTAGTGATGACATTTATTTTATTCTTTGTAAAGAACATTAGGTCAATTCGACATCTGTCGCTTTGTAATACTCAGGACTTAAGTATGGTGGTCATTTTGTTCTTTAGGCAGTACGCAGGGTCTTAGGAGGATAAACTAGGTACTGTAGAAAATTAATATCCATTAGTTTTCACAGCAATACCACGAACGAATACCACGAAGTATATTACTTTTAATTTTTAATTATTTTCTATTCCGAACCAATATCACTCTTTAAATTTATTATTTAACTAGCTTCTGCCCGCGGCTTCGCCCGCGTGAATTTCCCACGGGAACAGTGCTTTTTCCCGGGATAAAAGTAGCCTATGTGCTATTCCAGGTCATTATCTACCTCTGTACCAAATTTCATCGAAATCCGTCCAGTAGATTTTGCGTGATTGAGTAACAAACATCCTCACAAACTCACAAATTCACAAACTCACATCCAAACTTTCGCATTTATAATATTAGTATGGAAGTATGGATTTTATGTCCGAACGAAATCTAATTTTGAATTTGGTACAGTCAGCTTAGTCTCATCAAGTTAGTTTATTTTGATCTTACAGATTTTTTTTTGCAAATAAAAATGTTGTAATTACGTACAAAGCATTTTTACTGACTGTACCTTTGAATTTGTTTGGTATTGGTTTAAACAGTGGTATCCGTTCGAAATAGAAAATAATTAAAAATGTAAAGTAATACCAGTTGTATTCGATCATGGTATTTGATCGGAATAAATCGAACCAAGAGCTGCAAAAGAAAAGACACAACCATAGAAGTAGGAAGAGGATGCTCGGGCGCGCGCTTCCTACTTTTATGGAGTTAGATTGGTAAACTAATTCATATTCATAGGTAATATAGTGTACATTTTGGTCTTAAATTAACAATGGTACTTAGTACCTAACCTTTTATAGGTATTATTATAGGTATTATTAAACCTATTCGTGAGTGGAAAACGTTTTGCTTACCATCAACTACGTGACCGGCCATGTACTCGCTATCCTCGTCAACGATGGACATCCTGACTGTTCTTTCTCCTGATTTCATCTTCTCCTGAGCTCTGTATGACGTCACGTACCTGGGTAAGAATAATTTTAATATAGTTAAGTCAAATCAAATCATTTATTTGCAGCAAATAGGGTTACAAAAGCGAGGTAGTCCACTTAGAGCACTTATACGAACAGCACAAACGCGAACAGCACAAGACCTTGTCCACGAACAGCACAATTTAATATTTTGGCATGTGCTGTTCTGTTACAGATAGAGTGTCCTTATACCTATTTAACTGTAATAAGCATGCAAATTTTAAATTATAATTATCAAATTTAATAATATTATCTCGATCATCTTAACTAATATTATAAATGCGAAAGTGAGTTTGTTTGTTTATTTATTTGTTTGTTTGTTACCTCTTCACGCTTTATCTACTGAACCAATCTTCCTGAAATTTCGCATACACGTAGTTAGTACTGAGAAAGACATAGGCTTGATTTTCCCACGGGAACAGTGCTTTTTTCCGGAATTAAAGGTACACTATGTCCTTCTCAGTGCCTACTTCTGACTATGTATACATCTGTACATGCGAAATTTCAAGAAGATTGGTCCAGTAGATAAAGCGAGAAGAGGTAACAAACAAAGAAACTCACTTTCGCATTTATGATATTAGTCAGTGTGACATCATCATGGACGGACAAAGATTTTTGTGATAAACTTTTCAGGTATCTCTATATTATTTTATAGGTTTTTAACTATTTATGAATAAACATATTTTTATTTAAACTTAGTATAATAGTTTCAAAGAAGAAAAATTAGGTAAATACAAGCAACACCTTTTCTAATTAACAGTACGCAGCGAAATTAATTGGGGTAAATCCGTCACCCTACCGCAAACATATTGCCCTATTTGTGCATGCGGAGTTAGCAGGTTTAATTCATGTACTAACTTTTGCCAGCGGCTTCGCCCGCGTGAATTTCCCACAGAAACAGTGCTTTTTCCCGGGATGAAAGGTACCCTATATCCTTCTTAGTACTTCTAACTATGTGTATGCAAAATTTCAGGAAGATTGGTTCAGTAAATAAAGCGTGAAGAGGTAACAAACAAACTCACTTTCGCATTTATATATTTTTATTATTAGCACTAGGTTTTGCTCGCGGCTTCGTCTGCATGAAGTTTCCACGGGAACAGTGCTTTTTCCCGGGATAGAGGTACCCTATGTCCTTCTCAGTACTTCTAACTATGTGTATGCGAAATTTCAGGAAGATTGGTTCAGTATATAAAGCGTGAAGGGGCAACAAATAAGTTCACTTTCGTATTTATAATATTACTTAGTTGGGAATTTGTGATTAGGACAGAGGAGAGAATCGACCTCAAAGTACTTTTTTACATGACTATCCATAAAAGAGTGTAATTTTCTCAAGGTTCATGTAAATTTTTTTTCGCAAGGGCTTATTTTGACAAGCGAGATAGTTGCCAAGGCCGCTTACCTATGTGCTATGTTTTATATGCGTGAGATAGTAGGTAACATAAAATATAAGTATAGGACACATCCTATACTTTATTTTGATCCTTTTTATTTCGATATTGTTTGTTTGAGATTGAGAGAAAAGAAACCTCTTGTGAAGAATAGTAAAACTTTTCTATAAAAATCTCGTGTCACAATGAGCGATTTTTCTGACAGCTAAATTAAGAAAAAAAAATCAGTATAAAAAAGTCTCAACAGATAGCGTTTTATGAAAGCCGCGTCGTAATAATGGCTGAACCTATATGGTGCGCTTTTTCTTGTCAACCAGAGGCAGAAAAAAAAATCACATAACAGTTTGCACAAATCACAATATTGATACTTTTTAGTTGTTTTTTTTTACTAAGTTTTATTTTTTTTAAATGCCAATCCCGTGAATTTTTTGCTTTTTGTATGGAACTTTTTCTCTCGCCTTTTTCTCTTTTTCTAAGCGCTATCTATGAAGTCATCTGGAACTATTTCTTTTTTTAATGAGGGATTTTCCGTGACACAAATTAAAAAAAGAAATAGTTCCAGATGACTTCATAGATGGCGCTTAGTAAAAGGCGAGTCCATAGAGAAAACAAAAATGCACGGGATTTTCCTTTTTTTTTAATAAAACCTAAAAAAAAAAAACATCTAAAAAGTATCAATACTGTGATTTGTGAAACTGTAAAACTGTTAGGTGATTTTTTTTCTGCCTCTGGCTGACAATAAAAACCGCACAATATAGGTGCAGCCTTTATTACAACTCGGCTTTCAATAAAACTCCATCTGTTGAGATTTTTTTGTACTGATTTTTTTTTTTTAATTAGCTGTCAGAAAAATCGCTCATTTGTGTCACGGAAAATCCCTCATTGAACTCCATCGAGGTGGCAGTTCGTCCGATTCATATGATTTTTTTATTATATTTAGTAGGTAATGGAGCGAAGTATGCTAGAGATAAAATACCGCATACGAGCGCATACGAAATTATACATTTCGCTCTAAAACTGGAGTAGTAGATGTGGGGAGGAAGGCAGGAAAGCTCAAGTGTAACTGGGCAGGCCATGTTTGCAGGATGCCGCAGGACAGGTGGGCTCAAATAGCCACACAATGGGTCCCTGCTGGCTGGTGCCGAAAAAGGGGCCGCCCCAGAAGGAGATGGTCGGATGATCTGGACGCGAGTGATGGAGAGTGGAGGGCTCATGCACTGATTAGACAGGAGTGGCAAACTAGGGGAGGCCTTTGTCCAGCAGTGGGACAGTATAGGCTAATAAAAAAAAATAGTAGGTATGAGAATAGGTCGTTATCCGAAATTCCCACGGGAGTGGAGCCCCGGGGCGCAGCTATCATATAGCTATACAGGGTTACTGGTACATCGACCTACATCCAGTGAGAGGTGTTAGTATTGGTCAAAACAAACTATTTTCATCTCCTATTGCCTTATCCAAAAGTTAACCGTTTCAGAGAAATTTCACATTTTAGATGTTTTGAGAAAAATGGCACTTTTGCGTAGATTTTGTCTTGTATTTCTTTTTTTTAAATCCTATCTAGTTTTTTGAAATGATTTTATTTTTACAAATGTTTGATCTTAACTATTTTGTGAAGAAAACCAAAATCTTTAAGAAGGAAGTGGAAAATTTAGCTTCATAACCTGTATTTTGTTAACAATTTTTTCTATGACTTTCAACTTTAGACACAATTTTCTCAAAAAAACCTAATATAAAATATTCGTGCAGATATTACAGAAAACATCTTTGCTTTATTACTTTACTAAAAGGTATAATAATCAGGTAAAATATTTGTGGTTCTTAAAAAAAAACCTTGTCAAAGTAGGTAAGGGAGGGGTCTCGAAGGATAAGGTGATTAAAGTGTGAAAAAATCAATGAATGCAATTAATTAACCTTATTATTCGTTCTACCACGGCACTCTTCAGCTGTCTTCTAATTTCTTGAGTCATTTTCTTTCATAATAATTCTTTATTAAAGGATTTCTTTATTTATCAGGGAATTGAATAATTGGAATAAGAAATATGTTGTTCCAACACAATGGCTGTCCTGGTATTGTATGATCTGTGGTCCTGCATACTACATGAAATGCGTTCGAGATTAGCTGGATGAGAACTACCTACCTAGTACACAGATGGATCGGAACAGGCGGTCCTCTGCCATGGCCTGCTAGGAGTTCAGTTTGGACTCCATTGGAATACTACTTATTGAGACATATGAAATCGATCGTTTATAACGATACCCTATTAAATGAAGAAACACTTAAACAAAGTACTATTTAAGCGGCTGAAGAAATTAGAAGGCAGCTAAGGAGCGACGTGGTAAAAAGTTAATTAAGACGTCGAATGAGTTTTTGTATTAGAAGAAGGGGTAGTCATCTTGAAAAGGAATTGTTATTTATTATTAAACTTTCTTTTTTTTTACCCTTTTATTATTTTTTTTAACCTTTTTCTCAAAGCACCTTTTCCTTCAAGACCCCTCCCTTACCTAATTTGTCAAGGTTTTTTTTTAGATCCACAAATATTTTACCTGATTATTGTACCTTTTTGTAAAGCTAATAAAGCAAGGATGTTTTCTGTAATATCTGCACGAATATTTTATATTAGGTTTTTTTGAGAAAATTGTGTCTAAAGTGTGTCATAGAAAAAATTATAACAAAATACGGGTTATGAAGCTAAATTTTACATTTCCTTGTTATAAAGATTTTGGTTTTCTTTACAAAATAGTTTGGATCAAACATTTGTAAAAATAAAATCATTTAAAAAAACTAGGTAGGATTAAAAAAAAAAGAAATATAAGACAAAATCTACGAAAAATTGCCTTTTTTCTCAAAACATCTAAAATGTGAAATATCTCTGAAACGGTTAACTTTTGGATAAGGCAATAGGGGGTAAAAACAATTTATTTTGATCAATACTAACACCTCTCAACGGATGTAGGTCGACTTACCAGCAACCCCGTATATGTTTGTAAATCTATACAAAGCTTCTTCTGACCTATTCTTATTACTTTAGTCTTGAAAAATGTCGGCATTCGGTGGTATATTGACGGGTGATTTGTTAGCGGCCGGTTGACGAATAGGCACCAATTAATATTGCCTTTATTGAGTTTCCTTGGTGCGTGCTCTACATGCGAATTGGGTAGGTGTTGCCTTGCGTTTACAAAAAATAAAAATAGAACGTGAATGAGCGCACTACACACCAAAGTCGCCGACCCGCCGACCTATGTCGGCAACTTTTTTTTTTGTTTGTGTTGCCGATATAATTCTATTCATATAGGCCGCCGGGTTGTGTCGGCGGGCTGTGTCGGCGGGTCGGCGGCTTTGGTGTGTAGTGCGCTTTAAATATTCAGTCATAGGATTTTAAATAGCTTTTTACATGTAATTTGAACTAGACAGCTATACATCAACACTATCAATCAGAACACAACCAGGACAAGAAAAATATGCGTGATAAATTAAAGATTAAGATAGTGAGACCGAGTTACAGGGCGGGCGCTTCATAGAAATGGGGCGTCAAATATACCTACTATAACAAAATGAAACTGTATATCCGTAAACACGTCAGTAACACGTCAATGTGTGCGTTTTCATAGTCATAGCATCCCAATACACACAAGAATGGAGGAGAAGTGCAGAGGATGCGGGGGGTGCCATATTGCGGGAGGGGCAGGAAGTTTCCTTTCTGTACATCGTACTTATATTAATTCTGTGACCGAGTGATAGTGTGTGTGAACTAGTAACTTTCTTTAATAAGATAGGCCAAGTGCCCCCGCAGTGGGATCATTAAAATGACTTATGATGGTAATTTTTGTTTGAAGTATGAAACTTTTTGTAACCGTCTATTGGAAGGAGCCTGACTCCCATGCCACAGGAAAACCTTTAATAGGTGTCAGCGCAACAAACCTGAATAAACGATTTTTGATTTTAATTTTTTGAATTACGGATGCAAGTCGAGTGCTTAGCCAACTAAGCCTGATGCCTTCACTGAACTTGGGTTACTGGCATACTGTTTTGGAATAAAAAAAAGAAAAGACTTTGGGTCATTGAACCAGTGTAATAATTTGTGAAGAAAACTCACCAATCTTCGCTGTGTTCCCATTCCACCAGGTGGGAGAGCATCGGTGTACCCGTCGACACGGGGTAGGCCACGTGGGGGTAGATGTTCGCCAGTTGTGGGTTCAAACCTGCCTCGTATAACCTGTCATGTTGACAATGTATAAACTTAAATAATATTTACTATTACTTTACTATTAGGTACAGATTATTACGTATTTTATTTACGTATTGCTTCGTATAAAACAGTTAAAGAAAATATATCATCACTAGCTGTTACCCGCGGCTTCGCCCGCGTGAATTACGCTTAGATGAAAAAAAATTTTGTGTTCCAAATTTTTTTGTGTTTTTGCGTGAAACGCATACATACATACAGACAGATAGACAGACAGACAGACAAGAAATTCCAAAAAAATATTTTTGCTTCCTATTATTCTTTTTAGGTGTCCCCCTATCCATTTCATTCAAAAATACTAAATGTACAGACAAAATATTTTTACTGTTTTATTATATGTATAGATATAGATTATTAATACACCTATTAGAAAATATATCACTTATTGCTTTTTGTAAAACTTTCGAGACTATATTAAAAATTCTGTACAAACTACAAAGTTTCCTGTGATTACTAAGAAAATTTTATACGGTTGATTAAGCAAGGGTAGTTAAAAGTTTTTAGCAAAAATCTGTACCGTGTGAAAACTTACAAAGTTCTCTTTGAAAGAAAATGAGTTCGAATACAAAAAGAAAACATTTTTAAGTTGAAATTTATTTTGATCTGAAAATGTAAGAAGTCAAAGATCAGCAAGATAAAATAAATGGTGACGAATGACGTTTACCAATAAATTTAAATTTATCTATTTATTTATTTATTTGTGTACTGTAATTTTAGGGTCATCGTAGACCCTAAAATTACAGTGTGCTTTTTCAGGAAAAATCGTCTATTTGGACAATGTGCATTTGCAGATATTCCATCAATTAAATATATTTCCACTACCTCCTTCTCTAGTCAGCATTTTTTGATTGATAGGCGAAACGTCTTGTAAAGAGATATGGTCTGGATTAAAGTCTTCAAATACTTACTTTCCAAGGGCAGTGAACAGAACTTGGACATTATCAGCGTTGTTCCTTTGAGTCAGAGCTACGTTGATGACGTCCTTCTTCAAAGAGCGCCTAAGTATAGCTTGAAGGAGTCCATGAGGCGCCACTTCGATGGTAATGGCGTTGTGGTGGATCAGCCGGGAGGTCTCTTCAAAGAGAACCGGGCTCTGGTGGAAATAGTTAATATTGAGACGATTGATTTATATATATTGAATTATATTAGTGATAAGGGGGTTTTTATTGAGTCAAACACCTACAAAATATGAATACGAAAACGTGCTTTGTGACAATTGAAATATTAATTTTCAATCGTTATGATAATTTTTCCTTGTTTTGACATAACTCAACGAGGTATCTGTTTTTTTTCGTGGGATAAAAATCCACTACCTAATCAATAACCTGTGGCCTAGATCTATTGGATCTACCTAACTCATCGCCTGCTAGATCTGTTGTCCAATGACCTTGTAAAAAGCAGTTCTACAATAGAAAGTCTGTGAATTAGTCAACTTACCAACAAGTTGTTGGTGTGATATTCAGCAGAAGATAACTCCGCCTTGGCACTCTTCCACATCGCCTGCGGACAGGATGTGGACATCCATTTCTGGGAACGGGCCTTTGGAGACGGAATCACTTCTTTCAAATACTTCAGTAGTTTAGGACCTGTATTAATAGTAAGTGTATGTAAGAAATCTGGCCTGTGGTGTGGCCCTAGAATAGCACCAACCCATCTCTCCCCGTGGGTGTCGTAAGAGGCGACTAAGGGATTTAAAACACCGGAGGATGGGCAGCAGCATCTTTCCGCGTACTATGCCATCACACTGCGATCGCCAACCCGCCTGCCAAGCGTGGCGATTACGGCAAAACCCCCCCATGGATAAAATCCTTGGGGGAGGCCTTTGTCCAGCAGTGGACGTCTTTAGGCTGAGAGAGAGAGTATGTAAGAAAATCTGGCTTGAAAACAATAATCATTAGGATTATTGTTTTCAAGCCTATCCAATCTTAACTTTCTAATCCTAACTAATTATAAATGAAAAAGTGAGTTTGTTTGTTACTTTATTAATTTTTGTTTGTTACCTATTCATGCTTTATTTACTGAACCAATCTTCCTGACATTTCGCATACACATAGTTAGAAGTACGAGAAGGACATAGGGTACCATTCATCCCGGGAAAAAGCACTGTTCCTGTAGGAATTTTACGCGGGCGAAGCCGCGGGCAAAAGCTAGTAATTAATAAAAAAGTCATGAGGCAAAAACGCCAGGATACCTACCTAAAAAGCCTAAATACTGTGATGTTTTTTACATGAAAAAATCACATCTAATAAAAAAAAAATCTAGGAAACTACCACTTACCAGCCTCAGCAATATATCGCGAGTGGTACGCGATATTCGAGCAAGGGACTTCTTTGGCAAATATTCCCTGTGACGTCAGCTTTTCAACGAAGTTCTTCATCAGATCAACAGGACCGGAGATGGTGCAAGAGTCGGGGCTGTTGCGGCACGCCACTTCGATTTCAGGCGGGCACATGGTCTTCATCTATTGAAAAAATATACTTATTATATTTATCTCTCAAGTGGGTTAGTGACCAGAGCTGATTTTATATTTTTTTCATCCGTTCACTAGGGTTCACAGTCGAGATAATAATTATTTTCTCTTCTTAAATCTTCCATTGAGGGCAACAAAATAAAATAATATTTTTACAAGAGCTTTACAATTGAAACTTTATATATCCACTACTGATATCATATTATGGTAATTTTATTTATCTGGTATCCAAACCCACGTTATAAGGGTTCAAAAAAACGACGAAGCGCTTCGAGAAAAGGTATGTAGGTTCCCTTGCGCTTCGCTTGGCTCCTCTTGGTGGAGGCACGCACAACCAATTTTGACATACCTGCGTATAACCAATTCCGACAGCTGCCATAGATCCCTTGATGAATTTGGTCTCTACTGAGGCCAAGCCGCGGTAGTAAGCCGCTAGGATCATCTGCTCGGCCGTGAAGCAACCGTCGGCGTATGCGCATCCAAGCTCACCCACGCTATGGCCTAAAGACCAATTTTTATTAATTTCACTAGTTCGTTGGAAAGGAAACTTAAAATTGTTTATTACATTGTAGTTTGCCTTTTTACTGATGATTATGACTGAAGGCATATTAGCAAATTTAACAGTCACACCTATATGGAAGGTAATTATTTCAAGTGCAGTATTTATATTAAAAAATTTAAAGATTTCTATAGAAGAAATCCTAAATTAAATCTAAAAAATAAAGAATTCATCATGATAGACAAATCAACTTTGCTCATAAAGGGACAATATTGAATTAAAACATACGAGTTATTAAAATAATAAAGAAGTGCTTACCAATAATATAGTCTGGTTCTATGCCAATAGCTTTTAAAACATCAGTGAGACCGATCTGCACAGCGGCGATGCCAATGAAAGAATTGAGGATATTGTCGTAGATCTTAGGGTTGGGCTCGGTGATGATCTTTGTGAGGTTCACGCCTTTGGGTTCCAGGGCTTTGTGGCATCTGTTATCAAAATTATAATTCAGTAAGGATCGTAGCAAGTGGAAATCCCTAGTCTTTGACTACCACATGAAACAGGCGTGATAACTACGTATGCAAAGAACTCTAGATCGTACGTATTTATGATAACTGTTAAAAATGTGGAGTTCTCAATTTGCACTTTGGAGGCGGGTGGTAAACTTAGTCGTTGATTTATTGACGTCAACTTGTCTGTAATCAGTGATTATTTTGTCAATTCACATGTTTACTTGAAATTAGATGAGATAGGTAGCTACGCCGTTTTAAAGATAAAAAAAGATCTGTTCAACTTACTTTTGGATAGCAGCAGTGAAGACCGGGATCCTCATGAGTTGAGTCGCCATGCCGGCCCACTGAGAGCCCATGCCGGAGTACACGAACCAGACTGGCCTCTTGACACCGGAGAAGTACTGGATATCACGCGCTAGGGATACGCTTTTGGTTGGAGTTGATCCTGGAATAGAGTTTCTATTGTAGTTTCTGTTCGAAATTGGCGGTATTAACTTTTTCAACAAGCAGTTTGAGTTTACCTAACAACGTATATCCTCTCACAACATGGAGTCCAATATCCCCACTGTGGATATCATGCCACAACTTGACCTCCTCCACATCAACGGTTCTGGACTCTAAGTCATCGAGGATCTTGGCTACGGCCGACTCCGTACGACCAGACACACAGATGAGGCGGGGCAAATCGTCTGATGGTTGACCTTTGTTTACCTGCGGGAAGAAAATGCAAAATTTTGCAACACCTGCTTTATACATGCGTGGTCATTGAAAATTACCGTCCATGACCTACAAATTCAAAGGTAGAAAAGTGCATGAGATTCGAACCTGCGTGCTCTTATTATATGAGACCAGTATGTTACAACAATTGCATTAGCCTCGTTCAGGTTCTCCTTAGCGCAAGCGGTGGGGCAGTTGGGACATGACAGGGAGGTAATCCATTGTCTGAATAGCACCACAGTCACACAGGTTTTGTTAAGAAGCCCCAATTTTTTTCTTTATTCTTAATAAGTACAAAAAGTACTACCTACTTAAAGAGACGAAAACCAACAGACCTTTTCTCTGCCAACGTTCTTCAGCAGAACGTGAGCGTTGGCGCCACCGAAGCCAAAGCTGTTGATACCGCACATGCCCCTGTTCCAAGGCGTCTTCTCCGTCACCACCCGGAGACGGTTCTCCGCTAACGCCGCCACTCCTTCTCTGGCCTTGTTGAAGTTCAGGTTAGGTGGGATGTAGCCAGTGCCGTACGCTATGCACATCTGGATGAGAAATTGAATGTGTTAAAAATATCTTTCTTTCAAGTGTGTTACAGATAAGACTGGTGTCAGATTTTACTCAAGTCGCCTAAAGGATTCTGACATGGCTTATCAACTATCGCCATCTAACGGCAATTATACTATACTCACTAGTAAACTTAACTCCGTTTTTTCTTAATTGTCCTATTATGTAAACAATCTTCACAATACTTTTTATCGAAAATAAATCAAAATATTAGTTTAAACCAAGACATTCTAAAGTAAAACATTTATTAACCATGAAAGTAATTTCCTAAAAAGTCTATTTTAATTTATAAGATTGTTTACATAATAGGACAACTATGAAAAACGGACTTTAGCTAGTAACAGCTATTGTACAGGTTTCCTCAGAATATTTTCCTTCTACGGAACCAAGTGAAAGGTAGAGTAGGTAGTAAGGAAAGTGGAAGAGTTGAATTTTGAATTTGAATTCAATGTATGCATCAAGTGTCTTGACCATAAGACTCCTACACTTCGTAGGGCAGCACTAAGAGAGGATTTCTCATAATTACCACGGCAATAAAATACCGGGCCCAAACATTTTTACCTTAGCAATAGAACAAAGACCCGATGCTGGCTCCGTATGCCCCAAGTTAGACTTGATGGACCCGATGAGCAGGGGTTCTGACCGCCCCGCGATGAAGATCTCGTCGATAGCCAGCAGCTCCTCGGGGTCACCCACTTTGGTACCTGTTCAATAGATAAATAAAATAAAAATACTAATTCTTTCTTTTACGCTGTTCTGACGGCTACTTTAGTTAAATTAATAATAAAGCAAGTACAGTCAGCCTATACAGCCTTTTTTTTAAACTTGAATGTCCGTCATAAACAAAGACCTAAAAAAAGGCTCGAGCCGACACAGCGACGACCCAAGACCGCACCACCTGGCGGAGAATGACGAGGAAAGCCGACACCAAATGAAACGGGAGAAGGCTAGGCAAAGAGAGAGAGAGCAAGTATAGTCCGCTGCAGATAAACCTGGCCAGATATCGCACCGAATCCTATATCAGAGGAGGTCAGGTCTATTTGCAATAATAATTGTGTTAAATAAAGAAGAGAAAAAATCAGATCATTAACATTATTAAGATTGTAGCCTTTCGTATTAGCTACATTTTACCTGCTGAATTTTTTTGCTAATATTTAGCATTTAATTTCTCCAAAAACATTAGCCAAAGTACGTTTAAGTTTATACTTTTTATAGTCCTTGTTCTACGAACTTTTAATCCCTGTTCTAAAAAGTAATTTCCACTTTACACTCACTTTTCTCTGGACACTTTTGGAAATAAAAAAGCAGCTACAAAATTCAGTGGAATTTGCCTTAATTTTCTGTGGAAATTTTAGCTTTTAAGCGAGCTCGGGGAACACTCGAGCTAAACAAAAGTGCACCATTGTCTTTTACACTTCCATTCATTTAATTTTGTGGACGTGAAATGGAAGGAATAGTGAATAGGAACGGGTTAATGGGGAGCAGGAAACAAAACTAATTGTTAGTGGTTTGTGAAGATGGTTTGTGTTTTGCCCCTAATTTGACCCCAATCCGAAAAATCTCTTAACAAAAAACTTCTAATAAATTCAGAAACCCGTATGCCAAGTTTTGTTAGGATCCGTTCAGAAATGCGACCTCTAACCAGGAAAAAAAGCAAAATCGGCCAGTCTTGAAATGGAAACTCGCTCGCTTCGCTTGCGTGGTCAAATAGTTTGTCCATCCAATAATGGAGCTGACGAAAAGAGAGCTCTTTGAGACATTACGCCATTTGTCGGCTGTACAAAGCAGAGGATATCAGGGGGTCTAGAACGTCCACATTGACGAATCTATATGTGATCAATTTCCCATTTCCTAAATACTTAAAAATGAACCTGAAGTGTCTTATTATAAGGTTCATTTTTATATATTTAGGAAATGGAAAATGGATCTTTTTCCAAATGTCAACGTGGCTGTTTTAGACCCCCAGAGCTATTAAAATTTGCCTTCTGCTAGTAGATCTCGATGTCGCTTTGTTTCGAATTCCTTTTTATTTTCCAGCGACGACCTTATGCTAGTGAAGAAAACGGCTAGAGAAGACATTTATATAAAACTAGTTGCGCTGTGTAATCGTATATTACTCACTCACGAAAACTCTATTAGACGAATTTTAATATACTTTGGTACTTGGAACATGGAGAATTTTTATGTCAAAATTCCAAACAAGTCCTGAGGCAGAGGACGTAGTATTATACCTACCTATCTAATAATTAATAACTAGTGGTTCTGTGAACAGTAAACCTCGCAGGCGGAGCTCCTTCTCACACCGTAGTGCCACAACAAACTTTCCCCATTTTCTCTCTTTTCGAACAACATCATTCTGTGAAGAAGTAGTCTCTATGCGCAATGTTCCTTAATCTGTCAAAACTGTTTTGTTAATGCGTGTTTATTTCACTCAATGTAATACCTAAAGAATGTAAATCCATAATTGGTTGTCAGTGTCAAAGCTAAGAAACTATTTTAAAATTTATAATAACTGTGGGTTTTGTGATAATAAATAAAAAAAATAAAATAAAATAAAAAAGAATCCAAAGTACAATCCACAACAAACAATCCACATCCCGACAAAAGCAAAATCGGCCGGTTTTGAAATAGGAACCTATTTTTTACTATTATTTTTTAGCCATGTTCGTTCCTTTCAATTAAACCTCTGTCCGTTTATCACAGCTCTTTGTGATGTAAACAAAGGTCCTGAAGAAAGCTGCACATTTTTAATTTTACGTTAGAGACAGGTTCCGTGTTTCATATTTTGTTGTAGTAAGTATATTTTTATCTCCAGACCATGTCCCTTTGACAATAAATGCTTCTTATTTCTTCCAATTACAATGTTTATTTTTAGTTTAGAATGATGTGAAGGCAATTAGAATGTACCAGTTGCTATTGTGAACAGATTTACTAATGTGTGCATGAGGTCTAGGGTTCTGTGTGGAATTATGAAAGAAATCTTTTTTCTCCAACTAAAAATGTAAATAACCCGTTTTATATACGATTTATAACAGGAAATTTCATTTTCAGATAAAAACTTACAAGGACTGACATGTTGGCAGGTGTACCTAATATGTATCTTGTACTCGTATTGTGTAAGTATAGTTTACAACATGGCAAAGATTTAAACATGGTTTTCGATGGATCTGTAGATAACTGTGTGTTCATGTTTAGTCCGCTGACGATAAATCGTAACCTATCTATTTAGGTAAGGGGTTCATAGGTCTTATCCTTTCTCCTTAAGTCGTATTCCTCATACTGAGGGTCGTGGTCATTATATGGAATGAAACACACACAACGACCACATTGTCAATGGAGTGGTTTGCCATTGCCTTCTCCATTTCACACACTGGCGATGACCCAGAGTGAAGGTTTCCTCAAGATGTTTTCCTTCACCGGAAGCAAGTGATGATCGATGAAAACTACCATACAAGAGTCAAATTGGTATACAAACTCACAAAGCACGGGCAGGATTCGAACCTGGGACCTTTGCAGCTACAGGCGGGTCTACCACTTGGCCACCACTGCTTCTGACCTGATACTTACTATAAATTCTAGAACAACATACCTGTGCCATGGGCCTCCACAAACTCGAGCTCCGAAGGGGGGATGGAACATTCTTCGTAGAACTCCCTGAGGAGTAGCTTCTGAATGTGGCCGGCCGGGTATGTGATACCCTGTTCTTTATACCCGTCGCAATTGGTTTTCGCGTGGAGTAGTTGAGCGTATACCCTGGGGAGATCAAAATACTATGTACACTGAATATTCCACCAGATGTCAGTACTTACGAGTAAGGACAGACAACTGTCAATGGTAAATTGCTGTCAATATCGATGTGTCAAAGTCAAAGTCAATTTTTTTTATTGAAACTTGGCCTTCAAAGAAGGCTCTTTTTCACGTCGAAAACTTATTACTTAATCATAATATATTATGTCTCAAAGCTACAAACTACTAGCATTTCAGAACGACCACTGCTGAGAAGAAATGCCGAAAGAAACTCATGAAACAATCTTGGTCGCCTAACATGCCAGAGGGGCTATTTATTAACTTTATACATACACTAGATTGTGTACAGTCAAATTGTGAATGTCACATGTGAAATTCAAATGAAAGTAGTGTACCATTGACATGACCATACTAGCCGTTAGCGCCAACTAATGAGCGTAAATACGATTACTTTTCAAATCAGTAGAAAAAGTCTCAACAGATGGCGTTTTACTGAAAGCTGAGTCATAATAATGGATGTACCTATATTGTGCACTTTTTATTGTCGGCCAGAGGCAGAAAAAAAAATCACGTAACAGTTTGAAAGTTGCGCAAATCACAATATTGATACTTTTTAGATGTTTTTTTTTATTAGGTTTTTTTTCCGTGCATTACAATACAGTGCATTTTTGCATTCTGAATGGTCTCGCCTTTTACTAAGCGCCACCTATGAATTCATCTGGAACTATTTTTTTTTATCTGGGTCTCGGAAAATCCCTCATGGAGACTTCTTCTTTTATTTTCTATCTGTCACAGGGAAATGAAATCAGAAATTTTACTCATAGATCAGTTAGTTAGTTAGGGCATTGCGGTCTTTCAGTAAGTTTGAAGTTTACCCATACGAGCTAAAAATTACACTTGACTCGAATTCACTCAAACAAAAAGAAATTTATAACCAGGATACAATTGCAATGACAGATAGGCCTTGAAGTCACACTTGTTGCGTCACAATCAGGAGCTTAAGCCCCTTCATATATTGCAGAATTCTGTGTGTTCTGCTGCACCCTAACTATGTGTATTCAAAATTTCAGGAATATTGGTTCAGTAGATGAAGCGTGAAGAGGTAGCAATTTGTTTGTTACCTCTTCACGCTTCTTCTACTGAACGAACATATAGTTAGGATAGTTAGGGTTAGGATAGGATTACTATTTTAGAACTTACCTCTTTGAGTCTTTAGCCTTTTGTAAGAAACAGACTACGATAGCCTCGGAACGTGCGTACCCGTTGGCATTATTATCGAAACTCTTGCAACGCCCATCAGGTGACAGCACACCCAATCTGTAAGGACAATTGTAGATTATATATATATAGTCCTCCTTATCGATTTCGATGACGGCGACCCTCGACAATAATATTATATTTTAGGTATTATTTCTATTATGTATGCTTCCATGCTGGTCTGGAAGCGAAGAAAAAACATAGAATGTGTCAGCTGCTTCTCTTCCCGAGCAGATTGTAAATGTCAATCGAGGGAATGGGCTTTAAACTGGGGATTCCTCCACTCATAGGCGATGGGCTGGCAACCTGTCACTATACCTGTATCTCCATTCCATCAGAGAGCCCACTATTCAGCTAAGCGTGGCCTTCGACTCTAGGGACTCTTGGCTCTGTCTACCCCGTAAAGGATGGAGACATGATTCTATGTATGTATGTATGTCTATTATGTACCCTTGATGGCTCGCCATCAAGGGCACATAATGTATATAACATATAGTGACCTGTGGTGTGGCCCTAGAATAGCACCAACCCATCTCTTCCCGTGGGTGTCGTAAGAGGCGACTAAGGGATTTAAAACACCGGAGGATGGGCAGCAGCATCTTTCCGCGTACTATGCCATGACACTGCGATCGCCAACCCGCCTGCTAAGCGTGGCGATTACGGCAAAACCCCCCATGGATAAAATCCTTGGGGGAGGCCTTTGTCCAGCAGTGGACGTCTTTAGGCTGAGAGAGAGATGGCTCGCCAAGCCAAATTGAGTTTTAAATGTTCTGTTACACGACGGGCAGAACAGTTTGTTATATGTATAAGAGAGCTTGGGTTTTTCTTTGCGGAATTGGCGCTTGAGGTCTAAATCTGCTAAGCAATTTTCCTCAACAGCTTTGGTCTTCGAATGAATGATGAAACACCAAGTTAACCTGTTAGTGGCAAACTCCTCCCAGCATTCAGGGCCTATATTGCAGTCATTCAAGTGTCCTTTGAGCACATCCTTATATCACAAATTGTATATTACAGAAGATACAGATATTTTACGCCTTTATTCGTAAGACTCGAAGGCCACGCTTGTTGTGAATAGTAGGATTATTTGGTGGAATGGAGATTCAGAAAAGGTTGCTAGTCGACGGGCTAGCAACAGTGGCAATCTATGATTATACCAGAATTTATTTGATTGACTTTTACAATCTGCGCGGGAAGAGAAGCAGCTGGTACACTCTATACAGGGAAACGGTTAAATAGGTAACGGTTATTTCGTGGTTGTAAGGTCTCACGAGGTCTACTATTCTCACAGAACCACTAGTTTATTTATATCACCTGGAGAATTGCAGTGACACGTAAGGATGCAGACACAAGTTGGAACCCCCGACGATAGCGGCGTCGCAGTGGCCATCCCTGATAGCCCTGAAGGCGTGCTCCAATGCGTAAAGGGAACTTGAGCAGGCAGAGTCGACGGTGTAAGAAGGCCCGGTGATCCCTAGCCAATAGGAGATACGGTTGGCTAACATGGCGCGGGAACATCTGTCAATGAACGAATGAATGAGTATTGGCTGAACGCTCAAATTAAAAAAGATACCCTATCGATATAAAAAAATCTCAATAGATGGCATTTATGAAAGCCGAGGTAGGTATGTATATTGTACCCTTTTCCTTGTCAACCAGAGGTAGAAATAAAATGACCTCAGTTTGACAGTTGCACAAATCGCAATATTGATACTTTTTAGATGTTTGTTTTATTTCAAAGAAATGCAAATTCCGTGCATTGTTGCTTTCTGATAGGCTAGCCATTTTACTAAGCGTCTGTGAAGTCATCTGGTACTAAGTATTATTTTTTTATTTAGGCTTTGGAAAATCGTCCATTATACAAACACATATAATAAAAAGTTTACTGCATAAAGTACTTATGTGCTAGAATTTTGAATCGGACCCAACTCAGCATATTTATTTTTATTTACATGGAAGACCAACAACTTTCTTATAGATTCAATAGATAACAATTTAAAAAACATATAGTCATTTATTTATTTATTTATATATTATGTTTTCTCGTAAGAGTTTATAAGAGTAAGAGTTAAGCAAAACTGGCCTTCCGTTGGGCCAATGAGATTTTTAAATTACATTATCATTTGCAATATCATCAATCAACAATTAAAAATCAACATCATCACCAATCCTTGAGTGATCATGAAAATAATTCTGAAGATTTGTATATTGTAAAAAACAAAAAAAATGCTATACGAAATTTAATGGTATAATTTGCTGTGGATTTTGTGCCAGAATCCAAATGTTCGGAGCATTCAGTTTAGCATAATGAATGCAGAATCGAAAACCCGCCGCTCATCAATCATTCGACTTAATGACTTTACTATATTTTCACAATTGAATTCAAATCGGCTGTGGGTTTCCGATGACAATCTGTTTAGTATCGGAATAAAAGCTAACACATTGCGAACAGATTGTGGGCCTCCTTTGATTATTTATGGGCCTCCATAAAAAGAAGATATGGAAGCACAAATAAACAGTATGTATGAAGAGGGGATTGGCCAGTGTCCAATATGTATAAAGAGTTAAGAGAGTTAACTTATCATTCTCTTTAGACATACTGGCCGGTTATTTATGCTTCCTAATATCTCCTTTTTTACAAATAAAGGGCCAGTATTTATAATGAATGAGTTAAGAGAGTGATAACATACCATTCTCTTTATACATACTGGCCGGTTACTTGTGCTTCCTAATAGCTATCTCCTTTTTTGAGGAACTGGTTTAAATAAAATAAAAAATAAAAACTTTTTTATTCCGTGCCTTCGTGCGATTCCGTTGATGCTCGTAGGTGTTTGGAATTTTATGAGGTTGATGCAATCACGCGCTTGCTCAGGCGCTGGAAAGATGCAGACGTGGCGCGTCCCTTTAATACAAAATGTATAGAAAACATAGAAAAGAGAGCAGCGTAGCGTAGACATGATGCTTACTCATCTGCACCCTGTCTGCGCCCGTCTTTTCTCTCTGTCCAGCGCCTTTGACGTTCGCGCCGAAGACCGAACTTATTACAGTTGAAGCATTTTCTTCCTTTAGCGCGATTCGGGCAGTCCTCAGATTTGTCGCTGGTGTCTCCACATCCAAGACAATAAACCAAGGCAATATGTATAATTTATCATAGCATCAGTATGTGTTTAAGTAAGTTTATTTATATTTATGCTGTGAGTAATTTTACTAATTTTGGTCTTCTTAAGTTTTCTTGTCTTTGCTTTTTAAATATTTTTATGCCCCTTGCTCATTTGCACTCACCGAAAATGATAACTTTTCTCTCTGCGTCACCACTTGGTTGACTGGTAGAAAAACCTATGGCTTTACCACCGCCATTTACATGCTTTTTTGGAGTATCTAGTTAAATAAATAAATAAACCAAAACACCTCACCAACAGGCTTAAAAATAAAGAATGAACTAACCCAGTAATACCAAACCCGTTGACCTGCATCTTCTCATAGAACCAGGTCTTCTCGGACTCGGAAAAGCAGGCCCCGATGAACACCCCAGTCTTGGTGTTGCGGAGCTCCTTAGGGTTCAGACCTATAAGACATTGGAAATTAAATAGATTATAAAGACATTTTTTTTTTGTTAAATTACTTTTCCCTAAAAGAGTATCTTATATCTGTGGCTATATTACATACCTAGGCACTCGTATATGTGGTCTATACCATTGACCATCGGCCAAGTGCGAGTCAAACTCGTGCACCGAGGGTCCCGTACACGCAAAGCATCTCACATAGCTCTAACTAAAAGACCAACTAGTTTCAAAAACAAACTTAACTTTGCAGTTCGATCCTTAAGATTTATACTAAATCCAGTGCAAAAACAAGTGTGTAACACTTTTTTTCAGACTTCCAACAACAAAAAATAATCTCCGTAATAATCTCTTCGCAAAATAAACAAAAATTCGCAACATTTATGGTAATATCTCTTGACCGCGTTGACGTATAATTTTGATTATTTTTATACAGAAAGAGAAAGTGGATCCAGTATTCGATATTAATTTCAACTTGATACCTTTAAGCGTTCCTGAGAAAAAAAAGTTTGACAGACAGACGGACAATAAAGTGATCTTATATGGATTCGTACGGAACCTTAAAAACGATTAAAACCATAACTATAAAGAATTTAATTTGATAGCGTGACAATCACAGCCATACAACACCGTACGCCCTGCACGAACACGAACAAAGCAAAATTATGAAATTAGTCAACCGCCCGAGTTCCGACGTTCCGACACAATTGGACTCGAGTTAGCGGCTTTTACGTAAGTTGTTACAAATTAATTTAATGTTAACAATTGTTTGGCATTTCAGTGGTATTTATTTAGAACTAGCTTTTGCTCGCGGCTTCACCCGCGTTAATTTCCTACGAGAACAGTGCTTTTCCCTGGGATTTATGGTATCTACCCTATGTCCTTTTCCGTCCTTCTAACTATGTGTATGCGAAATTTCAGAAAGATTGATTCAGTATATAAAGCGTGAAGAGGTAACAAACTCACTTTCGCATTTATAATATTAGTTAGGATTTTCCTTAAATTCATTATTATTATTACACAATCTAGTCTACCTACTTGACTATTTGGTGATAATTTCATTTTTCAGTCTGTTCCTAAATTTCTGAGTTATATAGTCATGTATTAAAAACCAATAATGCGAGAGAGCAAGAGGAGTTTTTTAAGATTTTTTTGTATTCTGTTAATCTGCTTTAGCAAAATTTGTTCACTAGTATCATAGTGCAATAGCACTTGCAATTTTTATAATAACCTCATAAAAAGCCTTGATCAAATAATATATCACTTGAAAGAAAAATTAACCTAATTCTCAAAAAAATCTTCAACGCAATACAATGACACCGAACCGAGCAGATAGTAAAATTCCAATCAAACGGTAACGATTTGGAAGACACTGGTATAGTCTGGAAGCTGGAAGCAAAATTGACAATACGATTTTGTAGACCTCAGTGGTTTACAACAGTGTTCTTTTAGATTAACTACAAATTTATGTCTGTTATGTTGTGAAATAAATAATTTAAAAATAATCGCACCACAAAGGTTCGTAACCACGGGGCCTGGCATAAGGACCCTTTATGAACCACGTCCTTTCTAGTGGCTCCAATCGTCCAAGTCTCAGACAAAAGCAAGTTCAGGAATCAGGATATTTTTTTTTATTGCAAAGAGCTTTGTGTAAAATCAAGTTCTTATATAGTTTCATTTGTAAATGGTAGGTTAATTTCCAAGTTTTTATTTAGGTATTTTTTACACGACTGACCAAAAAAGGAGTGTTATGTTTTCAGGGTTCATGTATGTATGTATGTAAGTTTCTTTATTCCACCATAAGTCCTGAACGGCTTAACAGATTTTGATGTGAGAGGTATTTTTAGATTCCTTGCATTCCTCCGAGTGACATAGGCTATATGACGTCATCATAAAAACAAAATGGCGGATTATATATGTGATAAATAGCAGACCAAAAAATAAAATTTGATCAATCTTATCGAGTGGGGTATCAAATTGAAGGGCTTTAAAAGGCGATTTCAAAAAATGTATATAACTTATATGTTTGTATGTACTTTTTTTAGTAAAAACTTGTCAGTCGTGTTTTTTATTTTTAATAATTAGCTTGTTTATATTTTGATTTTTTTTGTGGGATTCCGGATTCCCATTATATTCTTCTCCTCATAGCAAACTCTTTAAAAATTTTAAAACTATACTTGCTTATGAGTCTAATGAAAAAATTGGACAATTTACCCTCCGGGATCTTGGACTATGGAAGATATCAGATGAAATTGGCGATGGGCAATGACCGCAGGTTTAATTCGGTAGAGAGCCTCGAATCAGACGAATTGGGGTCATTACTGGAAAGAAAGCCGGCAACGGTGGAAATTCTCTAATATTATGGCTGCAGTCACACCGTCGGTCGTCGCGTCGCGTAATATTTTCACGACGAATTGACAGGTTCAGGAATTTTAAGCTAACTAATTATTAAAATATAAAATTTAATCATCACTTTATTTAAAATATAAAGTAGACTTTACTTTTGTATATTCTAAATCAAAATAAATCCCACTTCCCACTAATGTATGTGTGTGAGTATGTTTGTTGCACAATCACGCAAAATCTACAGAACGGATTTTGATGAAATTTGGTACACGGTTAGGATACGTACAAACCTAAATTGTACACAGGGGTAGACACAGGATACCTACTCTTTATAAAACCCAAAATTCTCAAAGGAGCCCCGTGGTGCAGCTGATATATAATATTTCTTACGTTAACGAAAAACAGAGAATAAATGATAACGCAATCTCTTTATATGTGAAGGCATTAAAAAACACCGTAATTTTCGAATTTTCCATTATAGCGCAAAAGCGCTAAGAGCTTACTAAAATTAAATAAATGTATGTATTGGTGTGATAGTAGGATACGTGAGTGAAGCAATATTGATGGCACTTATTACTGAGGGAAGAAAAATCAAAATGATACTATTTTTTTCTCAAAATCCTTTTGGATGAGACGATCGAGGGTCTTTTCACACGTAAAAAAGGGAGTTAAGGTTGTCTGTCAACCATGCAAAGAATCAATCATCAATATCAATCAATACATATAATAAAACGATCTGTGTCTGTATATAGGAGATGTTTAAGAAAAAAAACTATGAAGGATCTTAGGGCCAATAGAAGCGAAAACCATTTTTTTAGAGATTTTGTCCGTCTGTCTTTCTGTCTGTATGTTTGTACGCGCATCACACAAAAACTACTAGACCAAATTTGATGGGGTTTTCAGTGTTGTATTGTTGAAGGTCTAACTTAAAATCTGGCGTAGGTTTCATCTTGATACGCTTAGAAACTGAGATGTAAACAATAGTAAATTACGCGCGGACGAAGTCGCGGGCACAGGCTAGTTTAGAAACAATAGTGTAAATTATTTCAAAGGTAAATATAAAAACACTGAGCTTCTATTTAATACATTTTGATACCTGTGTTCAGTCCAAGAACCATGATCCTGTGTTCATTCTATTCGCTGATGGTTCTCAGATTTCATAAAATAAAGCTGTAGGTACTGGCCATCTCGGATCCCACCCAACTAGTTCCAACGAATATTAATGCAAAAGTGAGTTTCTTTACGTATTTCTTTGTTTGCTACCTTTTCACGCTTTATCTACTGAACCTATCTTCCTGAAATTTCGCATACACATAGTTAGAAGTACTGAAAAGGACACAGGGTACTTTTTCTGACGATCTTCGTGGCCCAACTATCAACACGCCGGACTGCCACACCGGAGGTCCCGGGTTCGATCCCCGGTCGGGTCAAGATGGAAAATGATCTTTTTCGGATTGACCCGGGTCTTGAATGTTTATCTATGTATGTATTTTTTGTAAAATATAATATCGTTGAGTTAGTATCCCATATCACAAGTCTCAAATTATATTTTATATATTATTTTTATCGCAAAATTCTCACGGAAGCAGAGCCCTGAGCACAACTAATACAACTACATATCTCAGCCCAGAGAGAATAATCGGCGATGAAAAATTGACGAACCCTAAGCTTCACAGCCTAGCTCATAGTCGAAAAGTTGCCTGTCTGTCAGTTTTCTACCGAATATCTTCGGGGAGAGTGCTTATGGGCTGCATGAGCTCATAACACCTGCCCCTTTTTCAATCGGACATCCAGACGCATAGCGGGCGCTATCATCCTTTCTTGGTTGATATTCCCCCCGCACGCAAAGCGCTTCAAAAGCGAAAAAATGGAACTCTCTGCCTATATCTGTCATGGTTAGAGATGGGTTAAGGACTGAGTATTTATCGAAGGAAGAGTAAATACTCATAAATATCCATTTCTACTGAGTTTTTATCCATAATCGACAGTAAATATTTTTTAATTAGTTAGTCCCATAAATTGAATTGGAACTGTGAATTTACAAAACTATAAAGGATATAGAACTTATTAGGGTGATTAATTAATAAGTACTTAATGGAAAAGTACAAAAATTGCAATGTATTTATTCTAAATCCACAAACAAATACTGTCAATAATCGTCTGTAGGATAGTGTTTTTTAGGGTTCCGTCACAAAGAGTAAAAACGGGACCCTATTACTAAGACTCCGTTGTCCGTCTGTCTGTCCGCCTGATACCAGGCTGTATCTCATGAACAGTGATAGCTTGACAGTTGAAATTTTCACAGATGATGTCTTTCTGTTGACGCTTTAACAACAAACACTAAAAATAGAATAAAATAAATATTTACATCCCATGTCCTATCCCATACAACAAACTTTTTACTTTTTGCCGTTTTTTCAAGTCCGACTCGCACTTGGCCGGTTTCATTGTTATAATACTTGCAACACTACGCGTACCTCGAAAACGACAGTTGGCTCTCACCCGTCCTAGAAAGTGCATTAGTGCACGCGTGAAGGACTGGTTTGACATTTTAGTACGGCTCCTTGTCCTTACATAAATCGATTTAATGGTCCCATCCGAAAGAAAGCATGAAACTTGGCATAAATGTAGCTTTAATAAATGTATTTTAATATTAATATGGAAACACGTCGAGAAATGATTTGTTTTCCCCCCTCCCCTTTTATTTCCCAAATCGTGGTTTTTCATTTTTAGGGTTCCGTACCTCAAAAGGCAAAAACGGAACCCTTATAAGTTATCACTTTGGTGTTCATCTGTCTATCAAACTTGTTTTCTCAGGAACGCTTAAAAGTATCAAGTTTAAATTAATATCGAATACTCGGATCTACGGTCTCTTTCAGAAAAAAAAAAAATGTTTGATAAATAAAAATTAGTGCACAACTCGCTTTGAAATTTTGTTTTTAGGATTCCGTACCCGTCTGTCTGTCTTTGGACGCTTCGGATCGATGCTTCGGATTTTGATATCTCTGTAACCATAATGGGTCTCTCTCTCTCTCAGCCGAAAGACGTCCACTGCTGGACAAAGGCCTCCCCCAAGGATTTCCACAACGACCGATCCTACGCTGCCCGCATCTATGCGCGTCCGGCGACCTTCACCAGGTCGTCGGTCCACCGAGTGGGAGGCCTGCCAACACTACGTTTTCCGGTTCGTGGTCGCCACTCGAGAACTTTTCTGCCCCAACGGCTATCTGTTCTACGAGCTATGTGCCCCGCCCACTGCCACTTAAGTTTGGCGATTCTGCGGGCTATGTCGGTTACTTTAGTTCTCATACGGATCTCCTCATTTCTGATTAGATCACGCAGGGAAACTCCGAGCATAGCGCGCTCCATCGCCCGTTTGGGTGATCTTGAGCCTTCTTATGAGGCCCATAGTAAGCGACCACGTCTCTGTTCCATATGTCATTACTGGCAACACACACTAGTCATGGACCTTAGTCTTGAGACACTGCGGTATTTTGGACGAGAAGATATCGCGAAGCTTCCCGAACGCTGCCCAGCCGAGTTGGATTCGACGATTGGCCTCCATCTCAAAGTTGGACTTACCTAAATGAACTGTTTGTCCCAGGTATTCATAATTGTCAACAACTTCGAATGTAGAGTCTCTAACCTTCAGAGGAGTGGGTGCAACACGGATATTAAACATGATTTTCGTCTTGTCCATGTTCATTTTTAGACCCACTTGTTGAGAGGCTCTACAGAGGCCATCGAGCATTGTGCCTAGGTCTTCCAAGGTCTCAGCCATGACTACGATATCGTCAGCGAATCGAAGGTGAGTGATGTACTCGCCGTTGATATTGATACCGAGTCCGGTGAACAGTTTCGGAGATATAAAGTCTCCCTGTCTCACCCCTCGCTGCAACTGGATAGATTTCGAGCCTTGATCCTGGAGACGGACCGACATGGTGGTGTTTTCGTACAAACACTTCAGCGCTTCGATATATAACCATAATGGGTAGATGCTTGAAATTCACACAAGATGTGTATTAATATGGCCTCTATAACAACAAATACTAAAATTAAAAATAGTTAATAATTAAGAGGTGTGGTCCCCCTTAGATGTAATTTTTTTGTGTTGATTTAAACAGTTGTGTTGATAAAAGTGGTTTTGAGATGCTTTACGTGTACGGAACCCTCGGTGCGCGAGTTTTACTCGTACTTGGCCGGTTTTTTTATGAAAATGGTAAAAGCTACGCAAAAACTGTCCAATGGCGGAACACTTTTCGGGCACAATCTGAATGGATCTTTGGAATGGCATCGACGAGCCAAGAAGAAGACTGCACGGTCTTGGTGGAATTTCGTATTTAATATCAGGGACAGCATTCGACTTCTTCAGAAGTCGAATAAAAAATCTTAAATTATAAAATCTTGAAGCACTTTGAACGTGCTTTGAACAGAAAATTAAATTAATAACTATTTTTTTTCTTTTTAGCAAAAAATATTGATTTTTTTCTATGAAACGGTGCCAAGCTATTATCAAAAATGAATTTATGGTCCTTGATTTATACGGAAACGATACCAGACACGATAAAATATCTCAACAAAATAGGTTGGAATTCTTCGCTCGCGCGGGGTGTACTCTTCCCCCTCCTCCAATTGAAAGAGGTACTTTGTTGGCGATGGTAACATATGTCGACACGAAGTTTGGGACCACTATAATAATATGTATATCAGAAGTCGAATAGAAAAAGTTCGCTTTAAAAACAAAACATTCTTGTAGCCATATTTTGTAAACTATAAGTCCTATCAACGTACATTCAAAGGATTATAGAGAATTTAATGAAGAACAAAGTCTTTGCCAGTTTTTGCGTAGCTTTTACCGTTTTCATAAAAAATGAGAAAAACCATGATTTGGGACATAAAAAGGGGGAAAGGGATAGGGGAACATTCATTTTTCGGCGTGTTGTGCACATATCATGCACATATATGAAAGCTACATTCATGCCAAGTTTCATGCTTTCTTCCGGATGGGACCATATTTCACGTTAAGGACCCTAACTATTTTATTCTAACCCGACGAGAACAATAAATGTGCCGCGGCTAGTGCTAAGAATTTTATCTGACCCGACGAGAACAATAAATGTATCGCGGCCAGTACTGAGATTTTTTTTATTCAAGTTTTATTTTTACCTGAAAAGAACATTAATTGTTCTGATGTGCAATTTTCAGTACTATTATTTCCCGATAATCAACAGATCCCATTCTCAGTACTAAAAATGAAAGGTTAACTTAAATAAAGTATTAAATTAGGGCTCCATTGCATTCAAAAGTTTATACTCATGCTTTTGGATAAATACTCAGTAAGAATGAGTAAAAACGGATAAATACTCATATTTATCATACTCACTCAGTAAATACTATTTAGTATTTACTGACCGCCCATCTCTAGTCATGGTTTATGTGTTTCTGAGCACATTAACCATGACTATCTTCAAAATCAGAGTGAATAGGCTGCTTCTGGGTAAGCTCGCTACACCGACCTCATCTCTGTCCTCGGGCAAGATTGCGGTCAAGAGCAAACACATCTTCTATGTAAAATAAAAATAATTACCAGCATCAATAACAGCTTCATACGCCTTCTCCAGCAGTATTCTGCACATGGGGTCCATGGTGTGGGCCTGCTTGTAGTGGACGCCGAAGAAGGAGGCGTCAAACTTGTTCACATTGTTGATCTTGCCAGTTCTCTGGGGGATCTCTGGATGGGCGAGTTTCCAACGGCGGGCATCCCCGGATATCAGATCCACCTGGAAATAAATTGGTCTAGTACATGTCGGGTCACGCGCAATGTAGGGTTCTGAAGGTACCTGTACAAATGCGGACACATGAACTTATATTTAGGTACTCCTAGTTTTATACAAGTCCCATTATAACCATAACTCAAGTTTACATACACTATCATATTCAATGAAAAAAGTTCCTACAAACCCATATTTATCATACTAAAATCATTTTTGTAATTTTGTCGTCAAATTAGGCTATAGCCGTCTGTATGTTTCCCATCAAAGTCAATTTGCCATCAAAACAGTATATGTAACGCTCGGCAATTTAGGTGATCTTATAAGGGTTCCGTTTATACCTTGGGCGTTAAAAGTTATTATTAATAAGCGTCTAATGGTGAATATCTACATAAGGTAATTGAGCACCCAGGGCGTTGAGAAGTGATACAACCAGATCGGGTGTGTACCGCGTTGTGCGAGAGTGTGTCTCCGCCGCCGAGAACAGGGGACGTAAACGCAACTGTCTTACACACTAGGCACATAGAAACTTATTCTATACAGCGCTAACGGATTGTGAACGCTGCTGTTCAGTAATAGATCTTCTTATCGAATGTGTTCTTATTACTAACACTGGTGTCATATATTATTCAAGTCGCGTAAAGGCATCTGACATGACTTTTACGACTACCGCCATCTAGTGGCAGTAGCCGTATACATATTATTAAACTAAACAGTCAGCCAATGTGCAGGTTTTCTCACGATGTTTTCATCGGAAGCAAGTAGTGGTCTATTTGAAAACTACCATACATGAGTCAGAGTCACAAACTTATGTGACGTCGACGACGACATCAGGCATTCATTACCACTTGGAACCTACCCCCACGGGAAAAAGGCGTGATAATATGTATGTATGTATGTAACCACCGCTTCAGAATAATCCTAATCCTAACTAATATTATAAATGCGAAAGTGAGTTTGTTTGTTTGTTTATTTGTTTGTTTGTTTGTTACTACTTCACGCTTTATCTATTGAACCAATCTTCCTGGAATTTCGCATACACATAGCTGGAAGTACGGAGAAGGACATAGGGTACCTTTCATCCCGGGAAAAAGCACTGTCCCTGTGGGAAATTCACGCGAGCGAAGCCGCTTCAAGGGATATATGTTCTCTGACCTTGTTAAACAAGTTCTCCTGTAGATGCATGACAGAGTCTGAGTCGGGGAAGTACCCAGACATGCCGGTGATGTAGATTTCATCTCCGGGAGGCGGGTGAGACAGCCGGTGTCCGGAGGTCAGTCGGTCCTCTGCCACTTGCGCCATCTGTTATGACAAATAATACATTTACATTTTTTTTGGGTTTAAAGAACATTTATTTTCTCATAAAAAATACATTGGTACTTCACTTACTGAGAAAACATTTACAATTAAAAATTTACATAAGAGTGAGCGTAAGGTTATAAAAGAAAAACAACAAACAATATCATCTAAATGTAGGTAGTGCAAAAATTAAAGTTCGACGCGTGCGCATTCGCATCACAAAGAAACAAACACCGATAAAAAACTGTCCGCACCAGAAAACACGGATCTAAAGCGTGCTTATTTATTTTATTATTATTTATTTATTTAGCCAAAAAACAAAAAACTATACAACATGATACGCTATGGCGCCTAAAACCATGTCATGGTTTGTCTAGGCGTTGCACATTCGACTTATCTAATCTAATATAAACCTTAAAAAGACTGGTCGGTTGTATTACCCCATCTGTGCGAAAACAATCCCGTCAAACCTACAAAGAATAAAGATCGTTTGTAAAGCGGGTAGGTTGCTTGTGTTGTCAGTCGCGCATCCGCTATCGCTGTGCAGGATCACTTGCGCACAAATAACTTAAAGTGTAAATCTAAAGCTTGTTAATTTAGTTGAAATATAAAACATTTTGACATTAATTTTGTTACAGTAAAGAAATCGTATTTACATTGTAAATATATGTATTTGTACTTTCAAAGAATAAAGGAAGCCCAGGACAGCAAATATAAATGGAAACGGTTATGTATTATAAAAATATTTTTTAATTATAGATTTTGCGTTCTTTTTATTATGTAAGTCTACAGTAATTTGATTAGGTATTTTATTTAAGATTTCCGGCATTTGGTTACGAATTATTCTCTTCCCATAAAGGTTATTATATTTTTCTTTGAAATATTTTTTAACGATTATTCGCCTAGTTTTTTTACCGGTTATATTGTTCGGAAGAGTATCTATGATGTTAAAATTTTCTTTTAATAGAGAGTAATGAACGAAATCGTAAATAGGTAAATGGTAGGCTTAGCAACTAGATGTGTCATTCATGTCACATTTTTTTTAAAATAGAACAGTAATCAAACGAGCATGCGGGTTGCCCGATGGTAAGCAATCACCGCAGTCCATAGACACCAACGATCCTAAAAAGGTCGCTGTTGCGTTGTCGCTGTTACATGCTTCAATGCTGGTCTGGAAGCAAAGAAAAAAACTTTATCCATCAATATGTCTTAAACGGCTTAACTGATTTTGATGTGAGAGGTATTTTTCATTCCTCCGAGTGACATAGGCTAAAAATAAAAAAAAACACGACTGACAACTCACAGTTGTCAGTAGTGTTTTTTTTTTAATTTTTAATAATAAGCTTTTTATTCTTTTTTTATTTTTTCAACCGATTTTCAAAATTCAAGCGCCACCTCTTGCATAGAAATATCTTTAATTTTTTACCGAACTACGGCCATGTCGCACTTGTCTGAACTTCGGGCAGATAGACTGGTAATCACATAAACATTTTCAATGTTGTTTATAATAAAAAAGTTATTTTAGAATAGGGCGAAACTAGCCGAGACTAACCGAAACTTTCGTCCTGGCCGATTATTCGGTCTCTAGATACCAAAATGTGTGATTTTAGTTTGTCATATCTTTGGAATTTTTATCATTGACTATCTATTTTTTATTCACAGATGATTTCATTACTGTGAGGGCATTCAAACAGTAATAAAAATAAAAATTTGTCAACTATTATTCGGAAAGTATAAAAGAAACAAAGTCAAATTCGTAAAACGGTTTTGAATCACCCTCTTCCTGATTTAAGGCGGCATTAAATGGTATTGTTTTGGTTCATTTAAATATTAAATTCCGAAGTCCATTAATTAACTAACTACAATACAATAGCTGGGAACTTTATGATGTTAATTTAAAGCGACTCGCGTACGTACACTGGTTTTATTTAATTCAGTCTTATAAATAAGCACTGAATGAATTAATTATTGAATTAAAGTATTTTAAAATATTGATTTCTTTTTGACCGAGCGAGGGCTATAATTCAAGTTGGGGCGAAAACACATTGTTTGTTTGTATGTTTGTTCCGCGATAACTCTCGAACCGTTGAATTAATTTCGATGATATTAAAAATACGTATAGCAACTGTCCATAGAATATTTAAGTTCGTTGCGCTAACCACTAGTTAATTGTCAAACTGGAATATAGGTTTTTTCTGTTTTTTCATGGCGGTGCGCGTGTGTGCGGTTCGACATTATATTAGGTGCGCTTGGAAATACCTTCACTCTTATGGAACCTCCCTTTTACCTACGTTACGAATGTTGTTATCTCATGTACATCCATCAAAGGTCTTTAAAAAATACCAAAAATTATTTCTTACAAACTTATAATTTTGATATAACACCGATAAACGATTGAACCCAACATTAACAACTAGAATTAAACAAGTAAATGCATAAATTAATTAACAATACAAATTAAATCGCCTTGTGACGACCATGCTGACCTTTAACGGTGAAAACAAATAATATATTCACGGGAATTTAAAACTAACATTGCTTGTTTGTAAATGATATTAACGGAAGAAAGAAAGAAAGAAAGAAAGAAAAAAAGAAAAATTCTTTATTCGGCAAATTTTGCACTACATTAACATATTTACTAAATTAACACTAAATTCGTCGAAATGGCGACCAGCTCAGCATTGTATACACTATACAGTATACATGGTATACAACCACAGAGTAGAGAACAGGCCGCGCCCGCGTCAAATAGACGTGGCATATTTATTTGCTTTGCCTGCGTCTGAGTTCCTGAGCACATACAACCTGACTCTCTTCAAAACCAGATGGAATAGGCTGCTTCTGGGTAAACTCGCTACATCGTAGACCTCATCTCTGTCCTCGGACAAGATTGTGGTCAAGAGCGAACCCATCTTTAATAATACACATCTTTAATGTTCACAATCTAGTGTATGTATAGAGATAATAACTAGCCCTTCACATGCCATGCTAGTAGTTTGTAGCTTTGAGACAATATATTATGATTAAATAATTAGTTATCGACGTGAAAAAGAGCCTTCTTTGAATAAAAAAATTTGACTTTGACTTTGACTTTGACCTTCTGGCATGTTAGGCGACCAAGACTGTTTCATGAGTTTCATTCGGCATTTCTTCTCAGCAGTGGTCGTTCCGAAATGCTATTTGTAGCTTTGAGACATAATATATTATGATAAATAATTAGCTTTCGACGTGAAAAAGAGCCTTCTTTGAAGGCCAAGTTTCTATCCTTAAAGTTTTTCTATCCATTGATTGATTTTTGTAAGGCATAATGATTGATTATTAGTTAACGCATTTGAAAGAACTTAGTCTAGAAATAAATTCATATCCTAGGTCTGTTTGATTAGAAATTTATGGGCTGAACTAAAAAGTAAAAAAAAAAACATAAAACACAAAATACACTTTTATAAGACAAATTGAACTGTTTGTTTTATAAGATAAAAATAAAAAAAAACTTGTTTTTTCAAGCCTGGAGTGAAGTCGCTCAGGCTCGACCCAAGAAAACATTTTAATCGGACAGTTTAGTTAGAATACTATATTATAAAGAAAAAATAGAAACGAAATTTATTAAGTATGTATAAAATTTTCAAAAGAGCAATTTTGTTGGAATTCTCCGAAAACTGGTACATTTTCAAAATTCACTAACGATGGATTAGATAATTTATTGCTGCGTTAGCAAGGGTCATAGGGCTGGCAAAATTGTAAACCAAAAAATTACATTACGAAAACTATATTCACGAGGTATACCTACAGGAATTTTATGACCTAGGTACAACACAATATAATTTTATTCCCTGCTGCATATTAAGGTGTTAGGTGCCCGATGTTCTTTTGTTTTTATGGGCAAAACATGACACGAGGTATCCCGCACCCCCGCTGTATATTGACGCGCGCTCAGAGACAACGCAAAATAGGCGAATGATTTTTGTTTTATACACATTAGTATGAAAAATGTTGCTCGATTTGCATGAGATTTGAAGCGATTGAAGTAAAATTAATGGTGTAATTTTGCCGAACGTCAATGCCATTTCGGAAGAGTAGAAAGTAGTAAGAAATACATGCCATTCCGTTATTATTATATTTTATAAATAAGTTTTTATATTGCGAAAAAAATAAATATACAAATGATAATATTTTTTTTCATATTTTCTGTGTAACCACAGCTGAGTCTTTAAAAAATCACCATTTCACAGGATTATGACAATTTACGCGCCTTAAGTAATTTTTATGATTGTAGACTAGACTACATTGCAAGTTAAAGAAAACTGAGACATTTTACTTTCTTTGAATTTGTGCAATAAAGTTAAATAAATAATTATGATAAATACTATCAATCAAAAATGAATGAATGAATGAAATATTTTATTTGCTGAATATGGGTACAGATAAGATCTTAAATTAATACATATAACAACCAAACATATTCTACTGATGTTACAGCATGCAAAAATTGTATTACAATTACTATACAATTAAATTAAATTACATTTAATTTCATAAATAATGATTTCAATAATGATTTTAGTGAAATAGGGACAATAAGATTGATTTTAAATTTGTTTCTGTTTTATCTTATTAGGCAGCCCTACACTCTTTAGATATTTTTGTTAACTCAGTTAAAGGCCACAATCATTAATTGCCGACAACAAATCCTCGTCGACAGATCGAGTAATCAGCAATAAATATATTGAATTTCAGAATGATATCCTAACAAAGGATGGCGAAAAATGAATGATAAAATATATCGGAAAAACATGGATATTTAATGATTGGATTGAAAAAACGAACTTTTCAGTCCAATAAATTTCAACTTAAATGTTTTGGTAGTTACGCTTATACCTACTCTATATTTTTTTAATTCCTCATTTATGGTATATACATAAGTTGAAAAAAATAATAATTCGGGAGTCCTTTAATTTACTCATTCCATAAAATTAAAAAAAGGATAGGAATAGGTACCAAATCTAGAAGAAAATGAACGCATTATTTGCTTTTTATTATCGCGTTGTAGTTAAAATTCTTTAAAAATGTATTGCAATTATTTGCGCCCATCTCCAGATCTGATATTGCTTACCAAGAAAGAAAGAAATAAAGAAAGAAAAATTATTTATTCGACAAATTTTACACTCACTAAATTTAACTAAATTCGACGAAATGGCGACCAGCTCAGCATGGTGCTAAGGCAAAAGCCAAAGCGCTGATTTTCAGCTGGTAACTACTAAGTAGGTACTACTATTAAGTAGGTATATTAAACTATCATACTATCTATTGAGTATTGACTATTAATTAAAACTAACAAATAATTACTTAAAATATATCACGAGGTCTTAGTTCGCAGGGAACTAAGAAGGTGCTTAGTAATTTTAGAAAGAAATTCGTTTGTAAACGTATCTATATTTTCCGTTTCGATATTCAAAGCTTTTACGTACCGAATTTACTATAAAAATAACGACGAGGGACGAATTTACGGAAAGTTTTTAGGTACCGAATTAACTCTAGGGACGAATTTACAATAACCCCTTCAAAGTGTTTCCACTCCGGCTAACTGATGCGACCAAATGGTCGTAGAAAAAGAATTTTGCCACTAGATAAATAGATATTATTAGATTGATTTATTCTCAACCATTTACACTTTAAAGATAGCATATAGGTAACATAGTAACAATGGCAGTAATAATACAAATGTAAAATATATAACAAAATATAAATAAGCAATACTGTAACACTGTGTCAAAATAAAAATATAATCTCTCTTTAGTCGTATTTCCTCATGACTGAGGGTCGTGGTCATTATATGGAATGAAACACACACAACTACTCTCTTGGCAATTTTTAATGGAGTGGTTTGCCATTGCCTTCTCCATTTCACACACTAGCTGATAATCATCAACCAGAGTGCAGGTTTCCTCACGATATGTTTTCCTTCACCAGTAGCAAGTGGTGGTCGATGAAAACTAACATTGGTACATGAGTCAGATTGGTATACAAACTCTGTAACAGGATTCGAACCTGGGACTTTGCAGCCACCGGCGGTTGCCCTACCACACGGCCACCACCGCTTATATAAAAAATAATAAAAATATGTAAATGATGACAAAGGGTCCAGAAAATAGTTACAGAAAAACTAATAAAGCGTCCAATCCAAGCCGTCCAACTTAAAAATCATAAGGTCTCTCTTAGGACTTCTGAATAACTTACCTTTTTAAAATATTTCCTTGTACAACCGGACTGGGGACTGTGGACACCGGCGTACCACTTGCCTTTGATACGCTGAGCAGTGTAACGCGGTTATAAAACGGATAATTAAAAAACTTATATACACAGGGTGCTCCGAAAATGTACAAGTTTTAAGTTCAAGTCAATGGACGGACTTTTACTCGTCTTGATATTTCGTCTGTTCACTCAAACTTCACACTTAGACGTGTGAAGTTTAATGATAATTTATTTTAATGAAAGCGCGTGAATGTATTACAAAATTCTTCAAACATATAAAGTATATTCTTCTATATTAAAGGAACCAATGTATTTTTTATGAAAATGTATTTTTACCAATGTATTTTTATTTTTTTAATAAATAAGCCTATTTATTTTATGCCCGTTGGTGTAACTAGTAAGATTTTGCCTTTGAAATAACACTTTTCACCTGGTTCTTGAAATTAAATAGGATATCAATTTATTATTATGATTTATTTTAACCTTTATTGTACAAAAATACAGAGTAAACGTACAATAGGAGGGCTTAATGCTAAAGCATTATCTACCAGCCAACCTTTGGGTTATACAGAAAATTTTAGATTGTGTAATTTTTTTTCAATTTCTCTCATATGAAGTTATAGGTAACTCAAACATCGGCTGGGATTTCAGTGTAAACTCAATTCTGAAACAATTAATATTGGAAAGTCTGACTAAAGTATAACTTTATAAGATTTTGATCCGCTTGACTTCCAGATAGTCACGTATTGGTATCAAGTTGTTATTAAGTACTTAGTTGAAGATTGGTTTGTTGTTTGTCTAGAAATAGTTAGTACTCTACATTCACATGTTCGCCAATTGAATGCTAGTCAATTGTGCGAGGATCCCGGCGTCTCGGACCGGTGCTCACTCGACCCGCGGGCCGAGTCGCCGGATTTTTAAATTATATATTTTTTCTTCCGGCACTCAAAAGGCTCTGACACAAAAATACAAGAGCAAACTGTGTACCTTTGAAACAAAAATACTACGTCATATTACTGATCCAATAAGAGACAGATGGTAGGTACTACCGACCTCGTGGTCCATTCGTGGTCGATTTAGGATCGATTCAATCGAATGAACAACGAAATCGATGCAATTACACCACGAAACTTTTACTGTAAGAAAAATTGGATTTTCTCTCTCCAGGAATTTCACACACGATCATCACTTCTGTGCAACGCACGCGAGGTGCTCGCATTTCCTGCCCTCACGCTATACAGGGTTATTTGTAATAAACGCAAAACCTTCCTAGGGGTGAAAGTACTCATAAATATAAACATCTTTTTGTATGGACTCTGAAATAAAAAAAAAATCTGCTGTTCCATACATTTTGCAATACCTATTCGCCCAAAATGTATGGAACAGCTGATTTTTTTTTTGAGATTTCAGTGTCGGTCCCATACAAAAAGATGTTCATATTTATGAGTACTTTCACCCCTAGGAAGGTTTTCCGTTTATTACAAATAACCTTGTATATATTGTTAGCTGACTGAAGATTTGAAAGAAGAACAAGCTGTCAAGATGCAGTATGAAGCCCTTCAGTCTTGAGTAGTCTGTGGTAGACTGCACCAGCGATGGGTTGTGATGGTTGTTTAGTGCGCGTAGTTTTACATAATGTTTATGTGATCTATTGTGTTTCCATGTATAAAGTGTAGAAATATGATCCATGTATTATAAAAGGGGTTTGTAAACATAAATCTACGAGTTTTATTCAGAGTAGATAAGAATATATATACTTATTATATATATATATACTTATTATGAAATAAGGTACCATCGAATTCAACACCCTGTATATAAGCTACATCAAAGGTTTCTATAGCTCGTGTGGCAGCAAAACTAATTAATAGGCAAATGAAAATAGATTCCATTCAAATTCAAAATGACTAGATTACATGAAAGTATAATGTTCAAATGACTTCTACATATATTCACAATTTTTTTTAAATATCCTAATCCTAACTAATATATCCTTACTATGCTGGTGAGTTCTTTTCTCAAAGAACAAGCATTGCCTTCCAACGCGGCGATACTGCCAGCCTCCTGGGCACGCTTTCATGGGGCAATGACCTGCGGGACATTTTCTACTTATAGTTTTAGTTTATTTTTCAGTTAGTTTTAGTTTATATTTTAATTTATAGTTTCTTTTTCCTATTATTTAATTGTGTACCTACGCGAAAACGAGTTTGTTTGTTTGTTAACTCTTCACGCTTTATCTACTGAACCAATCTTCCTGAAATTTCGCATAAACATAGTTAGAAGTACTGAAAAGGATATAGGGTACCGTTTATCCCGGGAAAAAGCATTATTCCCGTGGTAAATTCACGCGGGAGAAGCCGTGAGCAAAAGCTAGTATAACACAACGATAACTGTATCACGCGGTTTCGCTCGAGAAGTGGGAATTTTGAAATTTCAGATAGGCCTTTCTACACAGTTTTTTTTTTCAAATCACATCTGTATTCCATGGATTAACTCTTTCCAACAAACATACTAACTATGCAACTTTATTTTGAGGTCGTGGGGATAGAGCTGACTAACTTATCCAGGCAGTGCCAAAACCGATGAACGTAAAACTGAATTTTTGAAAATTCCACCACATGCCGGTGACAAGGGCTTTGGTTTTTATTATTTTCGACTCTGTCAGTCAATTCCAATATATCCTGATTCGGCACATTACCACCGAAATATTTTCAGGCGAACAACCAGCTATGGTATTGTTTGTAAATGAGGTACAGTCACGGGTATTAAAAAAGCGAAATAAAGATTTATCATGTAAACATATCGGTCTTTAAGACAATGAGATAAGGTCTAAAACTGTGTACATATTAATGTTCATGACTATACTTAGGTACTGCCATTTGAGACTAATAGCGTGACCCCAACACTGCCGACTGTATTATATTAGGGCTTCCAAATACCGGATATTTTGAATACCGGTTTCAATACCGGAAAAAATGCAAAACCGGTATTAATACCGGAATTCCGGTATTGAAGAGAAAATTCGTATTTCTTTTTCAAAAAGTTTCTACTTTTGAAGTATTAAGCCAAATTACAACATAGGTCATTGAAAATCTACTTTTATTCATATAACAAACTAAATCATCACAGCTTTACCTAATACAACTTTTAAATATTTAAGATTTTTAATAATTAATCATGTCATTATCATTAATTATCTTGATGTGAACATACAGCAATGAATCAAAGTCAAAGTCAATTGTTTTTATTTAATTAGGCTTAAAATTAGCACGTTTGAAGCGTCAAATTCTTGTTTTTTAGTTAGTTGACGTCATAAAATTACTTAAAGCTAAGGTTACCACTGCCTCTAAAGCGCAAGTGGAGAAGAAGCGGCGCAACAAACTCCTCTGCTTCATTTTCTCCAAAGACGTCACTTTACAACATATGTCTTACAATTAAATGACTGTGTATGTAGACGAATATACATTGAATATTTATATGAAATGTCAAATTTATAAATTCAAGAATCTACTATGGTCATTATAAGTTTTGCCTTCGTTTCCTGGTCTTCTCCAAGAACAATTACTTTTTCGGTAACTGGTCATTCCCTCGAGCACGAGTAAATTTTCGGCGGCAAATGTCCATTACGTTTATTTTATATATTTAGTTTACGTGCAGGTTATTCCAAAAACATTACAATGTCACTATTAATTAACTGTTCACGTGCATTTTTATGCTACATAATTCCAAAATCACCGATTTAAACTGATTCGTGTAATACACAATATGGAAATGCTTAAAATAGTGCAAGCGTTCCAAATAGATACGTTGAGCGTCGAAGGCAGCCTCGCCTTTTGGAGGTCCCTCCCGGACGGACCAACTTGATGAACAAGTCTCCGCTGGCACGCGCGGTATGCACTCTGAATTTGATCGCATATAGAATAGATATTTTCCAGTGTACTCAGTGTAAATTTACAAAGGTTGTTATTTATATAATAATATATGTTTTAAATAATTGGTATACATGTTCTTTTCTATTGTATTGGGTAAACCTGTAAAAAATCTATAAGTTTAGAAAAAAAAAAAATTCGGTATTAAAACCGGTATTGAATTTCAATACCGGTATTGCAAACAGGTCAAAAAATCGCCTAATACCGGTATTGAGCAATACCGGGATCCCGGTATTGGAAGCCCTATATTATATTGGGATTGTATGAAACGCCACAGGACACCATAGAAGTCGTTGGCCTTTTTACACGACTGACCAAAGGAGTGTTGTGTTTTCAGGATGTCATTGAGCACAAAAGTGCCGCGCCATCTCTCTTTAAGTCGTATTCGACTGAGGATCGACCACGAGGTCATTATATGGAATGAAACACATACAACGACTCTCTTGGTAATGTTAATGGAGTGGTTTTCCAGCCTTCTCCATTTCACATACTAGCTGATAATCATCAACCAGAGTGCAGGTTTCCTCACGTTGTTTTCCTTCACCGGAAGCAAATGGTGGTCGATGAAAACCATAGGTACATTTGTCAGATTGTGTCGTTGCCAGGCAGGATTCAAAACTGGAACCTTTTGCAGCCACAGGCGGGCGCCCTACCACTCAGCCACCACCGCTTCGCCACGCCATATATACCATATGCCTGTTGTTTCAGAACCAAGCGGGTTGGCTAAGGATGATGGCAAGATACCGTACGGAATGATCCTTGTACCCTGAAGGTTAGGACGGCCCCTAGTATGGGATTCCACTTGTGTAGATACCTTGGCACTGTCCCGGCCACTGGGTCCTAGGACGGCGCAGAAGTTGTTACTGTCGAAAACCTGAAACGGCGTAAATATGCAGGTATCGGAGATTTCTAAATTTTTGATCCATTTGGGGTTGAGACATTGGGGACTTCAGCCTAGAAATTATATGACGCCATCGCCCAGAAATTCGTTGAGGTTTCTCGTGATCAGAGGGCTGGCATTTTGCCCAGAGTTTTAACATTGCCATCCAACGTGGCACTGCCAGCCTTCTGGGTACGTCACCTCAGGGCATCGAACTTGTTGGGATTGTTTCCGCACAGATGGGGTAATACAAACCGACCAGTCATTTTAAGGTTTATATTAGATCAGATAAGTCGAATGTGCAACGCCTAGACAAACCATGAAATGGTTTTAGGCGCCATAGCGTATCATATTGTATTGTTTTTTGTTTTTGGCCAAACAAATAAATAAATAACTGTCCGGACTTGCATCTTTGTAAATATATTTAATTTAGATTTTGTTTTATTTAGTTTTTACTTTATAAATTAGTTTCTCTCTGTCTATGTATCTTTGGTTTACATCTTTAGAAAATACATAGATACATACTAAAAACATATACCTATATATATATATATATATATATATATATATAAACACTACTTTGGGCCCTTTGTTGATCCAGCAGTGCGCTGAGAACATTATCGACTCCACCTTTAACCCGCAATAACTTGGCTCCTCTTGTTGCTATCTCGCTCGGAATCGAATATATCTCATCTACGGATTGTGACGGACCGATATATTCGTTAATATACCTTTCTACTCCATAAAAAATTTTGCTCGAATTTCGAAAAAAATTTGCTCCGTAACGGTCAATTTTCTCAAACTCAAAATCACTTTGTGACTCCAAGATTTTTTAAAACTTGAAATTTATTGACTCCGATATATATTCACTGACATATATTTACCCAAATTTCGGAACATTATTAGATCCGTAACGAACGCTTTTTTTTAATTCGTTGGCACATTCTGGCTTCAGAACTTTGTACTTTGATGACTCCTTTTTATATTCAATGATATATTGAATTAGTATGGGATTGCTCATAAAATGCCAATATTTGTTAATCCGGCTGATTTTATATTCGTAAAGATGGTAACTTATAAAATCCACTTCGTACGCGGGGTGAGGGCGGGGGCTGGTGCGCGGGAGCGGAGAGGGCCTTTTCGTTCCGCGCTACCACAGATTACTTAAAACTGTATTAACAACTTTGTGGCGTTACTGTCGGTCGACCGATACAGACCGCTCGGCAGTGTTGCCAACTTAGGAACTTTATAGCTAGATCCAGCAATTTTTTGATATTGGTCAGCAACAATTTCATGAAACTTGTAGCAATTTTTTTTTGGCTACTTTTTCTAGCAACTTTTCATTTCATTAACTTTTTTTTTAAATACTTACTCAACCAAAGAAAATACTGAACGACCCCAGCCATGGACATCTTCCTCTTAAACTAAGATAGATATTTCTAATACCTACTCTCTGTTTTATTTTTCAACGATAGGTACTTACTTGTTTTCTTAAAAAAATAAAAATATACTGTTGACTGTTAGAATTTGTAATTTCATTGTATTCTACATACTGTGTCACATATTACTGTACATATTTATTAATATGATTTAGTGTACCTATGTATGTAATAATAGTTTATGAATATTATATTTTTGCACCCTCATAGCATTCTCTGTCTCTGTATGACCAAAAGGTAGACTGTTAGATCAAAGCTGTTAGATAATGCTTTTGGCATAAAGTTCGTCTATTCTTTTACTTTTTTTTTTCAAATAAAGATAAAAAAATCATTTAGCTAATTCTAGTAGTACAGCTCCTTGTCCTAACAAAAATCGATTTTATGGTCCCATCCGGAAGAAAGCACGAAACTTGGCATGAATGTAGCTTTCATATATGTACTTTAATATTGATATAGTAACACTTCGAGAAATGAATGTTTCCCCCCCTTTCCCTCCCTTTTATGTCCCAAATCGTGTTTTTCTCATTTTTTATGAAAACGGTAAGAGCTACACAAAAACTGTCAAAAAAACCAATATGTTCTTTATTAAATTATCTATAATAACACCATTGGATGTATGTTGATGGGACTTATAGTTTACAAAATATGCCCATGTTACTAGGACGGTCATGGTAGAATTTCGTATTTAATATCATGGATAGCTTTCGACTTCAGAAATACATTGTAGTGGTCCCACACTTCGTGTAGACATGTTACCATCAACAACAAAGTACCTCTTCCTATTGGGGGGAGGGGGAGGAGTGCATCCCGCGCGCTACAAGCGAAGAACTACTGCCTATTCTGTTTAAACATTATATCGTGTCTGGTATCGTTTTCGTATAAAACAAGCACCAGGCATTCATTTTTGATAATAACTTGGCAGCATTTCATAGAAAAATATCGATACTTTCCTAAAACATGAACAAAAAATTCTTAATTTAATTGTCTGTTCAGAGCACGTTCGAATTGCTTTAAGATATAATAACAAGGGTAAATCTGAGTAAAATAAATTCTGATGGTAAGTACGGATTTTCTAGTTTATAAAAATATATATTTTAAATAACATTTTAGTTTAACTTCCATTCGAAAAAAATGTGAAAATATAAAAGCCCGTGCGTGAAAACGTGCTTCTAGCTAAGTCTATGAGTTTTTCCTATATCGTCCTTAGAAACAGTTCCAATTTGGATGATAAATTTCTTTAAATAATTGTTTTAAATAAGTAAAAACAAATTATTTATTTATTGAAACTGTTTCTAAGGACTTTCTAGGCAAAACAAATTGACGAGATTTAAGTACGTTCTGAATTTTAAGCAGCACAGGCTTTAAAATTTTTTTTGGAATGTAAGTTCAACTAGTATGTTATCTAAAATGTATATTTTTATGAACTAGAATATACATGCTTACTATTTTACTCAGATTTAGCCATGCTATAAAATCTTGAAGCGCTTTGAATGTGCTCTGAACAAAAAATTAAATTAAGAATTATTTTTTGACTTTTTAGCAAAAATATCGATATTTTTGTATGAAATGATGCCAAGTTATTATCAAAAATGAATTCATGATGCTTGATTTATATGATAACGATACCAGACACTATATAATGTTTTAACAGAATAGGCAGGAGTTCTTCGCTTGTAGCGCGCGGGGTGCACTCCTCCTTCTAGGAAGAGGTACTTTGTTGATGATGGTAACATGTCTACACGAAGCGTGGGACCACTACAATGTATTTGTGAAGTCGAAAGCTATCCATGATATTAAATACGAAATTCTACCATGACCGTCCTAGTAACATGGGCATATTTTGTAAACTATAAGTTCTATCAACATACGGCCAATGGCGTTATTATAGAGAATTTAATGAAAAACATATTTGTCTTTGACATTTTTTGCGTAGCTTTTACCGTTTTTATAAAAAATGAGAAAAACCACGATTTGGGACATAAAAGGGGGGGAAACATTTTTATTACTCAAAGTGTTTCTATATCAATATTAAAATAGATATATGAAAGCTACAAATCTACAGATCTAAAATAGTAAAATTATGATTTTACAAAGAATTACATGAATATAGTCATGTAATTGGGAGGAAGGCCTTTGTCCAGCAGTGAACGTCTTGCGGCTGAGAGAAGAGAAGAAGAGAAGTCATGTCAATTGCTTTGTAAAATCATAATTTTATCTGATTAGGTACATGAGTACCTAGAGTATGAACTCTATGGGAATACAGAGTTTATTTTAGTAACAGTGCTACACACCGGTAATTCAGAGTGCCGATTAGTAACAGACACGTTAGGAAAACCTCAGTTGCAATGTTTAACACTGTTATACATTGATACATTTTATCCCGTTGTGTCTCAGTGTGACAAATCTTGGTATGACTCATCGGGAATAATTATCATCCATTTCCGAGGCCTGGATACCATGTAGCACAATAGTGCTTGCCAACAAGACAAAACAAATGAGCCTAAAATTGACGAGGCAAAACTTGCGTGCGCCTAATATTGTGTATCTACTTGCCGTAAGTAGCAATCAGAAGCCAATCACAGTTTGCGACAGGAATGATGTGCTCTGATTGGCTCATTTGAATCGGATCAACATGTGGGTGAAAGCGAAAAAGGTGGAATTGTATAAAACAGGCGTAATTATTATTATTAGTCGCCCTGACACTTATGGCTCCGACCGGAGCCACTTTTGCAAAGGAAAACAGCAATGGAATCAGAAAATCAAGCCGGATCAACAAATGAAAAAGGATCAACAAAGTGCTGCTCGTATGGCACGATTGAGCCACTAAGTGCCCGTGGGGATATCTATATATATATATATATATATATATATATATATATATTAATCTGACGATTATACTATATTATTTTTTATATAAATTTTAGTATATAAGGCGCCGCAAATTTGCAATACCTGTAAAAGGTTTCTAAGTTGTAAGTACCAATATTAATATAAGACCAAAATGTACACTTAGTTGGCAAATAAATGAATATGAATAAGTAAGTAAGTTATCACTATCTCTGTAACCTGTGTTCAACAATAAATATTTTGATTGATTGATTGATTAAGTACCTAACACATTATTGTTATTTTATCAAATAAAACTTTTATATCTCAATAAGTAAACACAATGTAGATATATTTTAATAAATGTATAACGTGTTTTGTTTGTGCTCTTAGTATGAAATATTTGGACCCGGACATTTTTGCTCATGGTCCTTTCTTTTCGCTATATTTTAATGACAAATTTTGATTTCTGTTATTATAATTCATTTACATATATAAAAATATGATTTTTATTTATTCTAAAGCTTTTATTCTAATTTATAGTCAAGTACATAGTTTCAAGAACTTACCTAAGAATCTAAAATTAAAAATAAGCTAAAATCAAAGATATACAAAATTACAAGTCATAAAGAGCGTTGGCCCAGCATTGGCGTATGTGTTGTGGCTGCAAATAAAGTTCTTTATCCCTAATTGATTTTTCTTGTGAGAGCAAAGATTTGAAACACTGCGAGCATTTCCCTGTAATGTAACATTTCAAATTCGATTGTGATTGTGAGCATTACCAGCATTACATTACAATATGCCTCCCGCACTGCGAACTTGCCTGTAATGTAACATTTCCTTGTAACGTTCCGATTTTAACCTAGTGTTGCAATAGCTGATAGCAGCGTTACCGAACGATAGTTGGACTATTGTATTGATAGATTATTTTTTTGTTATAGTTTATTTTTATTGATAGTTTATTCTACGCGAGCTGCAATACTATCAAATGAATCGATACTATTGAACTCATTTAATAGTATTGCCTTATTCTGAGCTATCGATAGTATCGATAGGGTACATGATTTCAGATGCAAACTGTCGATAGTAAAACTTTCGATAGTTTTGCAATGCTAGCCGATAGTAGTTTGCTGTCGATAAGTTTACCTTGAAAATCAGTCATATTATCGATAGTCGTATCAATAATATATCGACCGTAGACGATACTATGGATAGAAAATGAGCTATTTAGACTGTGATCTGTAGCTGTAGGTAATGAAATGTTACAAAGCACGGCTCGTCTCCAACACTGCGTTCATTTCGGCTTCCCTGTAATGTAATGTTACATTACAGGCAAATGCTCGCCGTGTGAGAGCACCTTAATCCGAATTTGTATGGGTCTCTCTCTGTATGGGTCTAATAGAGACAATAGAGATCTATTTGCGATGACTTAGGGTAGGTTGTCGTTTTGTTGACTGTACCCAATAAATAATAATAGTATTATACTGTGTGGGCACTTCCCCGGTACTCAATACGCGACTGGAAGTATGCAGATTTATACAGCTATCTTTATTTGGTAGTATAATATTGTGCAATGTCTTCGGTTTGATGCTTGTATGAATACAGTATGTACCTAACTGTATGGTATGAATTTAATAACGTGCATCGTAAACAGCCTTTGAGTTAGGTCGCACAAATTAACACGCACCCAACACACGCACTTGGGTGTGTGTTAATTTGTGTTGCGAAATAAATATAGTACACATATTTGCATGGTGACTTCACGAAGCATAAATAAACTAAAAATACCACAGATAAAACAATAAATTGATCAGATACATGTCGGCCCACGCGCAATTTAGGGTTCTAAAGTTGTCTACCCTGTACAAATGCGTTCACATGAACTTATATTTACTCCCAGATTTCTATGATGTGGAATATTAAATACTTGACTGATTAGTTAAATTAACAATCAACGCGATCAGGAGATATTAGCATAAATGTTGCGAATCAAAACATTTTCGCATATTTTGCGATTTCAGACGGGAATCAAAGCATAAGGGGTAGGTTATTTATTTATAATTCAATGGGGTAGGTACTTCCCGTTGATCAAAATTATGAAATTTGGTAAAAAGCAAGGTCTAACGAATAAATCTGAAAATTGTTAATATGTTATTGGACGTCTAGAAAAAATTGTTACAAACTTATTTTTGCGCTCGATGCAATATGAATCCTAGGGATCGTACTGCAAAGTTAAGTTTGTTTTCAAACTAGTTAATCTTTTAGTTAGGGCGGACGTACAGTCAAGAGTCAAAAGTGGAGTCATACCTTAAATATCATATTGCCTTGCAGGCGCGCAGTCCTTCATTGTGTGCGTTACGTCCATATTACGGACGTATAATTACAATAAGAACACAACTCACACTAAGCTAATTATCATATTACCCACCCACACCAAGACACAACTCTGCTGCATGCTAGTGCTTCGTGCTCATACTGCCTACGTGCTGCCATCTATCAAATTTACGGGGTACTAAGTAGTGAATTCTGACTCAGAAATAATAATACACTAATACACTACCTATAGTTTATTATAAAGCAAACCAATAGTGGTGAGTACGGTGACACGCAACCAATTGATAATTTCGTCACAAGCTAATGCATCTGCTGGTCTAATCGGTAGTCGGATGGACTGCAGTTGATACAGGTCAAAGTTCGAGTCACATCCAGATATTTTATTTTTCATATAAACTCAATTCATAAGCCAAGAGTATTTTTATATAATGTAATTGATATGCTTTTATATATTTGTTATGAAATAAAAATCTCAAAAATCATGACAACTATTTATTCATGTAAATAGGTATAGTATACTTATGTAAAATTTATTATTATAAACTACACTAACAAATTCAAAATTTATGTTTAATCACTTCCCTATCTAATTACAGAATAAATAAGAACTTAAAAATAAGCATTCTGTAGTAAGTTACTTATAAGAATCTGTTCATTTATTTTATATATTATTACTAAATTATACTTTCGCTTTTTGTTAGTAAATATTGAGGTTATAGCTTAAGTATTCGTTTTCATCATGAAAAGAAGATTGAAACTAAACCTCAACATCTAACAATTTAACAATTTATCTCCTATTACGAAACATAACCTTGTATTTGTAATGCAAAATACAAAAACAAGTAATAAGTATAAAAATAATTTAAATAATGTTTATACTTTAATAAAACCAGATTTGATACAATAGAAAGAGGACAGTTGGAATATACCTACTTAATGAATGAACTCACTGATTAAATTTAAACACAAATAATTAACTCACTATTTTGTAAAGTTGCCGTTGTTGTCTTTTCTACACATATTTCAATCACAAAAAAACTGTCCTAAACATCCATACAATGAGAAACTAATTCTTCCTTGCTCATCTTCTATGCACCATCAGACCCCATAGATTTTCTATGGAGTTGAGGTTAGAAGACCGCGCTGGCAAAGGATGACATTTATTTCTGGAAGCGAAATAAATTATCCAGTTTTTTTATGCACGCCACCAGCTTGATATGCACGACGAACAGTAGATAGGCATCGAAACATCAAATAAATCAGCATAACGCCTGGTAGGTAAAATCATCGCCTTCATATTCTTCCAACATTATTGTTGCTGCTGCTCAGAGATAATAGCCGGTCTTCTACTTTGCGGCAAGGCTACCCTGCAGCAAGTCGCTACACCCAACGTGTTGTCCACTAAAAAAATATAATAATATATAATTAGGTATTTAGTTTATATTTAATTTCAAAACTATCACTTATGCAAAGCAAAATCACGAAGAAAAATATATCAATACAATACATTAATATTATGTTATCATTTTATGTTTGAATTAATCACAAAATATTACACATTTACACACACATATTTCAAATCACAACTATTTATTTGTTTAAAAATACTCACACTTAATCCAGTTCCTTTCATTAGAAATTGAGACTATTTTGCAACCACTATCATGCAAAGTAAATCCGAATAGTCTCCATAATACCTACTTATAATGGCCTATATTGGCAAGTGTTGGTAAAGTAATATTCCACAAATACTTAGATAACTATCACTAACAAATGCGTTCAACTAAAACGAGAACTCGGTTGAAGTGTTAAATTTGCGTCTGTCTTTTTTTTCATTCACCGTCAAATATTCATTTTCATAGCTGGTCCATACTGACCACCCATACGAAGTAACGATACCATAAAGTTAGAGCAAGGATTTTATAGACATACTATGAACGTTCCGTATCATTAATAGTATGTCTATGAAATCCATAAAAGTATGAAGCGCTCGCCGACTCGCCGCGCCAGCCTACCTACTTCTATGGAAACATCGTATTCGGTCGGTTGACATTGCACAGACACATAGGCGTTTTACAAATAACACACAATCATAAGGTCTTAAGTGCAAACACTTCTATAATCAATTAGTATGAGAAATTCTGACTCCACTTCTGGAGATGTCTGTACCTAGGTCTATGGTTAGAGCTATAGTGGGAGATGCTTTGCGTACGTGATGCTTTGCGTACGTACGGAACCCTTGGTTGGTATAGTAGGGCTTTGTCTATGGTACAAGCATGGAACTAATAAGGCTGTACGAATTTGTTATTTTTTCCGTTACTGTGTATGGGCGTAGTGTTCCTTTTTAGGGTTCCGTATCTCGAAAGGCAAAAAACGGAACCCTTATAAGATCACTTTGTTATCCGTCTGTCTGTCAAACTTTTTTTCCTTAGGAATGCTTTATCAAGTTGAAATCAATATCGAATACTCGGATCCACGGTCTCTGTCAGCAAAAAATAATCAAAATTATACGTCAACGCGATCAGGAGTTATAGTCGGGGCTGTGAATTTTCAGTTGTATGGAGGTGGTCACATTAAATCCTACGATGGTGATTTTTATAAACTACATAGATTATGATATTACAACTGCAAATTTAAGTGTAAAAAAAAAAATCACCACCGCCGTTTTTTTTTAAACGCTATTATAAGACTCATATTATTATAACTCTCAAACAAAAAATCCTACCAGGGTGATTTTTTGTTACATGTTTCCTTACGAATAATAAAAGCTTGATTTAAAAAATCACCAATAAATAACAATCCGAAATGGATTTTTTAATGAGTTCTAATTTTTATACTTTAAAAACATCCTGCACAAAAACAAAAAATCCAGCAATGGTGACTTTTATATATTATTCGTATACTATTGTAATGAACCATATCCTCAATTTTTATAAGGGTGACTACAACAGTTTTTTTTTATTAACTTTTTTTTTTTTAATTCTACCGTCGAGAAAATTGTATATTCGTACGTAATGTGAATTATTCAATCTTAATTTTAAAAAACGACTCATGTTTATGAACCCGATTTCCTGTAATTAAATAAAAACCATATTGACATTTATAACGTTAAAAATACATTTTATGACTAGAAAGCCTTATTATAAACCGGCCAACTTTTATTTACAGGTAAATGAAGTCTTATTAATTAATTGTGAACAGTAATCTCTATTGTAAACTTTTTTGTTTACGAGCAATTCAGTATAGTTTATTTACCCCTCCCATTTCATATCGGATCATCAAAATTCTTTTTTTTTTATATAAGGATGTCTAAAAACATCAAAATAATGTTAAGTATAAGAATCATGGTTGTAGGAATTTGTCGTTAAAAAAAAATTAAATGCCCCGCCTATTATTACCATAAATGTTGCGATTTTTGCATATTTTGCGATTTCAGGCAGCAATCAAAACCTTCCAGCAATGAGGACTTCCGGGCGCGGCCCGGAAGAGTCCGTGTTGCTCTATGATCAAAACCTATGGGGTCCCGTTGACCTAAAATTATGAAATTTGGCAAAAAGCAAGGTCTAACAGTACTTGTACAGAAATAAACAACAACTGAAAGTTTTTTGAAGTATCGTCGCCGCCAGCGAACGCGTTTGTGGACTAAAGCTAAAGGCGTAAATACTCTTTACGCCTTTAGTCCACTGATGCGTTCGCTGGCGACGACGAAACATCAAAAAACTTGTCAGTTGTATGAGAGTTTCGCATATGCTGTGTCTCGCTCAAACTAAGCGAAATTTGTATAGTTGCATCCTTGCGAAATAGCTGTTACACCGACGCAAGAGATTCGCAAATGTCATGTTTCGCAACGCAACCCGTCTTTTAAAAACGCGCTTAACGATTCGCTATCGCCAGCGTTTCGCAGCGATACGCTTTCGCCGGCGAACGCGTCGGTGGACTAACGCCCTAATAGTTCTTATATTTTAAAATATATTTCTGTGCCATTTTTATACACATGTTATTTCATGTTAATTCCTTAAAACTCATCGAGGTTAGTAAATTACATTATTACTAGCTTTTTCCCGCGGCTTCGCCCGCATGAATTTCCCACGGGAACAGTGCTTTTTCCCGGGATGAAAAATTACCCTATGTCCTTCTCAGTACTTCTATGTGTATGCGAAATTTCAGGAAGATTGGTTCAGTAGATTAAGCGTGAAGAAGTAACAAACAAATAAATAAATAAACAAACTCACTTTCGCATTTATAATATTAGCTAGGAGTTAGGATATAGATGTAACATTTTTTATATAGTTATATATAATTTAAGATGACCATTCCTGCACCACTTCTCCCAAAGTGTTGGAGCTCGTGGTGGTGCTGGCTGACTCCGAAAAATATCTCGTATTAAATAATGAAGACATCGCTGTGATGGCAGTACCGGGTCGCGTAAATACAAAGGCGGATGCAACACAGACACCCATTACCTGTGCTGCATTATCTTGCGTATGCCTTAAGCACTTATAGTCTGTCCAAACTCAGCTGCAACACAGCGGTCTGTAGTGCAGCCGCATTTGTTTCTATAATTCAATGAAAAAGGCGGATTCAACACAGGTCTGTGCTGCATCATCTTGCAAATGGCTTAACACAGTTAAAGTCTTTCCAAACCCGGCAGCAACGCAGCGGTTTGTAGAGTAGCTGCATTTGTTTCTATATGGCAAGGGCGAATTGAACACTGACCAATGTTTCAAATAATATCTATCCATCGAGATATATTCGATGTATCTATCTGAGTTTCTGTATTGCAATGTAGACTCGTGAATAACAACATTTTGACTTGTTTTCAAAAGAGCATAATTTTTAAATCAACACAAAGTTTCAAAGCAGGCCCGCCCACAGAAGTAAAATTTTTTTTTAAATATAAGCAGAAGGAACACAAATTTCACACACACACTGATGATATTTGACAATATTTGCATCCTGTTCATGATAAGGACTGTCACATAACTCTGTCCCTTTCCTTCCTTAGCATTGCAATGTATTGCAACACGAACCACTACACTGAAAGATTTAAAATCCGAGCCGGTTTTTTCATACGAAATGTTCTTAAGGTTGCACTAGTCGATAATTTTCCCATACAAATTTCGGGGGGTTTTACTCCATTGTTTGACATTGTACATCCAAAGTTAAACATGATATCGTTTTGTGTCATTATTAATTTTGTCTGTACGGATCCAGAATAGTAAAATAAAAAGCCACTCTAAAGTTGTGAGCCATCAAACTTTAGTTTTTCGTGCTAATTTTAATACAACTTTGGGCGTAAATAAGTAATAAAAGAAGTGTAAAATATCGAAAACAAAAACCGCACCGACAAAGTTCAGTTATCGAAGATTCCAATAAACTTTATTTGTGATTGATTTGAGCAGTAGTTTTTTCAGAAAACCCGATTTTCCAAAGGACGTTTCGCAATTTTTCACGCGTTCGATTTGATATGAATTGTCGTGCATTTCACTCAATATTGTTCCCCGGGCGGACGGGGCGGCGCGGTGCGGAGGGAAGAAGCTCACGCACACCTGCACAATACTTACGTCACTTTCGTTATTCGCTCGGCTCACTCAGATTTCGATACTACCTACTATACTTACTATACTTGGCGTTGAATTGGACTACCTACGTAATTACACGACTGACCAAAAAAGGAGTGTTATGTTTTCAGGGTTCATGTATGTATGTAAGTATGTATATAAGTTTCTTTATTCCACCATAAGTCCTGAATGGCTTAACAGATTTTGAAGTGAGAGGTATTTTTAGATTCCTTGCATTCCTCCGAGTGACATAGGCTATATGACGTCATCATAAAAACAAAATGGCGGATTATTTATGCGATTAATAGCAGACCAAAACAATAAAATTTGATCAATCTTATCGAGTGGGGTATCAAATTGAAGGGCTTTAAAAGGCGATTTGAAAAATGTATATTACTTATATGTTTGTATATAGGTACTTTTTGACTAAACACTTGTCAGTCGTGTTTTTTATTTTTAATAATTAGCTTGTTGAAATTGTTGATTTGAGTGGATTTTGTATTGGTTGACTGAAGAACAGGCGTGAAAAACTTCAAATAAACATTGAGTAAGTGTTCTACCGACGACCTCCGTGGCCCAACGGTCATCACGCCGCGCCGGAATGCTCGGAGGTCCCGGGTTCGATCCCCGGTCGGGTCAAGATGGATCTTTTTCAGATTGACCCGGGTCTTGGATGTTTATCTATATATGTATTTGTTATAAAATATAGTATCGTTGAGTTAGTATCCTATAACACAAGTCTCGAACTTACTTTGGGGCTAACTCAATCTGTGTGATTTGTCCGTCTATATTTATATTATAATAGCGGCCCGCCCCGGCTTCGCTCGGGTGGACAATTATTTATTTTTAGGGTTCCGTACCTCAAAAGGCAAAAACGGAACCCTTATAAGCAGAGATCGGATATTCCAGTACATATTTACCTAAACTTCGAGGAGCACGTAACATGAGTGGATAACACCACCTTTAATACATTTTTAACACCGGCATTTAAAAATCATGAATTGAACCATATTATTCTACTTTTGAGAGTTCCGTACTAAAATTGTGTCAAATTAAAATGTTCTTCAAGTAAATAAAATAAAAATAAAAACTAAATATCTGAATTCAATTCAGTTATTTGAAAGATATCGAAAAAAATTGTTTTATTTTTTCAGAGGTGTAATATCGAATACTCGGTCACTTTGAGCAAAAAAATCAGGAGTATTTTGCGATTTCAGACAGCAATCAAAATATATGGGGTACTTCCCGTTGACCTAAAATTATGAAATTTGTCAGAAAGCACGGTACTTAGTACAGTACAGTACTTGTACAGGAATAAATCTGAAAGTTGTAAATATGTTGTTGGAAGTTAAAAAAAAAGTGTTACAAACTTATTTTTGCGCTCGATGCAATATGAATCCTAGGGAGCAAACTGCAGAGTTAAGTTTGTTTTTAAAACTTGATTAGCGTCTACGGAACCCTCGGTGCGCGAATTTGAATCGCACTTGACCGGTTTTTAGGGTTCCGTACCTCAAAAGTCAAAAACGGAACCCTTATAAGATCACTTTGTTGTCCGTCTGTCTGTCAAACTTTTTTTTCTTAGGACGCTTAAAGGTATCAATTTGAAATTAATATCTAATACTCGGATACATGGTCTCTTTTAGCAAAAAAATAATCAAAATTATACGTCAACGCGATCAAGAGATATTTATTAGGTACCTACCGTAAATGTAGCGAAATTTCGTATATTTTGCGATTTCAGGCAGCAATCAAACCGGGTACTTCCCGTTGACCTAAAATTATCAAATTTGGCAAAAAGCAAGATCTAACAGTACATACACTGTAAATATGTTGTTGGAAGTTTAAAAAAAATGTTACAAACTTATTTTTGCGCTCGATGCAGTACGATTCCTAGGAATCAAACTGCAAAGTTAAGTTTGTTTTTGAAATTTCTAGGTCTTTCAGTGAGAGCTATTAATGTGAGATGCTTTTCGTCAACGGAACCCTCGGTGCGCGAGTTTGACTCGCACTTGGCCGGTTTTTTTAATGATACCTACCTCCTACTAAAATAAATATTGATAATAACAAGCAAATTATTAAAAAACACGACTGACAACTCACATAGCCTATGTCACTCGGGGGAATGCAAGGAATCTAACAATACCTCTCACATCAAAATCTGTTAAGCCGTTGAGGACTTATGGTGGAATAAAGAAACTTACATACTTACATACATACATACTTACATACATACATACATGAACCCTGAAAACATAACACTCCTTTTTTGGTCAGTCGTGTAAAAACATACGAAAACGCGCCCGCTCAGAGATAGCTACCTATACTGCGCCTTGAGTCTTCGCTAGGTGGTTTCGCGGCGCGTTGATTATAAAACAAAGTTTAGATAACTCGTAGTATTTCGGAAACTATTGATCCAAATTACATGCAGTAAAAAGCAAATATTAAATATATTAAGTACTTGTGACGATAGACTTGTTTAATTTGATAAGGATTAATAAGTTCTGGTTAATATCACCAGTTAAAAAACACGTAACGATTTTAATTATTTTTAAAACATAAAAGTAGTTATTGTGGCTGAAATATAAAAGCTAGATATATGCTATCGCGGACTTTTTTGTAGACCTATTATAGATACACAATTCCTCCATACATGATTTTGATACATCTCTTAGGAATTGGACAGCGTTTTCGATGAAAGCTGCCGGGCGGCAAATTTTTTTCCGACTTCCTTAACAATTATCGTCAAATTCAACTAATATACACAAAACCTAAACAAATTATACACTAAAACCTTTCTCATGAATCACCCTATCTATTAGTGAAAACCGCATCAAAATCCGTTCAGTAGTTTTTGAGTTTATCGCGAACAGACAGACAGACAGACGCCGCGGGGGACTTTGTTTTATAATATGTTATGATATAATATGTTATGATTATGATTTATTTATTTATTTGTTTCTTATGTCTGGGCACCTGATAAATACAACATTGTAGGTAGGTAAGTACCTACATTACTCATTTTATGTGAATCTTCTATCCTATAGGTAGGTATGTCTATATCCGGACTATAATAAGCAATCTATAGGTATATAAACGCCCGCGCCGCCGCGCCTTTAGTTATATTGTACGAAATTGTAGGTACTGCACAATGGTACTGTCTCGCTTTTGGCCGACCGGCAGACCGGCAGGCATAGCGGCGCGCCCGACGCGGCTCGGTCGGTGTTGTTCGTCTATCGTCGTTTCATTCACTTCGGACAGGTGTTTGTGTGCGTGCGCTCGGTGTATGCGTACAGATAGCGTCTGACTGCTCATCACTGATTCTATCTCTGTCGGACACAATGCTAGGTGAAACAGCTTGCTTTTTGGCCGCGCCCGCCACTGAATTCGAGCTCGCGGCTAGTGGAACCTTAACTGTCATGTTTGTTGTGTTGTCATAGTTGTCATATATATTTAAAATTATTTTTTACTGTTTTGTGCTTTTAAACCCAATAGAAATGATAAAATGCAACGTGTACCTACAATGTGTGGAAGTGTTTTTTATAAAAATATTCCTGGAATATCGTTCCATCGGTAAGCAATTCATGTTTTTTGACGTGCCCAATGATAATATACAATTTTGTGTTATTTTTGAAACAATAACCATTATTAGACTTTTGAATGCTATTTATCACCAATATCATTATTTATTTTATAAAGTAGTGTATTAATTTTACCATTTCATAAGAAATACTACAAGTAATTTAATAATTTCGTAAATAGCATAGATCATTTGACAGATCTAGTTTTGTTTACTATGGCTGGGCCGAATCAAGGCAAATATACGAATTTAGTAGGTACCTATTCTATAAAAATCTCAGGAATTCTTTCTTGAAGATTAAAAGGTTCATATGTAATAATGTTGGCTGAACTTTGAAGGGTATTAAAAATCCTTTCTAAAAAAAATTAATTCCTCATTAAAAATGGCAAAGCGGATGGATTGGCCGCCACTTTGATGTCTTTTCAGTGAAACTTGTTTTAAAATATAAACAAATCAAAGGTTTTGCACATTTTATAAAAATACTGACAGTGAATTTTATTTCAGGGCAAGGAAAATATGCCAGAAAATAATACCTCAAGAAAGAGAACTGCTATGGGGAGTATGTCTCTTCCGTACTATGAGTACCAGGACATTGAATGGACGCCAGCAACCATCAACATCATTGCAATGTTTCATTGCACGTGATTTTAAATAATTTAAAATAAATTTTATTTATTTAATGACTAGTATTTTTTCCCAAAAGGGAATAGAATTTCCCATTGTAAAAAGCTGATGCAGATCCGTCCGCATACCGCGCACGACACAAGATTCATTTTGCTTCACAGTGTACTGAATACAGGGTGTTTGGGTGAACACCTGCATCCTCTCTAGGGGTGAAAATACTCATGAATATGAGCAACTTTTTGTAAGGGACCGACTCTAAAATCTTAAAAAAAAAATCAGCTGTTCCATACATTTTACAATACCTACTCGCCCAAAATGTCTTAGATCCGACCCTGTATTCTGTCGTTGTGTGAATAATTACCTTAGTGTGTGTTTTTGCCATGCAATTTCAAATGACATGTTCAGTCTGCTTACTATTATTATATGTCTGTGGGCCCGCCACATAAAGTTTCTTGAACTCTGTTCATTCTTACATTTCTTGCTGAATTTTGACAACTAACGTGCACCCTGGGATGCTGACCTATCACTATCCAATGAGGGATTTTCCGAGACCCAAATTAAAAAAATAAATAGGTAGTTCCAGATTAATTCATAGGTGGCGCTTAGTAAAAGGCGAGACCATTCAAAAAGCAAAAATGCACGGTATTGGCATTAAAAAACCTAATAAAAAAACATCTAAAAAGTATCAATATTGTGATTTGTGCAACTGTCAAACTGTTATGTGATTTTTTTCTACCTCTGGCTGACAATAAAAAGCGCACAATATAGGTACAGCCAATATTACAACTCTGCTTTCAATAAAACGCCACCTGTTGAGACTTTTTTATACTGATTTTTTTTTTCTTAATTTAGCTGTCAGAAAAATCGCTCATTCATTGAAGAGAAATTTGGAGGCAGGTCAACTAACTTATCTACCTATTTTATTAGTATATCACGATTTAAAAGTGCTATTTTTAAGCCAATTTAAATAAAAAATAATTTACTTTGACTTTGAAAGTTTTCGCAGTACGAGTGCTGGCAATTTACATTAAACTTTGGCGGGTAAAATATTTCTTGTGCCTGTTAAAATTAAATATTGTATACTCTACACAGGGCTTATTAGCCCTTTGTGGAGTATACAATATTTAATTTTAGTTTAATAAAAAATAGAGAAAAATATATTCAAATGATGTCGTTATCAATATTTTTTCACTTCTTTATGCAATAATTTTAACCCGCACGCATTGACTTGTCGCTAGACTAAACTAAACTGATATTACAACATGAATATGTATCTGCAAAGCCGCCGTATTTGTGTAACGTTTCCGTTCCGAACGCGATCATAGTACAGACACAGCTTGTAGGTAATGAGCTGTTCGTATTGCAGCCGTTTTTGTTAAAACAATGTCTTTCAAAACCGATCACAGTGCAGACAGTTTCCAATTGTCTGTGGTATAGCCGTGTTTGTACTAATTTATATGAACGGACCCGGCTGCGTTACAGACAAGCCACTGTGTGCGTTGCATCCGCCTTTGTATATACGCTACCGGATCAGCACTATTGGGGATCCTTCGATAGTATACGAAATTAAAAGCTAGGACAAACAGTGGTATCTGTTTGGAATATAAAATAATTAAAAATTCAAAGTAATACCAGTGGTATTCGTTCATGGTATTGGATCGGAATAAATCCGGGCAACCGTTTCATCGAAAGCTACAAGGGACAAAATTAAACAACAACAAACAAACCGCACTTGGAGCTGACATTTATTGAACATTCACATACACTATTATATATTACCAATAACACTTATTTCTTAAAACAAAAAAGGTATGCATAACTATTTAAAGAAAAAAAATCATTACTTATTTCTATTTTATAAAACTGACAAAAAAAATTACTTTTACTATAAAAAAAAAAGACTATCGTAGACGAGCCCTTTTAGCCAGGCCGCACACCAGCGCCACATGCTACACGCATCGTACATTTACGTCGCCACAGTTATTGCGCTACAATTCAGCTTGCTACAAATGTTTCGTTAGATATTTAAATTCTTACTATAAATATTGGTTAACTTATTTATGTTTATGTTAATATAAATACTCAAAATATTATTACATAATAAAACTTGTGTTGGTTGTTGTTGCTATCGAAAGGTGTCATGGCGCCACGATGTGAATGTTGTTGAACTTCCTGTTTGATTCAAATTGATTAATGATAAATGTACTTATGTATTTAATTAAAGCTTTTAATTTGTAAATAACAAATTAATAATTGAGTTAATTTATATAGTTAAATAGTTTGACTAAAATGTTAATGATCCTTGTTAAGATTTAAACGGTTGTTGTATTGATTCGATTCGTGAAGTAGGTAGGGACAGTTTGTAAGGCATTGGCCATTATATAGTTTCTTGACTTCACTTTTGAATTGGAGCTCGGGGTGTTCGGACATAAAGATAAGTACTATGTATTGTGTTAAGGTGAAAGCCAAGCTTTGGCTGTCCATACATTTTGTTCTACAGCAATGCTCTAAACTTCGTTAATGATTCTCATAATGAAATCGAATTTTCAATTCTTATGATTTTGTGCTTTCATTTTGAATTTAACATAATAATGTATAATAATTTACGAGAAAAACGGCATTTAAAATACGACAAAAATTGAGATTCTTGTTGATGTGTGCGTAATATTTTGTGACATTTAGGGGCGACGTCTAGCAGATTTATTACAAACTACTGACTACTACTATTTATATAAAAGCACTTTGGGACCTAAATGCGTGCTACCGCGATGTTGCTATCTCGATGGCGCTGTACGTGCAAAACAAAAGAAAATTATGAAATGCTGAAAAATTATAAAATAGCAAGATTCAATATTAAATTCAATTTAGGGTTCAATACGTATTTTTATGAAAGATATTTTATGGTAAAATTTAAATTTGATTACTGGGACTTTTGGATATAAACACAGGCTATCTATCCAGGCTATCCAGGACCTATCCCCTGGACATCTGGACGTTATGTCTTCAAATTTCTTCATTCCCAAGTCTTCAAATTCATATGTAGGAGATGATCTCATGAACATCTGAAAAAAAAGACCTGGGCATGTAGAGCTGAAGACCTGGACATCACCAGGTGATGTCCAGGTCTTCATTTCCAGATGTTCATGAGATCATCTCCTAAAACTTTTCTCCTAAACCGTCTTTATATCCAGCTGTCCAGCATTTCATATGCACATGACCAGACACCCAGGTCTTCACATCCAGATGTCAAGATGTCATATTCAGTTATCCCTGTCTTCATATCCAAAAGTCCCAGTTATCAAATTTAAATTTCACCATTAAAAAATAAAATAAAAATTCGTACTGAACCCTAGATTTATTATTACAAGCTTGCCATTACGTATATGACTGGAAATATTTGTGCAAATTCATCTCAGATAGAAATCCAGCCAGCTCGCTTGCGTGTAGTTGCCGTTCTGTGCGAGGTGAAAAGATGGCAACGCTGCTTTATTGTTAACCCAAAACATTGACGTATGATAAAACAACAAAAGATATTTCTTTCTATCAATAAGAGTTCGTTCTGAAACTAAAACAATTTATTTTTGCAAATAAATTTATCAAAATAAATTATAGTAGGTCTAGGTAGGTATTGTACACGTATTCATTAACAAAAAAGAAAGTATAGTAATGTGTGCATACATTTATATTTAGTTTTAAAGTAAACAAATATTACTGATAAATTATTTTTTAGTTTTTAGTTTGAATTTCACAACATATTTTCTGAACGTCTAATTTAATCCTATAACTTCTAGGGCACGAATTATCGATATTTTGAAGTATCGATAGGTATTGGCTCTGTGATTTATTTTAGTTATTTTTTTTTTCCGATTGTCTTCATTTTATTTAAATAAGTACTTATTACTTTCATGATTTAAATACATTTCATTGTGTGATTAAGTATGTATTGACCGTTGGCAGTGCGGAAGCTAATCGATCAGCTTCGGATAAGTATTAACAAATTATCAATTAAAATGTAACTAAAGGTACCTGTTGAGGCCTTCAGCCTCCAATTTTTATATAATTTCTTTTTTTTTCTCTTCAATTCGGTAATAAGGCACCTTGATATCGCTGTCCCTTAGCGGGCAAATGAGAGAGCGAGATGGAAGTCTACTCGCGCCTCACCGGATCGCCAATGATCACAGTCAGTCTCGCTTCGTATATCATTGAGATCGCGTGTGTGTCCGCGCCCCAGTGCCGCGCGCGCGCCGATACGAGATTCCCGCAGAACCTTCCAGAATATTCTTGGCATTGCTGTACTCCGAAGAAATCTGGTGATCACCAAGAGAAGCCTTCAACAAGCGAGCGAGGTAAGCGATTATCGAGCCCTGTCGAATTGCCGAATTGTTGAAATTTTCCCTTTCATATATACACATATAGGCCGTTTAACCGAAGTCTCATCCGAGTCTTAGGTATATCTTTAGGTCCTACATACCGCACAGAAGGAGTCAATCTATTTACACGGTTGCCACTCCAGTACCTGTGTATTACTTTCGTCACTTTATGCATAAAATACGCATTTATTATTTGCATATTTAAAAACGATATTAATAATTTATATCAATAATAAAAGATATCGATATTCGTGATGGTATCGATATAAGTCTACACTACATAAGTACATATTTATCTATCTCGGATGCCGCCGCCGCGCCGCGCCGTGTTGTATGGAAGTTTCTTTTTTTGCAATAGATTTTTTCAGCTAGGTGTGTTACGTTACGTACGTACGTTATTATTTATTGATAACTAGCGGCCCGCCCCGGCTTCGCTCGGGTGCACAATATATTTGTTTTTAGGGTTGCGTACCTCAAAAGGTAGAAGCGAAGCCCTTATAAGATCACTTTGTTGTCCGTCTGTCTGTCAAACTTTTTTTTTCTCAGGAACGCTTGAAGGTATCAAATTGAAATTAATATAGAATACTCGGATCCACGGTCTCTTTCAGCGGAAAAATAACCGGAATTATACGTCAACGCGATCAGGCATTATTGCCGTAAATGTTGCGATTTTTTGCATGTTTTGCGATTTCGGTCAGCAATCAAAATCTATGGGGTACTTCCCGTTGACCTAAAAGTGTGAGATTTGGCAAAGAGCAAGGACTAACAGTACTTACTTGTACTGGAATAAATATGAAGTTGTAAATATGTTGTTGGAAGTTTTAAAAAAAGTGTTAGAAACTTATTTGTGCGCTCGATGCAGTATGAATGAATCCTAGGGAGCGAACTGCAAAGTTGAGTTTGTTTTTGAAACTTGATTTGCGTGTACGGAGCTCTCGGTGCGCGAGTTTGAGTCGCACTTGGCCGGTTTTTAGGGTTCCGTAGGTACTTCAAAAGTCAAAATCGGATCCCTTAACCCGTCCGTCGGTCGTCCGTCCGTCCGTCCGTTTTTTCTCAGGAACGCTTAAAGGTATCAATTTCAAATTAATATCGAATACTCGGATCCATGGTCTCTTTCAGCAAAAAAATTATACGTCAACGCGATCAAGAGATATTATTACGGTAAAAGCGAATTTTCGTATATTTTGCCATTTCAGGCAGCAATCAAAACCTACGGGGTACTTCCCGTTTACCCTTTTAACTACTCATGTGCCGTTGACCTAAAATTATGAAATTTGGCAAAAGCAAGATCGAATAGTACAGTCAAGCGTCCTAAGTGAAGTCATACCTCGAAGACCTTATTGCCTAGCCTTAATGATCATAATGCCTTGTCGATTCTGACTGCACTTTTGACTCTTGACCATACAAAGGATATAAATCTGAAAGTTGTAAATATGCTGTTGGAAGTTTAAAAAAAGCGTTACAAACTTATTTTTGCGCTCGAAGCAGTACGATTCCTAGGAATCGAACTGCAAAGTTAAGTTTGTTTTTGAAATAAATAGGTATTTTAGTGAGAGCTATAACGTGAGATGCTTTGTGTGTACGGCACTGTACGGAACCCTCCGTGCGCGACTTTGACTCGCACTTGGCCGGTTTTTTTAATGATATTTACATTAATATCTACCTCCTACTAAAATAAATACTGATAAAAACATACAAAAACGCGCCCGCTCAGAGATAGGTATTGCTAGCGCTAGCGCTAGGTGGTTTCGCGACGCATTGCCGATAACTCGTAGTATTTCGCAAACTATTGATCCAAATTACATGCAGTAAAAGGCAAATATTAAATATATTAAGTACTTGTGATGATAGACTTGTTTAATTTAATAAGGATTAATAAATTGTGGTTAATATCACCAGTTAAAAAACACCTAACGATTTTAATTATTTTTAAAACATAAAAGTGGTTATTGTGGCTGAAATATAAAAGCTAGATATATGCTATCGCGGACTTTTTTGTAGGCCTATTATAGATACACAATTCCTCCATACATGGTTTTGATACATCTCTTAGGGATTGGACAGCGTTTTCGATTAAAGCTGCCGGGCGGCTAAATTTTTTCCGACTTCCTTAACAGTTATCGTCATATTTCAACTAATAAACACAAAACCTAAACAAATTATACACTAAAACCTTCCTCATGAATCACCCTATCTATTAGTGAAAACCGCATGAAAATCCGTTCAGTAGTTTTTGAGTTTATCGCGAACAGACAGACAGACAGACAGACAGACAGACAGACAGACAGACGCCGCGGGGGACTTTGTTTTATAATATGTTATGATGATGATTATGATATTAGAGAATATTGGCTACTAGATCTGATAGGAAGAGATATCAGAGGCATGTAGGTATATTTTGGCCCACCAAAGACTAGGAAGCGAGTGCTTGGAGATTTGAAACGATATACCGATTTGACGTAAGTTAAAGTCTTATTGAATAAAACATTAAAAATGCAAAGACATAAATATATCACACACGTATATATCACCGCATTGTAAAAGAATTAAAGTTTGGCATTTATTTATTGAAACTGTTATTAGATACTTATTATCACAATTTGTTTCAGGTAAGGTCCAGGGACAATAATTATGTGACAGGAAATGCACAGCACAAGTGTTTCTTTATACAATAATTCTGTAATACAAATACAAAAACTGTAACGGAGGTTTGTCGTGATGAAGAATTTATCATCGTCATCCATCATTCCAAGCAATGAAGGAGTCATCGTGCACAGAATAATGACTGCAATATTTAACAATTTATGTGGGAAAGGAATAACTATAATCTTTTTTTGTTTTCTTTAATAAATAAAAGTTCGGAAAAGACCATTTTATTACTAAAAATAAAAGTCAACAATGTGTAGGTTAATGTGTAGGTGTATACCATTTAGTTTTATTTAAAAAATATAAACCTTCATACAATGCAATAGGCAATAGTACATTATGACCATGACGTCTGCGGTGATATTTCCTGCTACCAGTCATGGTATCAAGTTAGATTGATTTGAGAAAATGGGTGTTCGAACTATTGATAGATTTGTGTTGGGAATCTAAGAGGTGGTGAAATTCAAACTGCTGAAATTATTAGTAGATAGGTATTTGCATTATATTGTTCGTGAACTAATTAAATTACAATTTATTACTAATTATGATTTTGCACTATTGAACTTGAAGTTTTTCTTCTTGTAGTGCCTCTCCGTTACTGGAGGCCGGCCGTCAGTTTCGCAAACTCTTCTCTGCTCGCCGCTATGCGAAACGGCTCCTCAACCCTGGTGACTCTGGTCCACTCGCGTATATTACTCAGCCGCATGATTTTTTGCGTCTTTCAGCACGTCTCTATGAGCTGATATCTGTCGTGTCGCAAAACGTGTCCCAAATATTCAACTTTGCGCTTTTTAACAGTTTGCAACAACAGTCTAGACATTGCAACGCGCTGGAGAACTTTTTCGTTGCTGACTTTCTGAGTCCAATTGATACGAACTTGAACTATATAGGTATTAATTCTCGTAAATATATTTGTTTGCTTTCTTACAAAATATGACAATGACAAGAAGAAATTATAGGTTATTTTTCGCTCTTTGTATTTTTTTTAATTTCTTTTTCTTTTTTCTTATGCTGCCAGCCAGTCCGATTGGCATTATTGTAGTTAGACACTCTTTTTAAATAAGTGCCATCTGGTAGCGAATTTTTAAATTTATAACAATGCTTTGCGCCATATTTAATGTCATTTTGAAAGCTCTAGTCGTAGTGTGAGTGAGTGTAGAGATACGAAGATTCATGGCAGATTCTATTCTAAAGCTTTTTTTTCATTATGTTGACTGAAATAAAATCGTAGGCCATAAAATAAATAAAAGAGTATGTTTACCGCTCGCCAATTCAAAATGTTTGCCTATAAGTACTGCAACAACGCAACAAAAAAAATAAAAACGGAAAATGTTGCTATCAACGCCATCCAGCGGAAATTGTTTAATGAACAGCCCTTCTGTTTAACCTTAAGTAGATATAGTTATTCTATACTGTTATGCTGTAGCATTGTCATGTGAATATTTCTTTGTGTTTTAATATATTTCGTATGAAATAGGGTTCAATCTTATAAAATACATTTGAACCTGATTGTATCTTTTCTTTATTTGAATTACCTACCTCTACCTATATTATGTATGAATTGAGTAATAAAGTAAAACTACAAATATATTCATAGAATTATAGTCATTTATTGAATTTATTAAATAACATAAAATATGTATATAAATATACATATATAACTATATACTTTTAACTGTGTTTCTAACACGCACATCGGAATCACAGTTGTTGCGTGGCACATGCGTGGAACCGCTTTGAGAATGACGACATCATCGTCTGTCGACGACGATTTATTGATGTGGCGATTAATGAGAAAAAAAGACGTTATTGGGTCATCAGTTTAATCAAAATTATACAATTTACGAGATATTTTCACCAATTTTAGTCCAAATAGTTTCTGTAATGCGTCTGATGCTATAATGAGTGAACATAATGGTTATATAATATAGGCTTTCTTTCAACCTCTGCAATAAACTCAACGTAAAATTTTATGCTGTCTTTAATTTTTGCAAATCAACGCGACACAAATATCGCACGTGTTCGATCTTGAAATCGTGTAGATGTGTCCTTGGTGTGCGTGCACAGATATACGGGGGCGTTAAATGTGTCGCGTTTTTAATGTGGCGCCACAATTACCGTGATACAAGTGTATGCCTGGTGTGCGGCCTGGCCACATGTGCGTCCGCCGACATCAATAGCGGCTAAACTAAGATACCTAAGTAGTTTAGGCCAATCCGAAACGAAACAAGTGTTGGTAACAAAAATGTGGCATCATGTAACAACGTAACATTTATGTTACGCACTTACGCCACATTATGTTATTTATTTATGCCACTTTTTTGTCACCACCAATGTATAACACGTTGGTGGTGCTAACAGTCAATATACCTATCACTCGATGTAAAACTTTTTTCCAAAAAAAATGAACCGACTTCCATCATAAAACTTAAAATCATGAAATAACAATAAAGAAAAATGTATTGGCATGCTACCTACTGAATGAGGTGAAGTCGGTGCCAAGTGCAGGAGTAAGGGTGTTATGTAATTGTTTAGCTAGGCATTTTATATATATGTATACACGATTCTAATGTAAATTTAGATTATTTAATTTTTTCGGCACCGACTTCACCTCATTCAGTAGGTAGCATGCCAATACATTTTTCTTTATTGTTATTTCATGATTTGAAGTTTTATGATGGAAGTCGGTTCATTTTTTTTGGAAAAAAGTTTTATTTTATCTTTTTTAGTGCTTCTACACTTAAACTTTTCTTCTGGCCGAAAATAAAGAATTAAGAATTCGGAACTTTTTATGTCAGTCTGATTTGAAATGTCAGAACATGTCAAATTGTCTATTATTTTTGGCACATAAATAGACCGAGAGACCGCGACGACCAAACCCTCCATATTTTAAAAATGCGGAATGTTTCTCTGCGTGGTATATACGGGTAAAAATATTAGCGACTAGGTCTGAAGTTTGGATCTTAGTTGTTTATGCAGATAATATGGCAAGCAAGGATGATGTTTATAGGTATAAAAGCACCTTTGGGGCCGCCCAAAGTAACATTAAATTCAGATTTTGTAATAAAACAAATATAACTATAATTTAGTAAAGTAACATGTCTGGCAGGGGTTTATATCTGCACCAATTGCCTGGTAATGGATGGCATAATTTCTACTAAATATCTATTATTCGGAATAAAATCTTTAAAAAACTTTGGAAATTGAGCTACCACTTTATATGCTATTGCTACAAATTATCTGCCTAAGTAATCATGATCCAACTTTTATAGTCGCTAATCGCTATTCCTATGTTGGGGACATACACAGAAAATCTTGAGTTTTAATAAAATAAGGAAGGGCATGCTGTCGCGGGCTTTTACTCTATAATGCAATGTTGATATTTTTATTATTTGTTAGGTATCTTTAAAATTACCGAACAGATTCGAACGTGGTTAAAATGGGACCAACTTGGGAATAAACCCTTTCGAATAAAAAAACAATTTTGGAAAACAGTCCACAATTGGCGGAGAAATCGGCGAACATACATAAAAAAAAAACATACATACATCGAAACATATAACCTCCTCCTTTTTTGGGAAGTCGGTTGAAAATTAGTTTAGATAAGTTTTTGAACGGAAAGTAGGTAAGTAGAACGAAATATACAAACTTAAGTACCTAATGACTTGGGAAAAATCTGAAAACTTTGTAACTACTACCACTATAGTGTAGATGATATAAGGAAATTATAGCTACTATATTTCGATGACTTATATAGTTATTAGTAACTACCAAGTAACATATTATTCAACGGACAAGCGAGTAAGAATATAATAAAAATGACAATTATTACGTTAGCATAATTTTCGCTTATTGATTAGATGGGTAACGATTTTAGTGGCTTACTTAATCAAACCAATCTTTCTCTGAGTTGGCTTGCCTTAGTTAATTTCGCGGTATTCGTTTTTAATAGCGAATCAGCCAATTCTCCACTTCGGTGGCAACAACCGTTATGGGAAGTTTTTCGCCGATGACAGTGCGGACGGCGAATACGCTAACCTTGAAGGGTTGCGGGTCAGTCCATGACAAGAAAGCTGTATAATTATCTGGTTTAGAATATCCCGCTTTGATCGAAATTGTGCCATTTCTGTACCATATCCAAAATTGAAGATACATATTTCTTTGCCAGTTTAAAGTACACGGTATGTGACGTACAACTTCGCCATTTTTTGCTATGCTGCAATAGTCCCCTAAATGTTCGCCAATATGTATCTGGAAAACAATTTCATCTTTCACTTATAGCGCAATGAGAAAAGAGCTAAACATAAAAACATACGAAGCGGTCTAAAAACATACGGCGGAGAAAAAAAAACATTACTTGTATTTATAGCCAAGATAATTGAGGAGATTAATTGGGCAATAGCCCAATAATGATAATAAACATGAATAACGTAGCAGATTTTTTAGCTAGGGTTTTATGACATCAAATCTTAACGAGGTATGTTTTGACTATATGTAACTAAATGGCGCAGTGCAGCGTGCCCGCGACTTGTATCGCGCGACATCGCGTCGCGGACACGCTGCACTGCGCCATTTAGTTACACACTTTCAATCGAGTCGCCGCGAGTCGGTGCTACCGAAGTCGCGCGACATCGCCGGCACGCTGCACAAGCCCTTACGCTCTACCAAATTTGCCATTTTACCAAAATACGCGGTTCAGACTTGGCGAAGTCCGCACACAGTAAAACGAAGAACTCCCTCCAAATGTGTCTGCCCAAGAACACGCCGATCTGAATAGGCTCGTCTCTGGCCTCGTAGTAGTTGTATATACCCGTCACATTCACCGAATCTGAAATTTCAAATAGAGGGAGTGTATGTGCTATTGCTAACCCACACACTGTTGATATTGATAGATTGATACAACCGAGTACGAAAACACAGCGTTTATTGACAAATTGATAACAATAAAAACAAGTGCACGCACACAATAAAGGACAATTACGTACCTACTAAATGATTTTAAAACAATAGTTGTTTAAACTGCAGACCGTAGCAATAGCAATATTGTACGGTTGCACTGTACAGGATGGCTAAGTGTAAATACCATATCCTTCTCAGCACTCGTAACTATATGTATTCCATGGTACATTACATACACATGGTCTTTTCACCATAGGTCCGGAAGAGAGCATGAAACTTGGCATGAATGTAGCTTTCAATGATGTGCTTCAATCCTGATTTGGAAACACGTCGAGAAATGAATGTATCTCCCCCCCTTTTACGTCCCAGATCAAGGTTTTCCTCATTTTTTTTGAAAACAGTAAAGGATACGCAAAAATTGTCAATGACCAATATGTTTTTCATTAAATTCTTTATAATATTGCTTTTGGATGTATGTCGATAGGACTTATAGTTTTCAAAATGTGCCTATGTTACAAGAAAGTTTTTTTTTTAAAAGCGAACTTTCACTATTACTTCTTGGGAGAATTTCGTATTTTACAGACAGTTTTTAGCTTTCTGATAACGTATACTGGTTTTCAAAAACAGTCAAAGACCCTATTAGTTCTTGTAGTTTTTCGGGTTGCTGCGCATAATATGAAGTAGGTGAACATTTGCAGTGCAGATCGACTTACCCGTGTACGTTCTTAATTGTTCAATCATTTCTTTTGGTCTTCTATAGAGGAAGTTTCGTCGGCCCTTAGTGTCTGGACCTTCTGTAATTTTAAAGATCCTTTGTACAAGCTTATAATCAGTACCAGCGGTTGCCAGCGGCTCCGCTCGCTTTTCTTACTTTCACCTCCCATTGAAGCCCTGGGGGTTCATAATATACCTAAAGTCCGTTTATTTATAATTGTCATATTATGTAAACAATCGTACCATGTCTTTTTGGGATTTTACAACAATATAAATTAGACTTTTTAGGAAATTACTTTAGTGGTACCATGACTTTTTGGGATTTTACAACAATATAAATTAGACTTTTTAGGAAATTACTTTTTAGGAAATTACTTTAGTGGTACCATGTCTTTTTGGGATTTTACAACAATATACTGCTTTTTAGGAAATTGCTTTAGTGGTTTATTAACCACTAAAGTAATTTCCTAAAAAGTCTAATTTATATTGTTGTAAAATCCCAAAAACACATGGTACGATTGTTTACATAATATAATAAATGTTTTACTTAAGAATGTTTGGGTTTGAACTAATATTAAATTTATTTTCAAAAAAATTCAACAAAAAGTACTGTGAATATTGTTTACATAATAGGACAATTAAGAAAAAATGGAGTTTATATCAAAGTATCACTTTCAGCGATGCACGCCCAGTGATACAAACGTGACCGTCAATATGGAGGGATCAAGCCTAGGATCTGTGCCATATATATATAAACTAGCGGCCCGCCCCGGCTTCGCTCGGGTGGACAATATATTTGTTTTTAGGGTTCCGTACCTCAAAAGGCAAAAACGGAACCCTTATAAGATCACTTTGTTGTCCGTCTGTCTGTCAAACTTTTTTTTCTCAGGAACGCTTAAAGGCCGATTTAAATCTTTGCTTAAAGGTATCAAATTGATATCGAATACCTACTCGGATCCATGGTCTCTTTCAGCGAAAAAATAATCAAAATTATACGTCAACGCGATCTGGCCCTTGATTCTACAAATTACAAACGTAGATATCGTGCTTCAATTGTGTCTCAACGGCCAAAGAAATCGTAATAAAACATAGAAGTATTACAGAAATCTTGTCACTTTATTTCAATTTCCTTGGATCTTGAGACACAATTGAAACACGACATTTACGTTTGTAATTAGTGTAATCGGCCCCCAGGAGTTATTGGTACCGTAAATGTTGCGATTTTTTGCATCTTTTGCGATTTCAGACAGCGATCAAAACCTATGGGGTACCTACTTCCCGTTGACCTAAAATTATGAAATTTGGCAAAAAGAAAGGTCTAACAGTACTTGTACAGGAATAAATCTGAAAGTTGTAAATATGTTGTTGGAAGTTAAAAAAAAAGTGTTACAAACTTATTTTTGCGCTTGATGCAGTATGAATCCTAGGGAACGAACTGCAAAGTTAAGTTTGTTTTTGAAACTTGATTTGCGTGTACGGAACCCTCGGTGCGCGAGTTTGAATCGCACTTGGCAGGTTTTTAGGGTTCCGTACATCAAAAGTAAAAAACGGAACCCTTATAAGATCATTTTGTTGTCCGTCTGTCCGTGTTTTTTATTCTCAGAAACGCTTAAAGGTTGAAATTAATACTGAATACTCGTATCCACGGTCTCTTTCAGCAAAAAAATTATCAAAATTATACGTCAACGCGATCGCCGCGAAGGTATCTATTTTTATTTAGTTCGTGCACTTCCTTGCTGATATCGAGAATATCATGTTAAAAAATTGCTACTTTCAAAACAAAAAGGGATAATTTGTATAGCAACATGAGTTCCGACTCTCGGAATACGTCCACCTAAACCGCTCCGCTAACCGCTACGTGGCGTGCTTTGCTTTTCGCCCCGCCGAGCTTCAAACTGCTGCTGATTTATTAAATGGACCACAGGCTGCCGGGCATTATAATACGGACCGGTCTAAGTAAGTAATTAAAATATTAAAATTTATCAAATAGCCCGATGCTCTTGGGAACTATTCATAAGCCCGGTCCTTATTAATACGGCCCTGTTAATCAAGTTGCCCGTAAAGTACTTATATTAATTCTGTGCCGTAACATAAATATGGTGTTGTAAGTCTAAAAAAGTGTTACAAACTTATTTTTGCGCTCGATGCAGTATGAATCCTTGGAATCGAACTACAAAGATAAGTTTGTTTTTGAAATTAGTTTGTCTTTTAGTTAGAGCTATCATGTGAGATAATATGTGAATGAATATGATATTTACATTATTACCTCCTAAAATAAATAGATACGAAAATGCGCCCGCAGTACTTATTTATATACCTACTGCGCCTAGCGTCTTTGCGAGTGCAAGGTGGTTACGCGGCGCATTGGATAACTCATAGTATTTCGTAAACTATTGATCCAAATTACATGCAGTAAAAAGCAAATATTAAATATATTAAGTACTTGTGATGATAGACTTGTTTAATTTGATAAGGATTAATAAACTGTGGTTATTATCACCAGTTAAAAAACACCTAAGGATTTTAATTATTTTTAAAACATAAAAGTGGTTATTGTGGTTGAAATATAAAAGCTAGATATATGCTATCGCGGACTTTTTTGTAGACCTATTATAGATACACAATTCTTCCATACATGGTTTTGATACATCTCTTAGGGATTGGACGGCGTTTTCGATGAAAGCCGCCGGGCGGCTAAATTTTTTCCGACTTCCTTAACAATTATCGTCATATTTTAACAAATATACACAAAACCTAAACAAATTATAAACTAAAACCTTCCTCTTGAATCACTCTATCTATTAAAAAAAACCGCATCAAAATCCGTTGCGTAGTTTCAAAGATTTAAGCATACAAAGGGACATAGGGACAGAGAAAGCGACTTTGTTTTATACTATGTAGTGATGTAGTGATGATTACTACCATTAATCTACTATTTACTACCTTAGGTAAAAATTTAGCTACCTCCTTATTTTGGAAAATTCCTTAACAATATATTTGGTCCCTCCATTATGAAATCAAGATGGAGGGACCAACCTGACCGTGGCTGATAGACTTCTTCCTGGAATGTTCCACCTAGCTGATGTTATTCTACCTTTATTCTACCTTAATAATTATGATTTGATTTACCGAAATATGTACAGTTTTAAAAAAATCGAGTAATTTTCGTTAAAGTTGGTCACAGCGACATCTATCTTGAATATTATGGATTATTTTTCTTGAAACTTATGTGTGGCGTTGTTCTTGTACCGTGACGCAGATAGCGCCACGGAATATTCAAAATCAAGAAAATTACTTGTCACTTTTTCAATGACCTATAAAAAAAATCTAGATTTTGAATAACAACGTAACATGATTTTATAGGTTAACAATCACAACATATAATAAAACTAACGGTCTGTGTCTGTACATAGAAGATTTTTAAGAAAAATAACTATGAGAGGTCTTCATGGGGCTAATAGAAGCCAAAACCAGTTTTTGTAGAATTTTTGTCTGTCTGTCTTTCTATCTAATTGTTTGTAAGAGAATCACGCAAAAACTACTGGACTAAATTTGATGCAGTTTTCACTGTCGTATTCTAGAAGGTCTACCTTAAAATCTGTCGTAGTTTTATCTTGATATTCCGCTTGGGCGGAACCTGAAATATGCGCAGACGAAGTTGCGGGCATTGGCTAGTTCAAAATAATAGAAGTGTGAATTGATTAAAAATGCTCGTTTTTATAAAATTAAATTTCAGTAACTTATTACGTAATATACACAAATTTTTCCTCATGAAAACGCATATGACGTCTTTTCTTGATTTACACTCTTCGGAGTTAGAATATCGGCCTCCAAGTACTCGAATATTTCCAAGTCCAAATCCATCATCATATTCTTCACCTTATCCCATCATCTGGGGTCGGCGCAATACGAGTATGTCTTATCCTTCCACATGTCTCTGTTTCCCGTCATACCAACATCCACTCCCAACCCCTTCATATCGTCTCTCACACAGTCCAACCATCTCTTCTTTGGTCTCCCTCTTCCCCTGTAGCCCTCCACCTTCTTATTTAATGTCTTCTTAACTAGATGTTCGTCTTCTCTCCTCATATCATGACCAAACCATGTCAATCTGTTACTTCTTACCTTTTCATTGTTAGGAGCAACCTTCAAACTTCCTCTAACATATACATTTCTTATCCAACGCAGCATTTTCATTTCAGCAGAACTCACTATTAACGTTCACGTTTACTTTATATTCAATTATTTTTCGAAAATAAGTTGATTTACATTTTTGAGCAAATAATAGTAAATAATGTTGTATCAGTTGCAAAAGAGTAACTTTTTTAAGATTGCTAAATTTGACATTAAAACAATAATGCTAGTGGCCAAAAGCACGTCGTGGTACGAATTGAATGAACAAAATAGAGGTGACGTCACCAAAACTGCTGAAAAATTTAATATTGTTTCAAGCTTGTTTTAAAGACCTTGTGGTACGAAAACTCAATGTAATATTAGAATAATACTGCTATTAGACGTTGTTAAACTAAACATCTAAATGCCTTTCCGAAAGGAAGGCAGTGACAAAACAAATATATCTACGGCTGTGAAATTATCATTATACGACCGCATCCGCATGAGGCGATGCAATAGCGCGCGTTTACCTGCATTAGTTTTACAAAATTTAGGCTCAAATAAACGAAATGTAAAAGCATTGCATGAACGACCCAATCTGCCAGGCACTCGATAACGCAGGTTGTTTAATTCAATACTGTCAAACATATTATGACATAATTTATACAAAAAAATCCTGATCCTGAACCGTCCTTCTCTTTTCCAATGAGTCAACACCGAATTTCCTCAGTGTAATGTACCCTATGACACACCACACAGGGTTTGCACGGCAAGGTTACGTGCCCCGCCATCGCACGTAACTGTTCATCGCAACCAGCACTTACTGATGATCCACCGCACTTAGTAACTAGTTACTAATCACTGTAATACCCATGCTCATAGGCACCGGTCCGTACACCCCGACGGTACTGAATAGACTGAGCCCCACTCACACTACGGACCGTGGCGTGGCAAAGGGGGGGATGACGTAGCGCGCTCTGACATTGCATCGTCGCGCTGTCATATATATATCTACATACACTAAACTTAGTAATATGTCATAAGATGATTTCCGATGAAAACATTTATAGTTCATCACTCGAAGGAACTTACACTGAACTCTCTCCAAAAGAGACAATAACAAAGAAAAAGCGCGCGGGATAATTTTTACTTGTTCACAAATTATCGATGCGCGAGCATCAGCCCTTTTTTTAGGCAAAGGCCCAAAAAACAGCCAGTATTACTAATAAAGTAAATTAATATTTTTGTGTTTTGCAATTTATTGTCAAAAGTAATTTAAAGAATTAAATTTTTATTTATTTTATCTCCTAAAATTAATTTTATTCATAAAATGTTGACCACTTTTCTGACATAAAAACTATTTGCTAAGATTTAAAAAAGTATCGTTAGTTTTTAGACGGAGCGTGCGTTTTACTTTACATAACGCACAAGTGCGTAATGAGATACAATACAATATTGAAATTGGTGAAATAAGTGACACTTTACGAGCAAATATGTTATAAATTCTATTAGATGGATTTCAATGAATTTCTTTATATGGGTAGTAAAATATCAGGAATAGCACATAGCACATTTATCCCTGAAATTCCCACGAAAGCGAAGCCCCGGGGCGCGGCTAGTGTACTCGTATTATTGCTTTCTATCGTATTATATATATTCGTATCGACCTTTACTTTCTATTCTACGATCTATTCTAGTCGTACAGACTCACCAATGTGTGTTCTTAATTTTCCTTCTATATCTTGTGGTCTCTCCTTAATCCATCGTAGGCCATAGTCCGTGATATTAGTATATAAAGATGGTAATTCTAGACCTTCTGTAATTCCAAAGTTTTTTTTTGTACAAGTTTTATACATAGTGAATATTCATTGGTTTTGGAGCCAAAGCTGACTTCATAAGAACCGTAAATAAGACCCAATTAGCTAGTTAAAAAAAACATAAACAATAAATGTTGACCACTGAACAAGATTTATTTTTACTAGCTTTTTCCCGCGGCTTCGTCCTCGTGAATTTCCCACTGGAACAGTAATGAAAGGTATGAAAGGTACCCAATGTCCTTCTCAGTACTTACAATAATGTGTATGCAAAAGGGGTTGTTGCACAAATGTATGGGGTGCCGGCTATATCATGAGCACCTATCTGAACTTCTTATTTTTGGGTCAACATCAATGCCTTATAAGTAAATCCGATAAATTCGTAGCCTTTCTATGGTACATTTAATCAACAAAATCGTAATGAAGGTTTGGGGAGTTCTGCCAAAATGGCCGACACCCATTATGATTTGACGTTGACGCGCTTCATTTGACAGTTCCGATTTCCGGTACGTTCAAAAATGTACTTTTATTACATACATGTCCGCGGGAAATAATTATTTATTTTATTTATTTTATTCATCTGTTTATGTGAAATACACAAGTTTTGGTGATATTGCATGTAACCTGTGTTAGGAACATTTACTTTAATTAATTTTCTAAAATATAATGAAAATATCGAGCATTGTATCTGATTTTCTGTATCATAATTTCTGAACCTACGTACGGGCGCCGTGTCAGTATCGCCATTATACGATATTAAGCGATATTAATTTTTTTTTTGTACCATAACAAGATCACTAAAAAACAAATATATAATGGTCTTAATCGGTTTTTGATATTATTTCTGATTTTTGGGGAACTGCTCATGATATAGCCTGCTATGCAACATGCCCTTTCAGGAAGATTTCAGTAGATCGCTTTATCTAACAGAGGATGAGGTAACAAACAAATAAATAAGCAAGCAAACAAACCCACTTTCGCATTTAAAGGCCTATAAGCCTATAATTCCTTGTGCTATTAAAAAAAAAATTAACCGCGAGTGTTGCAGTACCGCATAATAGGTGTAGGCGCGAGTGTCAATGTCAAGTGTCATTTCTATTAGAACATTTTTTTACTTCTCTATCGACCGGGCGGCGTTGCGTTCGTATCAAATAATCTGTAATTGTATTTTTTTTTACCAAATTAGGTAAAATTCATCAAGTACCACAAGAAGGTACTTTTAGTTTACAAATATCCAAAAAAAAACCGTTTTATCTTTTTTTTTGTAATTTTGATGAGCAAACCTCAGATTCGGATTCAGCACCCTAATATACATGTAGAATGAAAGAAATCAGAACTACCACAAAACGTGCCTACCCTAGTTGTATGTTTCATTGAAAAAACAGTTACCTGAAGAATCCAACGACGATCTTAAGACCAGGTCCAACCTGAGCTGCAAAAAACAAAATTCATATGCGCTTAACCGCGGCGTGTGCGCGTTGCAATAAGATTGCATTTGAATTGAAATACATCATCTTCATCATCTGGGTCTCTCTTTCCGACTAGGATTTTATTTATATTCTTACAATAATTAAATATAAAAAACTTTGTCGTTAATTCTAATAAGTATTCAATTACTTTTTCTTTATGTATTTTACAATTTAGAAAATCAAAATCTACATAGATTAAAATAATTGTTTTAACATATTCACTAATGTAGTGTATTGTCAGGTTTTGTTTTATTAAATCATAGATTATATCTTGTATTGCAGAAATACATTTCAAGAGAGACTCTGTTGGATTGCACAGCCACTGCTGACCTGTGTACTCTCTATATTTTATATAGCCACTGGATTTACTTTCAATCATGTCTTTGTGACACGTTGCACAAGCTTTAAATATATATTTTTTTACATTACGCCCAAAATATCCAGTGACGTATTGTAATGGTCCTCGTATACGAGGATCATTTTTGTCTTTTATATTTGTTATTTTCACCTCAGGAATTTCATTTTGCACAATACAATGTTCTACTTTCGTTGGCAGGATCGAACAGATTTTGTACCGATTTAGCGACTATTTCTCAAATATCATTAAAAATATTAGTTTTAAAACAAAAGTGCTGAATTAAAACTTTAATATAACATATATATAAACTAATTATATAAAAATATATATATGTTATCGCTGAAAATTTTAAGTTTCATGACTTGAAAGCTGAAATATTTTCTAAATTTTCGATGCCTTTATAAATTAATTAAGCCGAAAATATATATTTTTATTAAAAAGTACACGATTGAAACCTTAATAGAGATCATAATCTATATCCTGTATTATTTTTCCACTTCGTAATTAAACTCTAATTAGGTAAATTTCTTCATGAAAAATTCCAATTATTTCGAATGTGGGGTTGGACCTGGCCTTAAGCTATAACATAAGGGCCACGGGGAATTCGCCGTGGCGAAAATTCGCGCGGGGCGTCTGTCGACGCGTCTGGCGAGTCGAACAAAAGAAGAGAAAAATACCGACTATGCCACGCGCACCGGCATCTGGCGGCGCGACCGGCGAGTAGTGCAGGGCGAATCGCACGGGCGACCGGCCGCGAGGCGGGCGAGTGAAACAAGGCCTGAATAAGTGTAGGCGCCAGCCACGAAGTCGAGCGGCAGTCGCGGCGAATTAGGACGGTGTCTAAATTATTTTACCTTATTGATTTCGCCACGAAACGATGTACACTGAAATTTTTATTTTGGAAATTTTAGCTAGGCCAGGTATTTGTATTAAGTCTATCAGTTCTACCACCCACAGGAGAAGTTTAAAAATAAAAATAAAATCCTATTCAAATCGACTCTTTCCTCCAATCCTGGTTTAATATTAAAAAGAATATAATCAAGGGTTTTGTAACTCATTTTAGAATACTGGAAATTTTTTTTGGGTACTTTCTGTATTTCTCGTATATCTTGTGAAACTTTCCATTTATACTCCGACTCATATTCAAATCATATAATCCACAATTTCTTCCAAATATTATATCTTCAACCAAAAAATTACTACTTTCTAAGCAATACCGGGATAACTTTGATACTTAAAGACAAGTTGCTCTCGGATCTCCGTCTATCCTGGTAGCCGCAGCGACCGAGACTGCCCGTGGCCTGTCAAACGCGCCGCGCGATTAGTCATTCCGCCAGACGTGCCGCCGGTTGCCGTCGCCCGTCCCCGTGGCCAGGCCGTAAGTTAATACTTACTTGTGACTATTACTTCACTCTCACAGCTAGACTGAAAATCGACTTCGCCGATATCCAAAAAGTCACATTTATGTCTCGCCATAAAATTGGTCTGACCCCCCCTGCCAACGGTTACTGTAGTTGTTTTGGAAACAGGATTGCTGTCCCACTCTACCCAAAAAGGTTTCCATTGTGAACCGGTATTACCAGGTAAATTTTTTACTTGGGTAGCACCGCACTTATATTTTTGGCCAGCGGAATTTGCATGTAACATGAAGTACCAAGTAGGATCAATGTGTACCTGTAATATTTACACAATATTATAGTTATAGCCTGACCAGGAATATAAAAACCCTCACCATGTTGCGGAAAAGAAATAGAACTAATTTCTTTTACTGGTAACTCTCTCTCTCTCTCTCTCGGCCGAAAGACGTCCACTGCTGGACAAAGGCCTCCCCCAAGGATTTCCACAACGACCGGTCCGGTTACTGGTAACTAATATCTAAAAACCCATCTGTCATTTTTCTCTGTCAAAGTTTGTTGTTGTTTACGCGTGATCTTTTATGTGCTTGTCGGAGAGTAATATTTAGAAAGATAATTATAATTTGTTAATGTTAATATCTGCCATACATACTTTGTTTCGATAAAACTAGTACGTTGTATTGTTTTGTGTTCTAGCATTTATTATTGAAAGGAAGGAAATTTCCGTATTGTCGTGTTTCTTAATCATGTTTCTCTTTGGCTATAAGTGACGGTGTCTCGGAGCAATAACTAGACTGTGCAGTAAATGAGGGATTAGTGTTTCTTTATGGTTGTAAATTATTGTGAATAGTGTTGTGTTTCTGCATCTTAATAGTTCTATTTCGATGTAGATTAGATGTAGTGTTTTAGTACATAATATCTTGATGGGTTTCTACGTTCGGTTCACTATGTAATTAAGTGTGTCGGTATCTTCAACGAGAAATTGGACATCTTCGTTGTTGAACGGCCTTATGGCAACTTGTGGGTTACGTCGTGTTATTTATTTGTTTGTTTTTATCTGTAGTTCCCTTTGTTCCATTATAACGGCGTAGCCGTAATGACAATACTGGTTAGGAGCCGTAGTGTAGCACGGTGGAAATCTCGGTAGTGTCTTGGCTGGAGATTACAGAGCGTGCGTGGAGGGGCGCGCTCCATTGTCATGACATTTGGGCAGTAGCCCCGTTTTAATGGTCATTGGACCATTGACTAAATAGTGTTTGAGTCAAACACTCACTGTGTTCGATGATCTTATAGTCCGTATTGTAGCGTAACATACAGTGAACATCACTGTATGTTACGCTACAATACGGACTATATCGGACGTTAATCCGTCACTACTCGGTGGTATGAGGTTGTGTTAGTTCGTATTCTATTGCGATGGTTCGATACATGGATTAGCTCAGAATAATATGGTGCGGCATCAAGATGTCGGGTTGTGAAGTATCATTGCGTGCGGCGGTGGGGCACGTAACCTTGCCGTAGGCATCATTGGTAATTTGGGCTGTAACGTAATCTGCCTTTCAGAAATACCATCATCCTGGCTGTAATAGGATCTGAGTTCTGTTGGTTAATTGTCTTTTAGATGCGGAAGCCTATTGAAACCTTCTTGTTCTGTCTCGGTTTGTGTTCACATATGTTTTCATGTGAACCTATTGTAAAAGTACTTGTCAACCTTCTTGTCTTCCACTCTGAGCTCGGCCTGTTCCGACATGCTTTTGTATGTGTTTAAGGGATCCGAAGTAAACAAGGAACCCTTATAGTTTCGTCATGTCTGTCCGTCTGTCCTAGGCTTGCTCATGCTCATACTACTACTAGAAAACTGCAATTTGGTACAGATCTACTACTCTCAGCCTAAAGACGTCCACCGCTGGACAAAGGCCTCCCCCAAGGATTTTATCCATGGGGGGTTTTGCCGTAATCGCCACGCTTGGCAGGCGGGTTGGCGATCGCAGTGTGATATCATAGTACGCGGAAAGATGCTGCTGCCCATCCTCCGGTGTTTTAAATCCCTTAGTCGCCTCTTACGACACCCACGGGAAGAAATGGGTTGGTGCTATTCTAGGGCCACACCACAGGCCATGGTACAGATCAATACATATTAAATCCGCGGAGCGAACTGTAAAATAAAATCATGTAAAAACAATTGTTTTAGGGTGCCTCCCCTACCCCTAGACCTAAAGTAGGGATGTCTGTCCGTCTGTCCGAAATTTGCATAAAGTAATCTACTCTCGGCTCTTCCTTCGACCTCGCTCCCAGATAGCTGGTTCGAACTAGTTTTTGGTGGCTGCACAAGGTGCAAGCACCTCGCGTGCTGTGCAGGGCAATTTTACTTTTGCAGTTGAGAGTAAAGCCAATAAAGCGTTGAGGTGGTAAGGCTTAGAAATATAGAAGGAGTAGTGCACAGCCGGGTAAAGAAAGATGGTGATGGCGGAAGGGTAAAATAATAACACGTAAGTTAGTGCGTAGCGATCGAGGAACAGGCAGACAAGCGTCCCGCGTCAGAGCGATATTTAGACTGGTTTCCGATCCGCAGTAGCCAGTGTGACCATTTCAAAAATGGCGAATCTGCCCGATACTAGCAAAAAATCTGCCAAAATCTGCCAAACCCAACTTCAGAAAATGCCAAAAATATGCCATCATATTATTGCTTAAGGAGATTGGAGACGGGTATGAATAAATAAAATACTAGATACATAATTAAAGAAATTACTTTATTAATCAACTACTTGGGCCCAGCCCAGCGTAAACCGAGCGGCGCGCGGCGAAAATACTGAGAAGTTTTCAATTTAAATTAAACCCTAATTCCTGTATCATAAGATTGAAAATATCATGGCATATAAAAGGTCGCCTCACCGAGCTGCGCACCGATTTTCATTTTTTTCGCCACGCGCCGCTCGGTGTGCGCTAGGTCTTATTTTGGAGGACATATTTTTAATCATATTTTTTGTTAGTTTAAAGTTGACACAGTCTCCTCCCACTCAGGTCGGTACGAATGCTCATATTTTCTCTTCATCATGCACAAAATACAAAACACTATGCAGCAATGCACGCACACGTTTACACGTTATACGCCAAACCAAAAGAGAATAAGTTGGCAGTGGCAGATAGACAAAACAAACAACAAACATTGATTTGAATCACGATCACTTCGACCAGTTATATTGATAAGAAAATAAACCTTATATCAAATTCATTGCTGTTCATAATCACATGGCGTACTTACAAAAAAAAAGAATAAACGGAAAATCCCCGTAGGCCGGAATCAGTCAAATAAAATGTCAATGTCAAAATTTAGCTGCGTTCTGAAGAGAACTATAATTTTAGCATGACAAGTGCCAATCAGCTATCTGGCAAAGGACAAAAGTTGCCACTTCAGTAAATAATTTCCTACTAAATAAATGCATAATTAAAAAAAAAGGAATCTATTCTATAAGCTTGCTTTTGTCTTTTTTTATATCTAGAAGAGATCTAGGTATAAAAAAAATAAAATAGAAACATTCTTTTGAAATCTGCCAAATTCTGCCACTTTTTTAAATCGTCAGCTTAGCCTGCCAGGGTTAAAATTTAGGTGTCAAATCTGCCCAAATGGCAGAAATCTGCCACAAATGGTCACCCTGGCAGTAGCGCCCGCAGGCGAACGCGGCGCCTGCGCGGGCGCGGGCGGAGTTGCCAGTGTTGCCACCCGGCGCAGGCCGGCTAGCGGTCAAACCGGTTGCCTACATGTCGCAGCTAAACAATTAATTATACATATAAACTATGAAACTAATCAATATGTATGTCTGTTTGTTCCTTGACCAAAACATTTATTTAATTTGTATTACAATTTTCACTTATTCTTAGTTTAGCTATTGTATAATTATATATGTAGTTCATTGTATAACTTATAAGGCTAGTAGTAATAAAGTAGTGAGTATGTAAAAACACAAAACATAAATTTATACAATACAATGTAAATGACTAGATGTTATCAGTCGATATAACAGTATAACATAGTTATAAACTAAGTAATGTAAATAAAATCTTTTGTAAATAGAAACTTTTATAAATATTAATTTTGTAAACAATTTATTGTAAATATAATTTTGTAAATAACAATTTTGACAAAATAAACTAAAACTAAACTAGTGGTGACTATGAGATCACCACATCAGCCCCCCCTTGAGACCGTCAAGGGCGATAATAGTCTGGAAATCTAACTTTACGTCCCGATCTAGTTCTGAAAGCAATTTCTTCGCGATCCGGTGAGTTCTGATTCCCTGATTGTGTCACGCGTGTACTCGTGTTGTGTTGATTTTGTGATGTGTGAGTGGGATTGGATGAATGACCGGGTGTGTGTGCTGAGTGGTTCAAATTTGTGTATGGCATGGTGTCTGGGTCACGTAGTATGTAGGCCGGCTTAACTCGGTCTATCGATACCGTGACTTTTTTACCTTTGACAAGAATGGTGAAAACTTTGTCGTCACGCTGAAGGACTTCGTAAGGTCCCGTATACGCAGGTTTTAAGGCACCACCAACAGTGCAATCACGCAGAAACACGTGAGTGCAAGTGGTTAACTCCTTGAAAACAAACGTGGGACGTTTTCCACTATGACGAGAGCCAGGTGAAGGATTCAAACTCTGGACTATACTCCGAAGTCTTGACGTGAACTCGGTCAAGTCTAGGGGACAGTCAGGCTCCGAGTCAAAAAATTCACCTGGCAGACGCAAAGGTTCGCCATACACCAATTCCGCAGAGGTGGTCTGCAGATCCTCCTTGAAGGCACTGCGGACACCCAATAATATAAGCGGAAGGGACTCAATCCAATTTCCGTCACCGTGGCAGATTATGGCAGCCTTGAGTTGCCGATGGAATCTTTCCACGAGACCATTGCAGGCCGGATGATACGCAGTGGTTCGGCGATGCGTGAATCCAGCGATCCGTGAAAGATTCCGGAACAACGCTGACTCAAACTGCCTGCCACGATCTGTCAAGATGTCGGCAGGACAGCCAAACCGTGAAATCCAGCCACTAAGTAAGGCTTTTGCTACTGCTTCAGCCGTGATGTCCTCTAATGGTATTGCTTCAGGCCAACGCGTGAAACGGTCGATGGCCGTGAGGCAATATCTGTAACCCTGGGACGAAGGCAAAGGTCCTACCAGGTCGATGTGGACAAATTTGAAGCGGGCTGCAGGAAGTTTGAAGCTGCCAAGTGGTGCACTTGTATGACGCGTGACCTTGGACTTCTGACACGCTATGCATGCCCGCGTCCAGTTCCTACAGTCCTTTCTAACTCCAGGCCATACATACCGCTCGGAGACCAGTTTAACTGTTGCATTTGCCCCAGGGTGACTAAGACAATGTAGACTTTCGAACACCCTTTTGCGTAGCATCCTAGGAATAAACGGTCTGGTTACACCCATACTTACGTCACAAAATAGTTCCGTTTTGGTATCGGGGATGTTGACTTTCGTAAGGTGCAATGACGTCATACCTTCCGCGAGTTGTCTCAGCTCTGGATCAGAATGCTGGGCTGCAGCTAGCTGTTCCAGATCAATTGGCTGAGTAATCTCTTCAACCCGCGAGAGAGTATCAGCTACCACATTGTCCTTACCCGATATGTGACGTATGTCGGTGGTGAACTGCGCGATCAGGTCCAGGTGTCGGAACTGTCTGGGCGAGCAGTTCTCTTTCCGATTGTGGAAAGCAAAGGTCAGCGGCTTGTGGTCGGTGTAGACCGTGAAGTCCCGGGCCTCGAGCATGTGCCTAAAATATTTTATGCTCTCGTAAATAGCGAGCAGCTCTCGATCGTAGGGTGAGTACTTCTGTTGAGGAGTACTCAGCCCACGAGAGAAAAATGCCAAAGGCTCCCAGGACTCACCACTACCACTCTGCTGCTGTAACACGGCGCCAATAGCTCTGTCAGACGCATCAGTGACAAGCGCTAACCTACCGTCACAATTGGGATGAGCCAGCAAGGCGGCCTGACACAGACCTTCTTTGCAGGCTTCAAAGGCCTCAAGTGACTTTCCGGTGATGTGGACCGGATACGAACCCTTCACCGATCCTGTAAGTAGCGCGTTCAGTGGAGCTTGCTGTTCAGCTGCGCCTGAGATGAACCTACGGTAAAAATTCACCATACCCAGGAACCTACGGAGTTCTTTCACCGTTTTCGGGGTGGGGAAGTTCTTGATGGCCTCAACCTTCGTCGGCAGGGGTGTGGTACCTTTACTAGAAATGAGGTAGCCCAAGAAAGTGACCTGGGGAACACCAAAAACACATTTGGCCGTGTTAACGACCATACCATACTGCTTCAATCTTTCAAAAAGTTGACGTAGGTGCTCTTCGTGGGTCTTCTGGTCTCTGGAAAACACAAGAAAATCGTCCAAATAGGCATAGGTAAAATCCAGTCCCCGTAGCATCTCATCGACGAATCGCTGAAACGTCTGTCCGGCATTACGAAGCCCAAACGTCATGTAAGGGAATTCGTAAAGACCGAACGGCGTTGTAATTGCGGTTTTCGGAATATCGTCGGGATGCACGGGGATCTGGTTATAGGCCTTAACCAGATCGATGGTGGAGAAGACAGTGCAGCCTGATAAACAATGTGCGAAGTCATGAATGTGCTTGATCGGGTATCTGTCGGGTATTGTTCGGGCATTCAGCATGCGGTAATCCCCACAAGGACGCCACCCGTTGTCCTTCTTGGGCGCGAGGTGAAGGGGAGAAGCCCATGCTGATTCCGAAGGCCGACAGGTACCAATCTGCAACATCGGCTCAAACTTTGACTTCGCGATTTTAAGTTTATCAGGCGCAAGCCTACGAGGTGTACAAGAGACCGGTGGCCCAGGTGTGGTACGGATATGGTGTACGGTGTTGTGGTGTAGTGTGCGGTGAATACCGTGCGGACGAGTGATTTCGGGGTACGCAGCTAGTATCTCGTGATACACAGAGTTACCAGTAACTACCTTCACCGAAGAAATGCTTTCATCGCTAAACCCGAGTGAAGCAACGGTCGCGAGCATAGTGTTTCCGTCTATTAGGCGTTGATTACGGACATCAAGTGTTAAATGGTAATGAGATAAGAAATCCACGCCTATTATCGCCTTTGTAACGTCGGCCACAATAAAATTCCAAGGGAAGTCTCGACGTAATCCTAAGTTTAGCACTATATGATAAAAACCATACGTATTTATGACCGAACCGTTAGCGGCACACAATTCAAAATTTGTTTTCGCACGACACTCTTTTAGGTATTTGCGGGGGAAAACACACAAGTCACTACCCGTATCTACTAAAAATTGCAATTTAGACTGTTTATCCGTTACAAATAAGCGACCGGTACTTGGGCAGTCGTCGGTCGCCATTACCGACTGCCTGTCGCATTTTCCGAAAAGTCACAGGGTTTTGAACTTAAAGTGATACCAGCAGATTGGATGTTTCCTATAACTCGAGTGTGATCTTGTCGACGACGATGACCAACCTCGGCGATTTGAAAAATGTCCGGTTCTCGACTTTGACCGCGACATACGGTCGACTTTCTCGGCTAACGCTTCTATCTGCCGGGTTACCGTCACGGTTTGTTCTCGGAAAGTTGAAAAAATTAAGGGAAATATGCATAAAGTCATCTACGTACAAAAGTTGCCGGTTGGGATTATTGTTTTTTGTTTTTTTTTTTATCACACAGATTGAGTTAAAAGGGGGAGGTCTTTGCCCAGCAGTGGGACACAACACCAACAGGCTAGTTAAAAAAAAAAAAGATTGAGTTAGCCCCAAAGTAAGTTCGAGACTTGTGTTATGGGATGCTAACTCAACGATACTATATTTTATAGCAAATACATATATAGATAAACATCCAAGACCCAGGCCAATCTGAAAAAGATCATTTTCCATCTTGACCCGACCGGGGATCGAACCCGGAACCTCCAGTGTGGCAGTCCGGCGTGATGACCGTTGGGCCACGGAGGTCGTCAAATCGTCGATTAGGTGAAGAGCCGAAAGGTTATAGGTAATGGGCTAGCTCTCAGCCTGCGGCCTCTCTTGCCCCGGCTGGAGGAGAGGCTCGGCCACCGGTCTCGCCTCGCCACTCGGCTTTATATACGCAACTGGGCCTTCGGCCTCGCGGCTTGTTACTGGGGGTTCGAGATGAAATCAGGAGGTCATCTTTGCTCACGACACGGAGCTTGGCCTTCGGCCTCGCCTGGACGCGGCTCGACCTGCGGCCTCACATTCCTCATTTTATTAAAAAAATGGGAAGAGGGGAAGGGCTCGGCCTGTGGCCTCGCTACACAGCTCAGCCTACTGCCTCACACCCCTCATTTTATAAAAAAAATGGGAAGAGGGAAAAGGGCTCGGTCTGCAGTAGGCTTGCCAGACCGCCGGGAAATCCGGGATTGTCCCGGAATCTTGCCTCTTGTCCCGTGTCCAGGAATTAGCGCTCATTGTCCCGGATTTTGAAAAGTTATTATTTTTTAACAAAATAAACTAGCAACGAATGGAATGACATGGCTGCCGGTGAGCGAGTGCGGGAGGCGCGCGGGACGGGAGTGCGTGCAATAGTTTTACTTCACTCGCCCGCGCCCGCCGCCCCCTCTCTCTCGCCCGCGTCCGCTGTCACTCTTTCAGTCGTGTTTTGCTTTGATTGAATCAGACGCCTCACGCGTGCGAAACTGCGAACTGTGCGATACAATTACTCATCATGGAGTCGTATCCATCCACAAGTAAAAAAAGATTTACAGGATTTAATGATAAGTGGATCACCGATCCCGATTTTAAATTACATTTAATCTTTTAAATATAAATATGAATCCTTTGAAAATAAAAAAAATATATGATATTTTCTATTATGGCCACGACCCGGGTTTTTTTTTTTTTTTAGAACTGTCCCGGATTTGATAAGCTCCTATCTGGCAACCCTAGTCTGCAGCCTCGCCACACAGCTCGGCCTTCGGACTTGCTTCCACCGGCTGGGCGGGCAACGTAATCTCAAGGAGAGGGGCTCGGGCTTCGGCCTCGCCTGGGGTTTGGGAGCTCGGCCTACGGCCTCGCCCCGCTCTTGGCGCACAAGACGGAGCTCGGCCTATAGCCTCGCCTGGCTGGCCGCAGCTCGGCCTTCGGCCTCGGCTCCCCGGCTGGTGACTTCGCTGGCCCATACAAAACTCATCGAAAAAAAGTTGAAAAAACAAAAAACACCTGTCAGTCGGGGGTCCCACGGTCACCCCCTTCGATATTGTCTATGACCGTAAACCTCTGCGAGTCCATTTTCCCCCTCAAAATCCCCAGTCGAGTTTGTATGAAAAAAAAGTAAAAAAAACCATAAACTAACAGCGGCTGTGGTCGTCGCCCAGGGTCCTTAATTGCATTTGGTCGAGGACACCCCCCCCTACTATCTATCATAGTTTCCGCGGGCAGAAGGGGTACTTGGTTCGAAACTGCTCCTATTTCCACTTTCATATTTTTACCCGTGCCTCCTCACCCCCCTCCACATTTGCCCATCATCACTTTTTCCCAGTTCCAATTTATGTCAGTGAGTGATGATGTAGGTTTATATATATAGCCCCAACCGCAGGAAGCTCGGCCTATGTCCTCGCTTCCAGTTTTTGGTGCTGTTTAGGGGCATTAAAACCGTGCAGTTGAGAGTTGGTTGAAAAGATTTTGGGTGCATAAAGGCATCTACATAAAAAAGTTGTCGGTTGGGATTAGGTGAAGAGCCGAAAGGTTATTATTGCTTTTGCTCTTTGCTATGAAAACGCAGCTCGGCCTGCGGCCTTGCTGGCGGCACGAGCTTGGCCTTTGGCCTCGCTTGCCCCAGCTGGAGAAGGGGCTCGGCCTCCGGCCTCGCTTCGCTTTTCGGATTCATATACGCGGCTCAGCCTTCGGACTCGGCCCCACGGCCTACAAAACCATAGACTGTCACCGGCTGTGGTCGTTGCCCAGGATCCTCTATGACATCTGGTCGAGCACCCCCCACCTATCTATTATGTTTTCCGCGGGCAGTACCACCTATCAGTCCGGGACTGCTTCAAGTTTCACTTTCGTATTTTTCCCGGTGCCTCCTCACTCCCCTCCACACTTCCCCATCATTACTTTTTCCCAAGGGGGAAGGGCTCGGCCTTCGGCCTCACACCCCTCATTTATAATCAAAAGGAAGGGGGGGAAGGGCTCGGCCTGCGGCCTCGCTACTTTGCATGGCCATTTCACTGGTCAAGGAATGCTCTTTGCTCACAAGACCGAGCTCGGCCTTCGGCCTCGCCTGTACGGAGCTCGGGCCTCGCGGGCGCAAGCTTCGGCCTCCGGCCTAATCGCTTGCACGGCTGGGGGAGGAGGCCCGAGCCCTTGATTTAAACGCAGCTCGGCCTCCGGACTCGCTAACCGTAGGGCCTCGGCTTCCCGGCTGGTGACATTGCTGGACCATACAAAAGGCATCGAAATCCAAAAAAAAATCCTGTCAGTCGGGGATCCCACGGTCACACCATACAATATTGTCTATGACGGTAAAACTCTACGAGTCCGTTTTCCCCCCAAAAATCCCCAAGAAAGTTTGTATTGAAAAACAAAATTTAGTATGGAGAAATAAAAGGAAAAAAAACCATAGACTACCTTGCTGGCGGCACGAGCTTGGCCTTTGGCCTCGCTTGCCCCAGCTGGAGAAGGGGCTCGGCCTCCGGCCTCGCTTCGCTTTTCGGATTCATATACGCGGCTCAGCCTTCGGACTCGGCCCCACGGCCTACAAAACCATAGACTGTCACCGGCTGTGGTCGTTGCCCAGGGTCCTCTATGACATTTGGTCGAGTACCCCGACCTATCTATTATGGTTTCCGCGGGCAGTACCCCCTATCAGTCCGGAACTGCTCCAAGTTCCACATTCGTATTTTTCCCGGTGCCTCCTCACCCCCCTCCACACTTCCCCATCATTACTTTTTCCCAGATCCGAGTTCCGTAGAACAAACTAATTATGTCTGTCAGTGCTCACTCACTGACATATTATTTTCTGTGAAGCTAATGTAAAACAAACTGTGCTGACAGGTCTGGTCATGCATTCTGAACTGATTCGGACCGGGCTCCCGACGAAATCAGAAGTGGGATACAGAATCTCCTTTTGATTTGTTTACATGAGAAACTTTTTTAGTTGCAAACGGTTTTAATTCAAACCGTTATTCGAAGTTTAAATTTTAATGTTCACTGTGGGTATTATTTCGTTTTAAGTAATTTTAGTGATGTGTGTGTGGTAAAAAAAAAGTGTAACCATGAAGTCAGTAGGGTAAGTCTTTTAATGTTATTTTCCGCTGGATGAAAATAGTGAAAGCAAAGAAATACCTCGGCAATATAAAAGCAACTATATAGTGCTTTTATATTGCCGAGGTATTTCTTTTTTTTATTATAAAGTTGTAACCGTAAAAATGCAGTTTATGTGATATGTTAAGAAGAATACCCGAAGGCCATAACCAGTTGAAATTAAGTTGAGGTGCGTCATGATATTGATGGGTTGAGTTGTGAAGGAAACTCGAGTGGATACCCCAACGGCCGTACTTAAGTCGACCGTACCAGCAGCTATTACGTAGTCGTAGCCTGTTATGTAGTAAAATAACAGGTTTTTTAGATATAGTTTAGATATATATCTATACATATAATAAAACAGTAAAAATATTTTGTCTGTACATTTAGTATTTTTGACTAAAATGGATAGAGGGACACTTAAATAGAACAATAGAAAGCAAAAAAAAATTTTTGGAATTTCTTGTCTGTCTGTCTGTCTGTCTGTTTTTTTTTATAGAATAGTAGGCAAACGAGCATGCGGGTTGCCTGATGGTAAGCAATCACCGCAGTCCATAGACACCAACGACCTGTATGTATGTACGCGTTTCACGCAAAAACTACTGGACGAATTTAAATAAAACTTTTTTTGTTGTATAGCTATTAAGCCGGGGCAACATATAGGCTATAACTCATTTTGAAAACTGGAACACCTGATGAAGAACCATAACAGAACAGCTAAACTATAAGAAATATGGAAATGGTGTTTTAACAAAAGTCGTTCAACCTGATGAGCATTTTCTGCTGACGTATAAAAATTGAAGATCTGGAACATCTGATGAAGAACTGCAAGAGCCCAGCTACACTATAACATATAAGGAAATGGCGCCTTAGCAAAAATCGTTCAACCTGATAAGCATTTTCTGCTGACGTATAAAAATTGAAGATCTGGAACATCTGAAAAATAACTCCAAGAGACCAGCTACACTATAACGTATTGGAAATAGCGCCATAGCAAATCTTGATTAATCTGATGAGCATTTTCTGTAGACGTATAAAAATCGAAGATCCGAAACATCTGAAACAGTTTGGAACACAAAAAGACTTTTCATCTAAGCGAAACTCATGCGGGCGAAGCCGCGGGCAACAGCTAGTTTACAATAAAATAAAACGTTTTTCCAAAAAAATGAACCGACTTCCATTATATAACTTAAAATCATGAAATAACTTAATAGGCAGATTAATCTAAAAGAAAAATGTATTGGCATGATAGGTACCTATAGTCTATTCATTTTAGATTATTTTGCGGCAAAATTATTTATTAAGCTTTATTGTATCTGTGTTATGCCTATGTATGAGTACATTAAAAAACACTACCCTCCCCCGCCCCCCGCCGTTGGCGTCCCCCCTTCCCCCCTTGAAACGTGTCCCGTTTTATATATTTTTTTAATTCTTAGGATAACTATACAAGTTAGGGCAAAATGATCAAAGGCTAAATTACCTACAAACAAGTTCCTACATTTATTTTGATATGAGTTATAGTTTCAAAGCTATGGTGTGTCAAAGTTTACTAAAAATCAGCACTTTAGCAAAAATAAATCTTGTTTCAGAAGGAACAATTATGTTTTACATACATATTGTAACGAAAACACACGGGCGCCGTCTAGAAATGTACGCAAACTGGAATGTTCTAGACTTACGCTTCGTGAATCCTCTTAGGTTCTAGAAATGATCGGCGGTGCAAGCAATAATGAGCCTTACGTACCGAACGGATAAGGTTTATAGTCGCTTGCAACCTAAAGGAAAAGGACAGCCATGTGTGAGAGCGGGATAGCAATATACTCGATCGTTCGATACAGTTCGGCCGCGAATGTTCGAGAAGTTAGTAGAGCGAAATTATCTGCCTATATAAGCGTGGTTGTTCAGCGCCGAGGACAGTTCATCTTTAGACGAGCTAAGTGAAAGATCGAAGAGATACAAGTGCGAAATAATAAGTGACGACTCTGGCGATTAATTACTGGACTCTGATCATAGTGTTTGGACAATTTGGACATCGTTGTGTGGAAACTCTTGTGGTGAACTGAATAAAGTCTCATCAGTGTCATCAGGTGTTTTTATCCAAATCCACGGACCAGTAGCCCGTAACATTTGGTGTCAGAAGCGGAATTTGGAAAATGCCATTGACTCCGAGGGACAACGACGTCACCAGCGAGGGTGTCAAGACACGGGCGCAGCGTGCTGCTGAAGCTTCCCCCACTGGATCTACGGACCAGTCCACCCCCCCTGTGGCCCCGCCCACTCAGAGGGAGGCTCCGCCCACTGGCCACGCCCACCAAGCCACACCCCCTTTGGCTCAGCCCACTGGCCCCGCCCACCAGGCCACGCCCCCTGTGGTCCCGCCTACTTCAAGGATGGCTCCGCCCACTGGCCCCGCCCACCAGGACACGCCCCCTGTGGCCCCACCTACTTCAAGGATGACTCCGCCTACTGGCCCCGCCCACCAGGCCACGCCCCCTATGGCTCCGCCCACTGGCCCGCCCACCAGGCCCCGCCCCCTCAGCTGGCTACGCCCACTTTTGATTTAACGGGCCTGATAAGGATGCTAGAGAGTAAATTTACAGCACAGGAAGAATTCTTGAATCGTAAATTTAGTGAGAATAAAGTAGAAATGGAGCAAACAGTTTTGTCGGCTGTTAGCGAAGTCAGCGGTGCGGTCGTAAAACTTCGAAAGGATGTGGATATAATGGAAGAAAGGGTCACCAGCCTTGGGAATGATGTGGACAGTATGAAGAATGGGTTCACCGAACTTCAGAAAAAGGTTGTGCGCCTCGAAACTTCTGGAGTATCAGTCGCACCATGTGGTTCTGTTGGTGTAGTCCGTGGACCCAACGTGAAGTTGCCTCCGTATGATGGTACCTCATCCTGGGCTGCATACCGTCAACAGTTCCAGACGATCGCCACTGCCAATGGGTGGACAGACGACCAGTGCTTAACCGCCCTCAGTGGCTCGCTCCGAGGGAAAGCTGTGGACGTTCTGGAGGTGCTACCTAACGCTGGATTTAAAGATCTTTTGGAGGCTCTTGAATCCCGGTATGGAGAGAGGCATCTGGAACATGTATTCAGAGCTCAACTGCGCGACAGAGTCCAGCGCTCAGGAGAAGGACTCCAGCAGTGGGCTCTAGAGATAGAGAAGCTGGTCAGAAAAGCGTACCCATCGGCAGAGGCGAACATGGTGGTAACCAACACCGTGCAAGCCTTTGTAGACGGCATCAAGGATCTGGAAGTGAGAGCTGCCGTAAGGCTCCGCCATCACGCCTCTCTGAAGGAAGCACTGGCCCACGCACTGGAAGTCGAAGCTGTCAGGCACGACTTGCGACAGGGTCACAAAGTGCGAGAAGTGACGGAGGAAGTCAACGAGGTAAAGACTCCACGCAAGAAGGGCTCTGGGGTCATGTGTTACAAGTGTGGAGAGCGAGGGCACATGCAGTTCCATTGTCCACAGAAGGACTCATGTGCAGCTACAAAGAAGCAACTCGAGGACCTGGTTGAAGAGCTGACGAAGAAACGTGAATCTTCGTCGACTATGAATCAGGGAAACGAGTAACAGCCAGAACTAAGGGGCGAGTACTGGCTGGTGGCGCGAAAGAAGCCCCAACAACCATCATCTCACAAGTATGCAATGGGAAAAGCATTGCGATAGCTGGTAAAGTAAATGGTAATGACTGTAAAATAACGATCGACACAGGAGCCTCTAGAACAATAGTTCGACCGGATATAGTGAAGTCCGAGATGAGAAGCAAGAGGAAAGTCACTTGCCGGCTTCTTTCCGCCTCCGGCCAGCCAATACCCGTCTTTGGAGAGATGTCAGTTACGATGTACATGGGAGAAGCGGCGTATCATCATGACGTCATTGTAGCTGACATAGTGGACGACTGCATATTGGGACTGGATTTTATGAAGAAAAACAACTGCAGAATAGATGTTGCCGATGGAATTTTCAAGTGCGGTGAAGAAGAAATATTCATACTTGGAGGAGTCCACGGCAAAGTTACCTGCCTAAGAAACATCGTCATACCCGGACGCACGGAGGCTAAGGTATTGGTAAAGTTGCCATCTAACCGAAACAATAAGTCAAGTAGATGTGTACTGATTGAAGAAGTACCTTCTAAGACAACGACCCGGAAACTCATGACCGCCAGAACTTTGGTTAGGGGAAAAGATACAGCTGTTGTCAAAGTGGTGAATCTGGATGACCATGAGGTAAACTTAAGCCAAGGTGATGTTATAGGAAGATGCGAAGAAGTCCTTTGGATGAAGAGATGCAGTTCAATGCCAAGCACAGACGGAATAAAAGACAGAAATAATGCTACGGTCAAACAGCTTCTTGATGACTGCAAAAGCAACTTGACTTACTCCCAGAGCCTTAAAGCAAAGGAGTTTCTACTACGCTTTGCAAGTATTTTCACCAACCAAGAAGGAGACATTGGAAGAACATCTTTGGTACAACACAGAATTGATACCGGGAATGAGAGACCCATCCGACAACGAGCAAGGCGAATACCAATAGCGAAAGAAAAAGAGGTCAAAGATCTGTTGGAGGAAATGGAAAAAAATAAGATAATTGAACCATCTTCGAGTCCATGGTGTTCACCTGTTGTGCTGGTAAAGAAGAAGGATGGTAGTACGCGATTCTGTGTAGACTACAGACGGCTCAATGACATCATCAAGAAGGACAGTTATCCATTGCCACGAATCGATGACACATTGGATACTCTGAATGGCATGAAGTGGTTCTCAACCTTGGACTTAAAATCTGGTTATTGGCAGGTGGAAATTCACCCGAAGGATAAAGAGAAGACAGCATTCTCAACAGGCAAAGGTTTATGGCAGTTCAACGTCATGCCCTTCGGATTATGTAACGCACCAGCCACTTTCGAACGACTGATGGAATGTGTCCTAGCAGGCCTGGTTGGAGAAGCCTGCCTGGTGTACCTGGATGATGTCATCATCGTTGGCCGTGATTTTGAGGATCACTTGAGAAACCTGGAGCAAGTCTTTGCCAAGATACATGGAGCCAAGCTGAAATTAAATCCAAAGAAGTGTCATTTATTCAGGAACAAAGTGAGCTACCTCGGCCACGTTATTACCAGTGAAGGCATCCAGACTGATCCAGAGAAGGTAGAAGCCGTTAAAAAGTGGCCCACTCCTAAAGATAAAACAGAAGTACGCGCATTTCTCGGCCTTTGCTCTTATTACAGGCGGTTTGTGAAAGGATTTTCGGACATTGCCAAACCCTTACATCGTCTGACCGAGGATAAAAGAGCATTCTGTTGGGACGAGACCTGCGAGGATTCCTTCGAAAAGTTGAAAGAACATCTATGTGAGACACCTATTTTGGGATACCCACAGCCAGAGGGCCAATTCATCGTCGATACTGATGCAAGTAATACGGCAATCGGAGGAGTACTGTCTCAAAAACAGGAAGACAGGGAGGTCGTTATTGCTTACTTCAGCAAGTCGTTATCGAGGCCTGAAAGAAACTACTGCGTTACGAGGAGAGAACTTTTGGCTGTGGTGAAGACCCTGCAACATTTCAACAAATACCTCATCGGCAGAAAGTTCTTACTGCGTACCGATCACGCAGCATTAAAATGGTTATTGCAGTTTAAAAACCCTGAAGGTCAAGTAGCACGTTGGATTGAACAATTGCAGGAGTATGACTTCCATACCGAACACCGTAGCGGAAAGGCCCATGGAAACGCGGACGCTCTTTCCAGGAGACCATGTCCAGAGGACTGTAAGCACTGCATCAGACAAGAGTCGAAAGAACTAACTCTGAAACTTACTCGGGCAACTCCTTTGGAATCTTGGGAAGACGACGCAATGAGGAAAGCTCAAGAAAATGATAAGGACCTCCGATACATCATTATGTGGAAGAAACAAGGGGACGTCAAACCAACGTGGAGCGATGTGGCACCTACGAGCGCTATAACAAAGGCATACTGGGCGCAACGGGACAGCTTTATCTTACAAAATGGCATACTTTACCGGAAATGGGAAAAGACTAACGGTAGAGAGTTCCACCTACAAGTAGTTGTGCCAAGATCCAAAGTTCCGGATGTTCTACGCATAGTACACGATGGTGTTTCGGGAGGTCATCTAGGCGTCAAGAGGACACTAACAAAAGTACGAGAGAGGTTTTATTGGCTCCACTGTCGTGAGGATGTGCAGGATTGGTGCCGTAAATGCACTACATGCGCTTCAGTAAAAGGTCCACAAACACGGAGTCGAGGAAACTTGAGGCTGTATAACGTTGGTGCGCCTTGGGAACGCATTGCAGTGGATGTAGCTGGGCCATTCCCTGTGACTGAGTCGGGGAATAAGTACTTCATGGTTGTCATGGATTATTTTACCAAATGGCCTGAAGTGTTCGCCATACCCAATCAGGAAGCTATAACCGTCGCTACCAAGATTGTTGAAGAAGTTATTTGTCGTTATGGGGTGCCTCTGGAAATCCATTCAGATCAAGGAAGAAACTTTGAGTCCCAAGTATTTCAAGAGGTATGCAAGCTCTTGGGAATGCACAAAACACGAACGACTGCGTACCATCCTCAGTCTGACGGTATGGTGGAACGATTTAACCAGATATTGGAGAGACATTTGGCAAAAATAGTGGACAATCACCAGAAAGACTGGGACAAGTACATTCCACTTTTCCTCCTCTCGTATAGAACAGCGGAACACGAGAGTACAAAAGCGACTCCGGCTTACGTGAATTATGGTCGAGAACTTCGGTTGCCAGTAGACTTACTAACTGGAGGGCAACCTGAGGAATCTCAAACTGTGCAAGGTTACGTCTCTGATCTAAGGGAGAGGATGCGGAACATCCATGATTTGGTCAGAGAAAATGGATTGCAGTCAAGCGAGAACATGAAAACCAGATACGACAGAAGAACTAATACAGGTGGTTTCGAGGAAGGCAGTTTAGTATGGCTGCATAACCCTACTCGCCGAAAAGGGAAATCACCGAAGCTACAGACTAAATGGGAGGGTCCATACAAAGTGATAACACGACTGAATGATGTGACTTACAGGATCCAACGACAGCCGAGAGGAGCAATGAAAATTGTCCACATCGACCGTCTGGCGAAATATCACGGTAGTAATGATGATGCTCGGGACGAGCATCTCTAAGAAGGGGGCAGTGTAACGAAAACACACGGGCGCCGTCTAGAAATGTACGCAAACTGGAATGTTCTAGACTTACGCTTCGTGAATCCTCTTAGGTTCTAGAAATGATCGGCGGTGCAAGCAATAATGAGCCTTACGTACCGAACGGATAAGGTTTATAGTCGCTTGCAACCTAAAGGAAAAGGACAGCCATGTGTGAGAGCGGGATAGCAATATACTCGATCGTTCGATACAGTTCGGCCGCGAATGTTCGAGAAGTTAGTAGAGCGAAATTATCTGCCTATATAAGCGTGGTTGTTCAGCGCCGAGGACAGTTCATCTTTAGACGAGCTAAGTGAAAGATCGAAGAGATACAAGTGCGAAATAATAAGTGACGACTCTGGCGATTAATTACTGGACTCTGATCATAGTGTTTGGACAATTTGGACATCGTTGTGTGGAAACTCTTGTGGTGAACTGAATAAAGTCTCATCAGTGTCATCAGGTGTTTTTATCCAAATCCACGGACCAGTAGCCCGTAACAATATTATTTTTTACAAGGAAAAATAATATCATCAGTTCATGCAAATGGTGCAATAAAGTGTTGATCTATCTATCTATCTAATCACCGCTAATTCTTTGCCGCAGTATTTAATCACTTTGACACATATTTCATCATATCCTACACTATTCGTATTCTTTAAATTTTTAATAATTTTTTCTATTGATATGGGGTCAGTTGGGTTCAGAAAAATTGAATGATTTAAAGATTGGATGTCATTATTAAATTGCATGTTATTAATATTATTATCATTAGTCGTCTCATTATTACCTAAATCTATATATGTGTCATTAAAAGCATTCGCGATGTCATTTGGATCAGTCAATTTTTTATTATTATATGTTATTTTGTCAATATTTTGCTTTGGTCGTTGGTATTTATTTTTATTAATTATTGTCCATGCAGCTTTCGTCACGTTTTTTGCATTCACTATAAATTTATAATTGTGTAGTTTTTGAGCAAGATATATAGCTTTTTTATAGGTTTTGTTATATCTGGTGTAATGTTCTTTGTTTTTTGTGTGTAAACTCTGCCAATATAACTTTCTTTTTGTTACACTTGATTTTTTAAGCCCGGTGTGAGCTATCTTATTTTTTGTTTGAAATTTATTCGTTTTCGAAGTGTTGGAAAGCAGAGGTCATAAAAGAGCTTTACTATATCAAAAAAAGTGTCATAAGCTAAATTTGGGTCGTCAATCATATAAACATTGTCAAAAGATATACTTTTTAAACATTCCTTGAATTTCATCATATTTTCAGTACAATAATCACGTATTGTAGTATAATAATATTTTCTAACAATATCAGCTTTAATAGGATATTTAAATATGAGGGTGGAATGGTCAGATATTCCAAGATGAAGTACTTCACCTTTGGAACCTCGAAAATTATTATGAGCTATATTATCTGGACATGTTCCACTTTTAGGTCTAGTGATCTCTTTGATTGATAGTGTAAAATTATAGCTACTAAATAGATTTATAAATTCTTGACTGTTTTTGTTATTTTTAAGAACGTTTACGTTAAAGTCTCCGCAAATTATACTTTTTTTGTTACGCTGAATACTCAGTTGTTTTAATAATAATTCTAATTTTTGTAAAAATGTTTCAAGATATTGAGTTTCTGGTACTCTATATATGGTAACAATTATTAAGTTATGATCTGGTATTTCAATTGCGCAGCACTCAAACGCATTTTTAACTGCTAATTTATTTATTTCTTTTATTTCTCTATATTCTAGCCCATTTCGTACGAGAATGCAAGATCCTCCACGTTTATGGTTATTACGTGAGTAGGTCGTTGCTAGTGTGTAATTATTAAGCGAGAGATTAGCTTCATGTCCTTCTAAGATAAAGTGTTCAGTTAGACACATCACATCTATTTGACCGTATTTTAAACTAATCTAGAGTAACTTCTAAAGCGTCAGTTTTACTTAACAAACCACAAACATTTTGACTTAGTACAACTAACTCTTCTCTGGTATTCATTTTACTTTCATTATTCACGAAAAAAATCTGAAGCTGGGTCGATGTTTATATCATTATTATTGGTACCTATGAGATTTGTTAGTTTTACTAAATCATCACAAATCACCTTAAAGGCTAGTTTATTAATATTGCCATTTACATTAAACATATTTGATTTATATGACAAATTTTTGTTACTATCCAATATATAAGCGTATTCGTATGCCAGATTATCCAGATATAGTATATTATTAAATGCTTCAATCCTTTTATTATATAATGTTTTATTGTAGCAACATTTGTATGTTGGTAAGCAGATAATTACATTTGTATGTTGTACGAGAGATATTTTCTCTCGTATAAAATCAACTGTATGGAGATAATTGTTGGTTTTTTGAAAGTCTTCTTCACCTATAAAAATAATGCAGTAATCATTGTATGTAAAATTGTTGACTTTATTTTCTTTGTTGTCTAGCATTTGTTGAATTCCTCCACCTGGTGTTAAGTAGTGGCATATTCTTGATTTGTGGAATACTCCTTCAGTAGCTTCTAGTACATTGTTTCTTGAGTTACTACTAATAATACAAACATTGTTCAAATTTTCACTTTTTCCGTCTGTTTTCTTCTTACGATGTGTTACACTACTGCGTGACGACTCTATGTTATTTTCTATTACTTTCTCTATTTCCATATTTACAGAACAGGCGTTAATATATTCTTTCGATTTATCTAAATTCGACTTATTTTTACGCTTATCTTTATTTTGTTCTGGTGAACACTTAGGCGTGGACTGACGTAATTCTTTGATTATTTTATCTTTTTCTAAATTTTGTCTTTTCAATATTTTTATTTCTTCCTTTTGTTTTTCTATATCTCTTTCAGCTCTATATAGTCTTATTTTCAAATCTGTGATAGTCATATCGTTAAATTCTGCTGGTATATCATCAAATTCATCATTTGCAGAGTCCATAGAAAGTGATTGGAAGGAATTTTCTGTGGTTATATTTATGACATGAGTCTAGATGTTCATTTTGCAAGTTAGGCTTTGCTTTATTATCTAAACAAGTCGCACAATTCCAGTTAGTTCTATGTTCGCCTGTAAGTGTATTTAAAAATCTAGATTCTGAGACCGATGAGCAATTCAAGTGATAATGCTAATAATTTGGCTACATTTAGCACAATTTTTTTCCATTTTAATTTTTATATATAAATTCTCCAAATTAACTAATATGTCTGTATAAATTTATTTTCTTTACTCTTACTTTTCTCTAATTCGCCGATGTCAACGTCAAAAATAACTAATCAAATGTCAAATGTCATAAGACTGCTGTCACCGTCAGGTCGGTCAGCTGTTTGTTTGTTGTGTTGTGACGTGGTGATGAAAGCCGGTAGTGATGAAAATCTTTTTGCTTTCCAATTGGTAAATGCAATCAAAATATCATGTGTGTAAATTCAAAAAAGATCAGTTTATCTTCCTCGGCATATCTATCCAGCGTATTTCTAATGTGTATGAAGTGTATTAGTGAAAAACTGTATCGTCATACCTTGTAACTGGATACGAAGGTTGGTTTCCATTGACATCCTTCCATCCTTGTTAGGAAATGACATGAAAACCGCAAAGAGAAAAGCTTTTCTAATCATAACCCGTGAAACTGTAGTGCGATTCAGTCAATGGAACACCTTCTATCATCTCCCAAGTCTGCCCTACTTCCTGCACTATGGAGGACCTTAACAAGGCCAACGACAATGCAATTACCGTGGCCACAAATGGCGTTGTTTGTAATAAAATCTATGTTGTTTTGTCCGTTCGCCGCCGTAATATTCTAGCGCGTGCGGTAGTTTCATATTAGTAGCATCGCGCCGACGCGACGGCGACGGCGAGTCGCGAGCGACCATTTTGAATTCAGTATCGGTTTGTTTAGAGCGCGCGGAGGTCGCGCCGCGTAGGATACGCGGCTGAGCGCGCCATCTTGTCTGGAGCCACATTTTCTGGTAGCAGAGCGTAGTTAATCTACCCTCTATTTGTTCGTTTGTAAAAAATAATTAATTGTTTGTAAAAATTATTAGATTTTTCTTAGTTTGTTTGTATAAGAATATTTGTAACCTTTTTTGTATTTGTTTGCGGTTTGTACCGTGCGTTCCGGGTTTGTGCCATTCTCATACCTACCGCGGTTTTTCGTGTAGTTGTTTGATTTTGTTGTTTTTTATTTACCTTTTTTTATTTTTTGTTTGTGACTTGACGCGATGGCGAAGGTCTCCAATGCTAGGGCGACACTCGCCAACGAATTGAGATGGTTTGTGACGGCCGGAGGACTCCTGTCCCGGAAGGACAGGGAGGGCGCCATACTGCTAAGAGCGGATCACCTCCACTCACGATTGATTAGCGCGGAAGCGGCCATGGTGGTGCTTACCGAAGCCGAACTTGCCCCGGAGGTCTACGCAGGTCACATGGCGGACATGGACCAGATCCTGAGTCTGCACGATGATATCGCGGAGGCGGCGACCGCAATAAGGGCGAGACAGGCTGGCGGACCAGCCCCTCGCACACCTGTTAGACAGGAAGGACCAGCGGTTACTGGTCGGCTCCCCACCCTTCAGCTGTCCCACTTTGGGGGTAGGATGGAGGAGTGGGTGGCATATAAAAATATGTTTGAGTCCCTGGTCGTAGCACGACAGGATTTGTCGAAGGCCCAGAAGATGGCCTACCTCCTCTCCACTCTTGAGGGTGAAGCGCGGTCGCTCATCCAGCACCTCCGGGTGGAGGACGACCAGTACGACACGACTTGGGAGTTATTGAACTCCCGCTATCAAAACTTACGTTTGTTAGCGGATGCGCACGCCGCACAGTTGATGGCCCTGCCCAAGGTGGCCAACAGGGCACAGTTGCGCCTGCAGTTGCTCACGCCCGTTACAGTGGCCTGTAACGCGCTCCGCACACTGGGGCTGCCGGTGGACCAATGGTCCTTTTTGCTGGTGCACATTGTATTGGGCAAATTACCCAATGACATCCGCTCGCGAATTGAGCGCGAGAATGCGGAACGGGATAGCACCACCCTACCAACATTCACTGACTTGGTGAAGTTTTTGGAGTTTGAGGCACGGGCTGCTGAGAATACCATGACGGACTCAGCGCCATCCAGAGCGCCTGAACGCAGGCCCTTGGAACCCTCATGGAGAGGTAAGCCCCAACAGGGACGGCAACCGCCACCGCGTGGAGCTGGTGCGCGGGTTGCACACACGGCAGCAGTCGCGAGGGACGCGGACTGTCTGCAATGTGGCCGGATGGGCCACAGCCTGCTGCAATGCAGGGACTGGCAGAGCCTGCCAGTACAAGATAGGCGCCGCATGGCAAAGCGGCATGAACTTTGCTTTTATTGTTTGGGCAGTCACTATGCACGTGACTGTCCCAGTGCCATACCATGCAGTGCATGCCGTGGGCTGCACCACGTGATGCTCTGCATGAACCGGAACGGGGATGGCCCCCGGATGTTGAGGCAGGGGTCCCCTATGGGCGGGGGCGCTCCTGCGCGAAGCCCTCCACCATCGGACGGAGGACGCGGCTTCGCTCGTCGCACCCCCCCTCGGGAGGGGGGTCGCGTACCTGCGCGGGTCTTGGCGGACCGGGACCACGCGCCTCAAGGTCATGGCCAGTATGAGGCTGGCCAGGCCCCGGATAGGGCCCCCATGGGCGGGGGCCCTAGATCGGACGTGAGAGTGGGGACACCCCCCTCCACGCGGGTTACCACTACCCAACACATGCAGCCGCAGCGGTTTTCTCCGCCGCTGCACGAGTACCCACGGCTGGAGTACCACCCGCCGTACCATATGTATGGCCGGGCCGCGGGTTATGCCCCCCCTCAGATGGGGATGTGCACTCGCCCGCCATATTATCCGGGTCAGTGGCGCGCCCCTGGTTTGGAGAGAGTGGGGAGCCCGTAACTAGCTTGCTCCCTTGCTGGGACAGAGCCGCGGACGGTTCTGCTCCCTACCGCGGTGGTCCGCGTATGGGGTCGTGGGGGAAGCCATTAATTTGAGAGCTCTGTTGGACTCAGGGGCTCAAAGCAGTTTGGTTACCACTCGAGTGGCACACCAGTTAGGTTTAGTCGTGGAAGACTCGCCTGTGCCACTTCTTGGAGTTGGTGGCATACAGGTGAAGTGTCTGACGGGCCAGACACTTGTCACCTTTTCTTCGCTGAAGTCCTACACAATGAGGATCACGACTTCGGCTATGGTAATGGATACCATTGCGGGTTGGCAGCCCTCGACAGACATACCGCCGGGTGTGTTGTCTTTGGTTTCGGGTCTGGATCTGGCCGACCCCTTTGTTTTTCATCCCGGCCCAGTGGACTTGCTCCTGGGCTCGGACGTATTGGGTTGGATTTTGTTGGGTACCCAGAAAGCTCTGGGTTCGTCTTCACTGACAGCAGTGTCTACGATTTTTGGTTTTGCCCTGATGGGCCCTGTGTTTCATAATAGCACCGTGGAGGAGCCACCGGTCGTCGCATCTGCGTCCTTGGCCAAGACCATGCAAAGGTTTTGGGAGGTGGAGGAGCCACCTATGAGTTCTAGGATGGATCCGGAACACGCTGAGTGCGAAGCCTTTTTTCGATCAACCACGGAGCGGTTGCCCTCCGGTCGGTTTGTAACTAGGTTACCATTTGTTGCTACACGTCCTAGCCTAGGGCAAAGTATTGCGCTTGCGGAGAAACGACTGCTGTCCATGGAGCGACGCATGCAGCGTGACCACGTACTTCGCGATAAATATATTGAATTTATGCGCGAGTACGAGGATTTGGGTCACATGTCTCCGGCTCGAGTTGATTGGAGCTCAACTGAGCATTATTTTTTGCCCCACCACGCGGTGGTGAAGGCCTCAACAGGCAAATTGAGGACCGTCTTTGATGGGTCCGCACCCACTTCGAACGGAGTTTCGTTGAATCTATGTTTGCATTCAGGTCCCAAATTGCATAGGGACATAATTGACATCATCTTGAACTTTAGAAGACATCAAGTGGTTTTTGGTGCGGACATCCGGATGATGTTCCGCCAGACAGTCATACATCCTGAGGACAGGCGATTCCAGTTGATACTCTGGCGTGAGCGCCCTGAGGACCCTGTGACGGTGTATGAACTCAACACAAACACGTATGGTTTGAAATCTAGTCCCTATATCGCCATCAGATCATTGCTTGAATTGGCAGAGCGGGAACGGATCCGCTTTCCCCGTGGGGCTTCCGTGCTGTCACGTGACTTGTATGTCGATGACGTGTGCACCGGAGCTCAAAGTATTGAGGAGGCCCTCCTACTGCGGGACGAATTGATTGAAATATTGAAAACGGGTGGCTACGAGCTACGTAAGTGGTTGTCCAATGAGCCTAGAGTTCTAGAAGGGATCCCGGAGGATCACCAACAGAACCCTCACCTGTTTGAGGATGTGGATGATCCCAACAGGATAGCGGTGCTGGGCATGCAGTACCAGCCGCTAACCGATATTTTTACATTCCAAGTGGACTTGGAAATACCAAAGGTCTGGACTAAAAGAACGGTGTTGTCCGTAATAGCTCGTATGTTTGATCCAAGCGGTTGGATCAGTCCAGTAATATTCTCTGCGAAGTGTCTTCTTCAGAGACTTTGGACTTTGGGCGTCTCGTGGGACGAGCCGCTGTTTGGTCCTCCATTGGATGATTGGCTCGAGTTGTTTTCATCGATTAAGGAAGTCAATCGGATTGCCTTGCCTCGTCGAATATTGCCCCCCGGGAAATATCGAGCCAGCCTGCATGGCTTTTGTGACGCGTCGGAGCGAGGCTACGCCGCGTCAGTCTATATGCGGACAGTTGACGCCGAGGGCCGGGTCAATGTCTCGCTTTTGTTAGGGAAGAGCAAGGTCGCCCCCATCAGGACTAGGCTGACTATTCCCAAGCTTGAATTGAGTGGAGCTCACCTTCTCTCTAAATTGTTGCATCACGTTGCCTGTGAGCTGGCGGCCACGGTCGAGATACGAGACATCTTCGCCTGGTCGGATAGCCAGGTCGCGCTTGCATGGTTGCGCGCGGCCCCACATACCTTGGAGGTTTTTGTGGGAAATCGGGTTTCCCAAATCCAGAACATTGGAATTGATATAACATGGAGACATGTGCCGGGAGAGCTTAACCCAGCGGACTGTGCTTCCCGAGGTTGTACGGCACCAGAATTGGTGTCACACCCGCTCTGGTGGGGTCCAGAGTGGCTGATGGGATCAGAAACATCTTGGCCTGTCTGTCAGACAGATGTTACTTCTTTGAGTTTGACTGGGCTTCGTGTACATGCTGTAGTCGCTGAGACGACGTCGGAGCCGGATTGGCTACTTGCTCGGTATAGCAGTTTGGATAAGCTTCTGGGTGTTACCAGTTGGATTAAGCGTTTCATACACAATTGTAGAAACCCACAGGCAAAGCGGTTGGAGCCGATTGCAGGTGCAGAAGAGCGCCGGAGCGCATTGTTGCATTGGGTCCGTGTCGTGCAGGCCGGACGGTTTGAGTCAGAGCTTCATACTTTGCGCGATGGACGCGCTAAGTTGAAGGGCGCGGTCGCTCGTTTGAACCCGTTCATCGACTCGGATGGGCTTCTTCGGGTTGGAGGCAGGCTCCGGAAGGCGGATCTTCCATATGAGACTCGCCATCCTCTGTTGTTGCCCAAGGGCGGACCCTTGGTGCAGCTTTTGGTGTCTGATCGACACATTCGTAACGCCCATGCTGGGTGCAATGCTTTGTTGGCTATTTTGCAACGAGAATTTTGGATTTTGTCTGCCCGAAGAGCAATCCGTAGTGTTCTGTTTCGATGTATTGCATGTTATAGGTTGAAGGCATCCACGATGCAACCACAGATGGGTGATTTGCCCGCTGATCGAATCCGACCTTCGAGGCCGTTTGACGGCGTTGGAACCGATTTTGCCGGCCCCTTTTCGATCAAGGCTTCTCCCTTTCGTAATGCCCGTATTGTGAAGGGCTATTTGTGTGTATTTGTTTGTTTGGCCACCAAGGCTGTCCATTTGGAGGTGGTATCGGCTCTGACTACGGAGGCCTTCGTCGCCGCGTTGGATCGCTTTGTTTCGCGTCGAGGTCTACCTTCCCTTATTAGGTCTGATAATGGCACAAACTATAAGGGAACTGTAAATTATCTTAAGGATGTTTGTGAATTTATTGATAAGAATTGTACTAGTTTAAGTCAAATTGCTGCTCAAAGGGGAATAACCTGGAAGTTTAGTCCCCCAAGTTGCCCCCATTGGGGAGGGATTTTTGAAGCGGCCGTGAAATCCGCAAAGACCCACCTCCGCCGCATTATCGGAGAAACGGCTCTAACTTTTGAAGAGCTGGCCACGGTTTTTTGTAAAGTTGAGGCGGTCCTCAACTCTCGTCCTCTCTGTCCGCTATCTCCAGATCCAAATGACCTGGAAGCTCTCACCCCTGGTCATTTTTTGGTGGGAGGGCCTTTGAATGCCCTGCCCGAATACCCTTGGAATGATGAACGCGTATATCGGTTGTCGCGTTTTCAAATGTTGCAGCAAATGAGCCAGGACTTTTGGCGTCGCTGGTCGCTTGAATATTTGCATTTGCTGCAGCAAAGAGTGAAGTGGACAGACAGGACTGAGCCTCCCAGGGAGGATGATTTAGTATTGTTAAAAGAGGCAAATTTGTCCTCATTGCTTTGGCGACGAGCTCGCATATTACGTTTGATTCTTGGCGGAGATGGCACTCCGCGTGTGGCTGAGGTGTTGGTCGACGGTTCGATTTTAAGGAGAGCTGTGACCTCTCTCGCCCGCCTTCCCGTAGAGTAAGCTAGCGGTCTGCTTCTCAGACCGGGACGGGGGGATGTTTGTAATAAAATCTATGTTGTTTTGTCCGTTCGCCGCCGTAATATTCTAGCGCGTGCGGTAGTTTCATATTAGTAGCATCGCGCCGACGCGACGGCGACGGCGAGTCGCGAGCGACCATTTTGAATTCAGTATCGGTTTGTTTAGAGCGCGCGGAGGTCACGCCGCGTAGGATACGCGGCTGAGCGCGCCATCTTGTCTGGAGCCACATTTTCTGTTTTTTTTTTTTTTTTATTACAAACAGGCGTCGATAGTGTTTCGCCAGTTTCCTCTGTCTTGGGCTACGCTCTCCACTTCGGGCCAGGTCAGCCCGATTGTCTTGAGCTCCGCTGCAATAGTGCATCACCAGGTTTGCTTGGAACGTCCAACTTTGCGCTTACCCTGGGGGTTCCACTCCAGAGCTTGCTTCGGGATATGTGAGGGATCCCTTCTCTGTTTATGACCAATCCATGACCACTTGAGGCTCCCAATTTGGAGGTCTATAGGCATTTCCCGGCATCGTTCCCGCAGCTGTTCATTGAAAATCCTTTCCAGCTAGAAAATGCCAAGTATTTGATGCAGGCAGTGGTTCACAAAGACGCTGGTCGGCGGCGTGATCTTTTTAGTGACCAGGTTTTACATCCATTTAACAGGACTGTTGATTGACTGACTGACGTTTAACCGAAACATTTTGAGTTTTACTCTGAGGGACTTTGCTTTTTGGAACACCACACGGGCCGGAGTTGTTCAAAGGCGGCCCGAGCTTTATATATTCTAGCAGCAACATCCTTTTTCGCTCCGCCAGACTTCGAGACTACACTTTTCCGAGATAGGAGAACATATTGCATCTTCTTCGCGTTGATTTTCAGCCCAGCTTTTGCTCGCTGTAGCTCGTCTAGTTTAGTTTGCATGTCGACGTGTATGTGTCTGAGCAGACACAGGTCATCAGCGTAGTATAGGTCATCCAGTAAATCGGACAACCCCCACTCTATACTGCGTCGCTTGCCGTCGTTTACTATGAGCATTATGCACCCATTAAGAAATAAAAGAGGCAAGAGAAGATACCCTTGTCTGACTCCAGCGTGAACTGCAATATCTTGAGAGATCAGTCCTCTCTTTCGTCCGAGACATCATTATAGGCAGACGTGCACATTGTTCTACTGATATTTTATAGTTTCGTATTTTTCAAAAAGTAAACTTTATTCATTAGCAATCTCGGTTGAAAATTTCGATTAAACTTCAAAACAAAATTCATCAAATTTATTATTTAAAATTACTACTCCGAGTGCCAGCTGCTGATTCAGCGCCATCGACCGCACGTGGAACCGACCATTGACCGCATTTCACAACTATTACACAAATAAGGTATCTACATCATATTATTAACTTGATTTTGTCTACGGCTGCTACGAAAATCCCCAACGAGCTACGAGGCTGCTACGATACTGACGCTGTGTGCTACGAATTGATATTTGCGCAACCTTTGTGAGTTGTTTTTTGGTACTGTGCATATTCTAATTAATAGATCGCACTCGCACACTTATTACCCACCATGGACCCGAGAAGAACGCCCCCCAGCACACCCACACCAGCGAATGCTGTTTACGCTAACGTTGCTGTTCCGCGCCCTCGCGCCCCCGCACCCAGGCCCGTTTCTGTACCAGCATAGGACTCCGATACTCCTTCGGAAAGGAGCGAAAGTGGTAAGACAACCGGACGCTCTAAAAGGAAGCGAGAAACCGAAGAAGACATCCAAAACCTCCGGTCTGAAATGAGAGAGCATTTTAATGCTCTGTCTAATATAGTGGAGAGTCGTTTCACGGAAATTAAGAAGCAAAATGATAGCAACAATATGGAATTAATAACAAGTATCCAATTCCTCTCTGAAAAATACGAGAGAGCCATTGAAAAATTAAAATTTCTGGAAGAAAAGGAAAAGGACAAAAAACATATACAAATGCTCGAAGAAAAGCTGGAGGAAACCGAGCGTAAATTTAAATCAACAGGATTAGAGATCCGAAACGTACCCAGGATAACTGAGAGCGTAAACCGCTTCGAGACAAAGGCAGAAATAAGTAAAATTGTTAAAAACCTGGCGACTTCTGTAGAGGTTGAGTTGCAAGACTTTGAAATTAAAGACGTCTACAGAATCAACAATAAAGAGGGTATGAAAACCATTATTGTCGACTTCTGTAGTGTTCTCAAAAGAGACGAAATTCTCGAAGCCGTTAAAGTTTTTAACAAAACTAAGCCCAAGGGAGAAAAATTGCATACTGGACATCTGAAATTATCTTCACCAATAAAACCGGTATATGTCTCTGAAACCCTCACATACAGGGCGCAAGGACTCTATTCCAAAGCTCGGCACTTTGCGCGGCAATACGGTTACTCCTTCTGTTGGACAGCCAGAGGAAAAGTATACCTAAGAAAGTCTGAGCGCGAACCATTGATACGGATTGAATCCGACGCTGACTTAAGCAAAATCGCCCAGCTACAGGAATGACTATATGTTTGCATATCCATCGCGATGACCGTCCCACTTCTGCCTGTTTTAATGGAAAATGTATTTTTTAGCCTATATAAGTTCCGTATTTCTAAAACCCTAGATAGTATAACTTTTAATTTATGTTTTTATTATGTAAATGCGTGCTTAAACAAATATTCAAAACAAATAACACTTCACAGAAGTAACACCCAATTGCCACATACACTTTATTGTAATACGTTGTCAGCTAATATACAAAATAACTATTTGACTATTGTTAGTTTATACTTTTTCTGCAGCACTAAATATGACGAGTATATAAATTTATATAGTACCACGGACTCAACTATATTTTTATGTTTTAAAATTCGATAGAAGTATTATTAACAACGATATCCACTGAGGCGCTTTGGGTCACACTTTGATACCCGACGAAAACGCCTTGAAGCGATTGGGGCTCGAATCCGGGCCTCAGCTGATAACGACACTAGTGATGGAAAAAGTGTTATTCATTCAGTAAGAGTTCGTTAGAGTCGAGATCTGTTAATCGAAATAGTTTCTATATGGACAGCCCTATTGCCGAGGAGCAAAAAATTTATGGTCATAGAAAAAAAAAGGGCCTCATCGTGCCATGAACTTTTGAACAAGTGGTGTTTTTATGTGTGTTTTCTCCTGCTAAATTAACAATGAAGTAAGTGTTTTCTGAATAATACTTTGTTAGAAACTTATTACGTAGGCATCGTTTATAGATTCTTTTAACTTTGTTAAAGCAAATCTGTTCAAAATAAGGAATATTTATTTTTCAAATTTTTTCGTGCCCCAGACATGGTCAGTAAATGTGATTATTAAGTATGTAAAATTATTTCTACGATAAAAACTACGTGTCAACTACATTTAGATATGTTATAGAAATAAATTAAAGCATTTATAGATCACTGTTTATTTCAGGAAATATAAGAAAACTTATTAATTCTGTATTCAGATGAAATAATGATGATCTATACCGCTGCGGGCTACGAATTGTTGCCCCAAATCGGCCATTAAAAATGTAAAGGTGTGTTGACTTGGGTTGTTTGTTTACATTTCATAATTCGGCGATGCTTAATTAATGGTGTTTGATTGACTTACAACTAAGTTAAAAAAAATACTTGAGTTTCGAGTGTAGTAATATGAGGTGATGGAAAACTTGGAATTTAAATTAAAACTTATTTTCTATTGTCATAATTAAGTGATCGAAGGTTCGTTATCGCACTTTTTAGGGTAGGTTTCCTTAAATATCTTTAAAATTATAATTGTTTTTTCTTTACCAACGTTAAACTTTTTAGTACCTAGTAGTTTGTTTTTGCGTGTGACTTGTAGTTAAAGGTATTTTTCTCCCGATTAGGATAAAAAAAAACTTTAGGCGGAACCCTCGATTTGTAAATTCGACTCACTCTTCAAAACACTTGTAGGATTTTATTATCAGCATCCTAAATTGTAACTTATTATACATATCTATCTTTGAATGCAGTTCGAATTTCAAACTTCGCGGGGGGAGCGCGGCTAGTAGTAAGTATCTAAAAAGATTGCCGCCGTGAAACAACCTTTATCGTGTGGCTTTTGAAGCGCTCCGGACCCGAATCCGTGCCCCATTCGCTGTGATTTATGTGTACTTTGCAAGTTCATTTTGACGAGGTTTCTTTTGTTATTTGGAATAGTGCAATAATTCAACGTGTTCACAATTCAATGTAGTTTTTTGTGTGTTATTAATCTTTCTGTACAATAATCTCATAGTGTTAAGATATGAATATTTGTGAATAGTGACGTAACGAGACGGTTGGAGTCTTCAATTACTTTTAAAAAGGTTTTTACAAATTTTCTTTTCACTTTACATAATGATATTATTATGTAAAGTCAAAGAATATATTGTTTTCCACGTTTATTGTCAATATTTTGCAAAACAAGTGAGTAGTTTACACGAAATCTAGGTTTATATATAGGTTGCGCGCTGCCATGTTGGGTTGGAAACTAGAAATTGATAGCCTAATTCTATAAATATATTTAAGTTATTTCTTTTACAGGACAGATATTTTTTTTAACATTAACTGATTACGTGGTTTACGTGCTGTCTAAAATCATATAAAACCTACCATTTTTATTGCTTATATTGGAAAATATAAAACATTTAATGCAAGTGAATAAAATATTTACAAAATTGAAATTGAAACTTAAATAACTTGGATCTAAAACGTGATATTCATTTAACAATGCATCTTCATCTATCGCCTAACTAATATATTTTATGATACTAGTTTTATAATTTTAATTAATTGCCTCTATTTTTTGTACTGACTCTAAAAGTGCAAAACCATAGCGCGCTATTTGCGGTTGGTAATTCCTGCCGATCAGCAGCGCTTTAGAGCCCGGTCATCGCGCGGCGGCAGCGCCTGAGTGGATATTGATGAAATCTTTCCTGTAAAGTCTATAATTTGTAAACCAGAAAATTGCAAGGATTACTTAACTAATTCGTCCAAAACAACAAATATTGTTTGCCAAAATATTAGAAGTGTTTATAAGAATATGGATGGTTTGCAGGCTATACTCTCTAGCACGTCGCTTGACTATGATATCTTCATTTTAACAGAATGCCAGCTATCTTCGATAAAAAATATACCAGTCCTTAAAAATTATGTTTCGTATCAAACTAAACATCTATTAAATAAGAATGATGGCGTCGTTATGTACATAAAAAATGGTTTAACATTTACCATTGATGAACCCATCCTAAATGGAGCTTCTTGTCTGAAAGTGAAAATAGGTAATAATGTTTTTATTGGTATATATAGATCACCATCAACCTTGAATGCAAATCCTTTCATTGACTCCTTAGATGCTACAATATCTTCACTAAGTTCTGTCGAAAACATATTCATAATTGGCGATATAAATATTGACATCGGTATGAATAGTTGTAATGATTATCGTATTAACTACCTTGATATGCTTGCTTCGCACGGTATTTTTCCTGGACACTATTCTATCACCCGTGACAAGACTTGCCTAGACCATGTAATGCTGAAGACTAAGTCCGAAGCAGTTATTTTTATTCTTGACTCGACTTTAACTGACCACAAGACTATAGTTACTAGTTTAAGTTTCAAACTGACCTACAACAACCAAATTATATTTAAATCAATTCTGGATTTAGACAAAGCTTCCGATGACTTAAAACACTCTGAACTACAAAGCATATTTAATGAAACCGAACCTAACATAGCGACAAACAAATTTGTGGACATAGTTTCTCATATCATAAAAGTCAACACCAAACTGATCAAAGTACCAAATAGAAAACGTGTTATTAATCCGTGGATAACTCCCGGAATATTAAAATGCATACGAAACAGAGATCATATGCACAGAAATCTGAAAGCAAATCCAAACGACCCTGTTCTTGCCATAACCTATCGCAGGTATAGAAATTTTTGCAATAATCTGATAAAAAAGCTAAAACAGAATATCAACGTTCTGAATTACAAAAAAACTCGGCTAACATCAAGTCCCTGTGGGATTGTATAAAAACAATTTCTAATATTCAGAAAAAAAGTGCATCTAATCCTGAACTTCTGAAGATGAAACCTACGCCTACTGATTCACTATCGCACATAAATACCTACTTTGCAAACATAGGGAAAAGCATTGCTGATTTAGTTTATTCGTCTGCTAATCCAAATTCTACAGTTTTTAAAATTCCAGCACAACGTGACTCCTTAGTTCTTTTAAGCACAGACGAAAATGAAATTGAATCCCTCCTAAAGAATTTAAAAAATTCGAGTGCCTGTGGTTGGGACAATATTTCCACCAAGTTCCTTAAACACTTCAGTCACTTATTGGTACCTATTTTAACACATATTTTTAACCTATGTTTAACAAATGGTGTCTTCCCAAAAGCTTTCAAACATGCCATTATTCATCCCATCTACAAGAATGGAAACAAAGATGATATTGGCAACTATAGGCCTATTTCTGTACTTACATCGCTGTCAAAAATTTTAGAGAAGTTATTAAATATTAGACTAATAAACTACCTAAATTCTAAGAACCTATTATCAGATCACCAATTCGGTTTTCGACAGGGAAGATCTACAGAAGATGCAGTTCTCTCCCTTACAACTGAAATAGTAAAACGCTTAGACAATAGAGAAAAATGTGTTGATGTCTTTTTAGATTTATCTAAGGCTTTCGATACAATCTCCATTCCGATACTATTGGATAAAATGGACCACTATGGCGTGAGAGGCATAGCTCTTGATATTTTTAAGGACTTTTTAGGAGATCGAACACAGAGTGTTAAAATTGGTTCCCATTTCTTTTTTTTTTTTTTGTTTATTTAGGTCTACCATTGGTTGCTACAATATGTCATTACAAAAAATCATGCTTATCTAATACATAAAGTAATAGTAGTTTACTTAAGTTAATTGTGCTAACCTTTTAAGGTAAACTCCGCTTGTACCAATATTTAGATGCAGGAGTAGGTGCAAAAACAATACCTAAACAGGTCCACAAATACTTAATACCTTTGTTTTACAAGGTGTACTTATAAAACAAGGGCATTCCTAAGAAAAAGCTAATGTATATATAATTTGTGGCACTACTGAGCAGGCAGAGCGCCATTGACATTTCTACAAAATCTTGCCATAGAATCATGGTGTATATCACAGTATTCACTGATATTATTATAAAGTTTACTTAATCTGTATACTGGTGAATTACGACCTAAGACAGTTCGACGCAGAGGAAGAGATAAAGGTTTTATTTTGTTTCGGGGAAGTCTGGAGGGAGCTCTATATTTGATTTTATTAAAAAGTGGTGTGCAGTTAATTTTACCGCGTATTATTTTATATAGAAATTTAAGGTCTAGAAAGTTTCTTCTTTTGGACAATGAACTTAGCTTAAAGAAGTTTAATCGATCATTATAAGACTTCAGTTCTTTAGTCTTATGAACTGAGTATGAGAGGTAGTTAAGAAAGCGCTTCTGAAGTCTTTCTATTCGAAGTGAATGTGTTGCGAAGTGCGGACGCCAAACTGTGCTAGAGTATTCCAAAATACTGCGAATCAAAGTTTTAAAAAGAAGAATTTTTGTATAAGGTTTCCGAAAATCTCTACAGTTCCGAAAGATAAATCCATATAGTTTTGATGCTTTTTTGGTTATGTTATCTATATGTGGTATGAATGTTAGTTTTTTATCAAAAGTTATTCCAAGGTCCTTCACTGTGTTTGTTTCACGCACTATATGGGAGCCTATATTATATGAAGAACCTACGATATTAAGTTTCCGCGTACACTTCATATGACAACATTTTTCAGGATTCAGATGCATAGAGTTTAACCTACACCATTCCTGTAATGAGTTAAGATCTGCTTGTAAGAGGTGAACGTCTTCAATCGTTTCAATGATTCTAAAAAACTTTAGATCGTCCGCGAATAATAAGGGATGAGAATTGTTCAACAATGGTACTAGATCGTTAATAAACATATTAAACAGAATAGGTCCCAAATGAGAGCCCTGTGGTACTCCTGAACTAATTGCATGCTGATCGGAACTAAAACCGCCAACGACTACATAAAAATTACGACCTGTGAGATACGACTGGAGCCAGTTCAGCAAATATCCTGAAATACCATAAAGCTCCAATTTCTCTTTTAGTTTCCGGTGCGAAAGCTTATCGAAGGCTTTACTAAAATCCGTGTATATTATATCGACTTGTTTATTTGCATCTACGGCTTCGATCAAGGTCTCGACGAATAATACCAAGTTGGTTGTCGTTGACCTGTTTTTCACAAATCCATGTTGATGTTCGGACATAAGCGGTTGGAGAAAACTTTGAATGGATGGACATACTAAAGCCTCGAGAACCTTGCCCAAGACTGATAATAAAGAAATACCCCGATAGTTGTGAACGAGTGTTTCGTCCTCGGATTTAAAAATTGGAACCACCTTAGCAGTTTTCCACATTTTGGGAAATACTCCATCATTTAAGGATTTATTATAAATGATATACAATGGCTCGGCTAATATGGTTGCGAGAGGTACCATGAAAGAGGGTGGAATATTATCAGGGCCTGCTCCTTTTGCTACGTTTAGGGATTTTAGCTTTTGAACAATACTATCCTTAGTAATATGTAATCTACATAAACTGTCATTCCCCGAAGAAATATTGCAATTTACTGTGCTATCTTCGAGTGGAGCGTTTGTTGACTGTGAGTCCTCTACGTACACTGAGGAGAAGAAGGACGCAAATAAGTTGCAAATACCCTCCCACCGGAGACAGTTTTTATTCCGTCGGAAAGTGCTGAAGGAAGACTGGTTTTGTTTCCTCTTTTACTTTTAATATATGACCAAAAGAATTTTGGATTTTGTGAAATTTTCTCCTCCAGATTGTTGAGATAAGTCTTGTAACATTCTTTATTAAGCCTTTCACATCTCTTGTTCAATAGGTCTAAAGTCAGTCGATCCATCGGGTTATTATATCTCTTAACCTTACGGAGTACTTTGTTCCTCTCCCGTATGCGTTTTATAAGATTTTTGTTATACCACGGAGGATATTTGGAGCTAGAACTTTGATTACGCAAAATTGGAACGAATTTTTCTATCGCTACACCAAGGTGTGAGTACAGTATATCCACCATGGTGTTAACATCCTCGCAGCTGCGAAGGACATTTAACCAGTCTATTCCAGATAAGTACTTTCGTATTAAAACCAAATCAGCTTTCCTAAAGTTTCGTCTAACATTATCAGGATTTGACTCCAATCTATTTTCATAATCACATATAAATGGTATATGTATTTGGAGAGGAGGATGGATTGGATTCACTTTACTCAAAATATCCGAAGCAGTATCAACAGAACAACCCGGGATATTGCTCAGAACCAAATCCAGTATTCTGTCCATCGAATTACGTACATGGTTATATTGAATCAAATCATTTTCATTAGTGAATTCAACTAAAGTTTGAGCACGAAGAGGAAGTGGATTTGCCACCGTGTCATTATCGAGTTCCTCCCATTTAATACAACTAAGATTGAAATCTCCAATAATACAAAAATCTATGTCTTTATCAGCATAGTGATCAATGACCATATTACAATTATCAGTAACCATTTTAATAGTCTGAGTTGAAACTGGTGGTGGCAAATAGACAGTGTATAACATTATTTTTTGCTTTCTACGTCCATCATTTCAGTACGGATATCTCACTTAACTACGGTGTGCCACAAGGAAGTGTTTTGGGACCTACTCTGTTTTTACTTTATATAAATGATCTTTGTGAGCTCTCTTTGAGAAACTGTAACATTTTTTCCTATGCGGACGATACTGCACTAATTTTTCATGGTAAGTCATGGAACCAAGTTCAAGAGGTCGCAGAAGTAGGCCTCAATGTTGTGACAAAGTGGCTTAACCAAAACTTATTGATGTTAAATGTAACAAAAACTAAATATATAGCTTTCTCCATTCTCAACTCCTTTAAGCCATCAAATACATTCACCATTAAACTTCACACTTGTAATCATTCTAATTGTACGAATTCCAGGGCTGACTGTATATGTCCTAGCATTTCAAGAGAAGAAAATTTAAAATACCTTGGTGTAATTATCGATTCCAGATTAAATTGGTATCAGCATATTGATCACATGGTCACGAGAACACGAAAATTAATCTTTATTTTTAGAAAATTACGTCACGTAGCTCCACCTCGTCTGCTTATAAATATTTACTTAGCTCTTGCACAGTCCGTTATTAATTACTGTATAACTTCTTAGGGTGGCACATGCAAAACTAAACTAATTGACTTGGAGAGAGCTCAGAGAGCACTTATAAAAGTTATGTTCTTTAAACCTTATCTTTTCCCTACTTTTGAACTCTACAACACGTACCAACTTCTGACTGTCCGACAAATATATATAACCAGAACTATTCTTAAACGACATAATGGACTAATAATTGACAACGCTATACTCAATAGAAGAAGGAATGATATTGTTTTTCGTAGTATTGCACACAATACGAAATTTGCTCGAAGACAATACCAAGTACTTTCTTGTTACCTTTACAATAAAGTAAATAGACTGCTTAATATATATATAATGAATTACCATCAATGCAAGCTGTCATTATCTACCTAGATTAAGACTCTAGACTATGAATCTACAGAATCTCTTTTAGAGAGTATTGTTTAATATATCAATAGTAGTAAACAAATAATAGTTTAAATCGAAATTACAAATCATTACACTTACACATACACTCATACATATATAAAAATATTGTTACTCCTTGGGCTAGCACGCATGCATGTATGTAGTAATATTTATTATTGTTAATGTTACCAAGTGCATACTTGTATCATTTGTAAAGAGAGGAGTCCCTGTAACACAAGTTTTTACTTAGCGCAGGGCTCCAGTACTTGTAATTTGTAACTTTTCTTGGTAATAAATGATTTATGATTTATGATTATGATTTATGAAGTGAGCTATTTGCAGAAGTTATAAATATAGGGCTTTTAGCAGGTCTCTAATCTTGGCGAGAATCCGATTTCGTCAAGCCGGTGCCAAATACTAGGCCAATGCAATGTATCGAAAGCTTTCTCGAAGACGACAAACGTAAATTGATTTCACGTTTCCATTCGGTTGCTTCATCGAGTATGATTCGGCGTGAATGTATTTGGTCCACGCAAGAGCAGTTGGAGCGGAATCTAGCCGTGGCCACATATTGGTCTCATTTAATTCAATTTAGTGATCTATTATTGCATTCGGATTTAGGGGGGGGGGAACATTAGGAAGCATAAATTTAATACAATGGGTTTTACTTGCATTAAGCATCAGGTTATTAGCAGAAAACCAGTCTGATATGGCAGACAAAGTGCTGTTCACAGCATCCACATTTCCGCTATGGCGGTCAGTCTTAAAAATTAAAGACGTGTCATCAGCATGTCCTCCCTGACATGTCCGTCAACGGCGAATCTTGTAATCTCCGTAGATGGGAACGGATATGGCTAGCAAAACCAAACTTGGTTTTGAAGATCCGGTTGCATGGCGCACAGTGCAACTGACCTAAGTTGTTGTATGTGTACGTGTAGGAAGGCTTGGGACGGGTTTTTCGTAGGAGGCGTTTATAGTCGAGATCTGATAGTCGAATCTCTTCAAATTTATTAACTGCCTCTTTGACAGAGCTGCGCCATGCTTGCCTCTGCCTCGCAAGCTCTTCCCAACATTCTGTTGGAATCTCACATGCAGCTAGGTGACGTTTTAGGATATCTTTGTAACGTAGATATTGTCAGCTTTGCGTTTGTCTTTATGCAGCTGTGAATAGAAAACAGACTTAGGCAGCCTAGTATCGTCCATGCGTACTAAATGTCCTCACCATCTTAATTGTCCCTGAATGAGCAGAGATTCTATGCCCATCATTTGAGTCTTCTGTAGGATAGTGGTGTTTGGAATTCGATCATGCCACTTAACTCGAACTTGTACTTGCTGGTAAATGCGGAGGGAGTGGTAATTGGCAGCGTCCCTTGTCGGTGGTAGGCGGGCTAGTTGCAATTTAGCCTTCGTAACTAATCGTGTGAATAATCGGTACAGCAGGTCGTCTAGCCTGCCTGCAGGAGGCTGTTAGAAGCAGAACCAACGGCTAAGAAATCTCGACAGGAGGTGTAATGAGTACAAATGAGTAACTATGTATGAGTACCTTTCAACAATAATATCTCTGTTGCCTATAATGTATGCTTTGTGAATAAGTACCTTAATTTTGTTCACAAAAGGACAGTCTTTTTTTACCTGCTCTGGAATAATTATGTAGTGGGGGAGGGGGAAGGGTCTAAAAAGTAACTAATATCAATTCCAACATTATCGACATGATATATAGTTGGAATGAAATTACAGAAGAAAATAAGCTTTTGAGAATTGGGGTTGGGTAGGGAAGGGGGGGTGGGGGTGGGGGTTCAAATATTGGTATTCAAATATTAATATTATTGTAACAGGGGACTATAATAGAAACAACACTACATCATTATTCTGATATAGGTAACCGAAGAAACGGTGGAATTCTGCATTTTCGCCATTTTTTAGCGAATTTTGAAAACTGACTTTTCTTTCATAGCGCCATATCTCGGTAACGAATTGACTTACAAAAAAGTTTGTTTAGTGAAAATTGAGGGAAATTTAACGCTCTACAAAAAAGTACTGGAATGTTTTTGCAATAGGATGTAAGGAAAAAAAAATATTGACGAAAAACTGACGAAAGGTCGATTTTTTTTCAGTTTTTCCCCCCCTCCTCTTTTTGCACAGGGTCCTCGAGGTCCAAAACTTGACAAAATGTTAATTAACCATCCCTGAACAACATCTCCAAGTTTCATTAAATTCCGACCTTTTTCTATCTGTAACTACCTGTCGACTGGGCTATGAAGCCACAGTAATTGTTTAGTTAGGCATTTTAAATTTACTACATGATTCTAATGTTAATTTTATTTAGATTATTTAATTTTTAATTTGGCACCGACTTCATCTCATCCAGTAGGTATCATGCCAATACATTTTTCTTTTTGATTTATCTGCCTAAGATATTTCATGATTTTAAGTTATATAATGGAAGTCTGTTCATTTTTTTGGAAAAAAAGTTTTATTTTATAATTTTTAGTGCACTTAACGCAATTTACATACATACATATTATCACTCGCATTTTTTATCATGAAAACTTAAACTTATTTTTTTACTGGCCTAAAATTAAAAAATCAGAACTTGTTATGTCAGTTTGATTTGAAATGTCAAAATATGTCACAATTCCACGGAATTCTATTATTTTTGGCACATAAATAGACCAAAAGCCGGCGACAACCAAATGTTATCGATGTCAGTGTTAAAAGTACAAATTTAACATTATTTTGTTATATCGCTGAGGGTTATTATAGAAAATAAAAGAAAGTAAGTACTTACACGGTATTTATTCGGTTTCAAATAAAATATTTACCAAATAGGATACTTCACAATATATTCACTGAATTCACAAAATTTGCACATAATTCCGTCTTATAATCCGGAGACGACCTCTGCTCTTGGCAGTCAACACAGTAATCCCAGATTACCGTCGCCGCACGTGGCTCGCCCCACTACCCCTACTCTTTTAGAGCGAGAGGTGGGGCGGACCACGAACACGCGACCGTTTTAATCAAAACAAAGCTTTATTTTCTTAAATCTATTTTAAACGTATTATTTATGTTGCAGTTAAATAATAGTAAACCATTAAATATATTTAGGATTATTTTATAAGCTAACAGTTCGGCCATCCTTTAAACATTTTACGACCTCGTAAATGTCACAGCAACAATATTTAATGTCTATACAGATGAAGATCTAAAATACATTTTCTCTTGATACTTGTAGCTGTTGCATAACTTTGTTGTAATAATAAAATAGTTTACCTAATACTAAGTCTAATTAATATTAATTTCTTAAATTACAGATGCACATAGACTTATTATCAAATTATCATCATAACATTACATTTGGTTTTATTTTTATATACATTTTATTAACATAACATTACATTTGTTTTGTATGATTGTTTTTAAATGACTATATAAAATGTAAAAACTAGTTCAGATGTGACTAGTTCGGAGTCTGTAGCAAACCGGACTCCGAACACTAGTATTGTAACTAGAAAAAATTACAGAGAAGTACTTAAGTGAAGAGGACAGAAAACGGAATCTGACTTATCACTTATCCTTAGACTAATATTTTAAAAATAACAATAGACATTTCGCCACAGCAGCTATATTTCCTTTAAAGCATGGTAGATTATGATGAGTACATTTGATATAATTTTTTTTTTTTTTTTTGGCTTCGTTTACTTAATTAGAGTTTAATTAAGACGTGGAATAAAATACAATACATAGGTAATATCTACAATAAATTAAAAAAAAACCTCTAATTTAAAGTAAATTTTAGCTTAAAATTTAACTTGGTCTCATTGACAAATGTACGGTTTGCAGAAAAAAAATGTTACAATGAACATTATAATGTTCCGACCGAAATTTAAAGAATCAATGTTTTTAGTAAAATTATATGTGAATTTAATTTAACTTTCAATTTAATTAATTTAGTGAAAAATAAAATATTGTAAAATACTGTGTATATTCGTCCACATACACAGCCATTTAATTGTAAGACATAAGTTGTATAGTGACGTCTTTGGAGAAAATGCAGCAGTGGACTTTCCACATGCGCTTTGGAGGCGGTAGTAACCTTAGCTTTAAGTAATTTTATGACGTCAACTAACTAAAAAACAAGAATGTGACGATTTATAAGTGCTATATTTAAGCCTATATAAATAAAAATAATTGATAATTGACAATTGTAAATAAACATTTATAAAAATTTATTAACATTTCTAATTTTATCCAAAAAAAAAAATTTTTTTTTTTTTTTTTACTCCATACTCAAAGTCAGTTTAGTTAGTTTCGAATGGTTTTGAATAACAAGCTGACAACTTGACAAATATTAATCGCATATATAAATTAAAATAAATTAAATATCTAGCTCTAAATACATAATACTGTATTAAAGTTTAAACTGAAAACTTTTGTTTTTTGACTAACAGAAATAGTTACCAAATTGGTACAAAATCTGTTCGATTCTGCCAATGATAGTAGCATATTGCAAAATACATTATGTATTTTCTTTTTTATGACATTCAGAAAAAATAGGAATATAATTTAACATAACTATTTTAAGCGGGCATTATTTTATGGCCCATTCAATTTTAAGAGGGCATTATTTCATGGCCCATTCTATTTTAAGCGGGCATTATTTCATGGCCCATTATAAAGCAGGCATTATTTCATGGCCTGAGGATGGACAGGCATTATTTCATGGCCCATTATAAAGCAGGCATTATTTCATGCCTGAGGAAGGACAGGCATTATTTCATGGCCTGACGAAAGGACAGGCATTATTTCATGGCCCGGGGATAGGAATGTGGATATCTGAAATAAAGCATGTTATTATTATTTCTAAAATGTAGCATTTTAATTATACAATGCCACAGACATTTTATGGCCTGAGGAAAGGACAGGCATCATTTCATGGCCTGGGGTAAAGACAGGCATTATTTCATGGCCTGGGATAAAGATAGGCATTATTTCATGGCCTGGGGTAAAAATAGGCAATATTTCATGGCATGGGAAAAGTACAGGCTTTATTTCATGGCCTGGCGTTAAGACAGGCATTATTTGATGGCCTGTAACTTAGACAAAGTCAGAATTTGAGAACAAAAACGTAGTTCGAAAACGCTAAAATGTATGGGATGACATAAGGCCGCGCTAAATCACGTGGTCGATCGACATCATCATCGCAAGTACATAGAGGAAACGATTCGAAACTATAGAGTAGCGAACTGTTTTATGGCTTACTTCCATACATTTGACGTTCGCTTTCGCTTTGATGACGGAAAAAATTGTTTTTGTCATCTGTAGAAACGATTACGAATTTAGATATCGTATCGCTACGAATTAAATGAAACTTTGGTTAAATAAACCTGCTGGGGTAAACACAGGCATAATTTCATGGCCTTGGAAAAGGCAAATGGATATTTGATTGAATTATTAAAGAATTTTAATTATACAATGTCACAGGCGTTATTTCATGGCCTGAGATGTACTGCATCTGCAAATTCGGATTCTTTATTTGCAAGTCACAGTCACAGATGTCACATAAATGTAAATAAGGTACTAGTGACGCCCTGCAGGGCACAGCAAACATGGGGCAATTAGATGCCATTACTTTAATGAATTAATTAATTTGTCAATCCTTTACTGATGTAAGGAAATAAAAGATTTTACCAATCAATTATATCATCACCAAAAAATCTGAGGTTGATCTTGCTACCAGCGCGCAGTGATACGCTGGAGCAACTGTAAACCATGCTGCTTCTGGTATGGGTTGGTGTGCACAAATGGATGCTTTTTAGCTCCCAAAACAGGAGACAGGCCTCTTATTCATGGTTGGCGTACCAAAAGAACGCGCCGTCCAGGAACTCGACCGCTGCGCTGGCATTCTCCCTCGGGTCGGTGTATTACCAAATATCCAACGAGGCAGTAACAAGGACCAGCTTTATAAGGTCGACCCCACGGAACCAGAGGAGGTACCCACCACTGCGCCTTGCGCGTAAGAGGCCGTACCCTTAGACCAAGACAGCATCCTGATGCAGTCCTCGCAGGAGAAGGCCAAATTAATGGACGACCGCTCAGTTGGATCTCTCTGGGGTTCGGAAGCACCAAACCCTCGAGGAAAATAACTTGTCAACTACCTCCTCCAGATCATCATCATCATCATGTTCTTCCTGATATGTCCATCAATGGCGAATCTTGTGATCTCCGTAGATGGGAACGGAAATGGTAACAAGGTTTATTACTAAGAGCGCTTAGACTACCATAGGTCTCACACCAAATACAAACACGATACTCAATCACATTTCAGATTGGCACGTATCAGACGAGACGTCACGTGCGGATTATAGGTGGATTTGATATCGGATAGACCCCACTATAACCAGACGTACCGCTTCCAGAGACCAAAGAAAAACCAACAAGATAGCATATAATAGAATGCTTAAGGACAACTTGGATCCGCCGAAGAAACCTATTAACTTGATGACACTTCAGAAGAATAGGAGTACGCTATCTCAATATCAATTATGAACAATCATGTCCACTTAGAGAATTCTGCTGGCCCAGAATTAGAGCAAAGGAAAAATCATGTTTACATTCTTTTACCAGAGCTCTTAACACCAAGCAAGGACAGTGACTGGGATAATAAACCAAAGCATACGTCAGATTCAAAAATCACATTAAGACCTTCAGCCGCTAATAATGATACAAATACTGCATAAACATCAAATCGACCCCCGAATCATTGAGAATACGGAATTTTCTCAAACAAATCCATTGGGATTCTCAAAACAAGACGATACTCGTAGCTACACGACTACTAAGGACGAAATAAGCACTTATTGACACTCACTTGCCAGGCTGTATCAAGACCCGCCGGACATGATCTGGACTTACCAACCCATGGAGTAGGATTGAAGCCAGAACGCCAAGAAATAATCACACCAAATCGAAAACAATGGACAGCAAACAGTTTTCAAGTATTCAAATCCCCTGGTCCTGATGGAATCTCCCCAGGACTACTGACAAAGCTTATAGAACATCTGCCAGCTCTTTTGTCTGCATGCCTTGCCTGTAGGTAAATTTCAGTCTACCGAAACATTTGATACCACATTACTATCAAATTAAGTGAGTTCTGTTGGTGTCATTCTTGATAGCAAGCTGAACTAGAGTTCTCGCTCAAGATGTCAATCTCTGGCACTGTCAGCGACTTGTGGGCAAAACCTGGGGTCTAGCCCTAAAGACTATGAACCATACTTTTAACAGTGCAAGACAGACTAACCAGTCTTTGTAGTTTACTTTCAAACTTGTTATTGTGTAATACTTATTTTTATAAAGGGAAAGATATGGTGTACTTTTTAACTTGGTATTGTTTAACGCTTATTTTTATAAAGGGAAAGATGTAGTGTACTCTCAAGACCTCGACATTCACTACACCACAACACTAGGAATCTTATGGCACTCAGCGTGGATGGGCTGGGTGCGTGTGTAGCCATCACTTACGTTGCGGTAGAAATTAAAAGGAAAAATGATTTGATCTAACCTGATCGCATAAACACTTGCGCGATGTGTTGCGTGCTGCTGAAAACACTGCTATGTACGCTGTAGTGAGCGTTGCGGTGCACGCTGCGGTGCGCGCTGCTGTGTGTGTTGTGGTCAATGCTGCGCGGTGCACTCAGCTGTGCCCGCTCTGGTCACGCTGCTGAGCGAGCTCTCTGCGCGCTGCGATGCACGCTGCTGCGCCCACTGCAGTGCACGCTGCTAAGCGCCCTGCGGTGTACGCTGCTGCTGATCGCGCTGCGGTGCGCTCTGTGATGCACGCTGTTGAACGCGCTACAGAGCACCCTGCCGAGTGAGCTGCGATGCATGCTGCTGAGAGAGCTCAGTGCTCGCTGCGATGCACGCTGCTGTGTACGCTGCAGTGCACGCTGCTAAGTGCCCTGCGGTGCACGCTGCTAAGTGCCCTGCAGTGCACGCTGCAGTGCAGGCTGCTGAGCGCGCTGCGATGCACGCTGCTGTGCGCGCTGTGATGCACGCTGCTGAGTGCGCTGCAGTGCACCCTGCTGAGCGCGCTGCAATGCACCAATGCGCCCTGCTGAGCGTGTTGTGATGCACGCTGCGGTGCGCATTGCGATGCTCGCTACCAGACTCATCGGCATCGATTTAAGTCATCTGAAACATGTTTAATTTTTCCGAGAGGCTTCAATTGTCCTTTGAAAAGTGGTAGTAGCCATTGGAAATTATAATTTACAGGAATTTTGAAATGAAATGAAAATGTTATTGTTTTAGATGTACAAAATTACTTATTGTCATCAATTAATGACTAGTAGCTAAATGTACTAAAAAAGAAACTACTTAGCTAAATCTACTAAATAAAAACCCTCACTTTGAACTAAAAGTTTAAAGTAGTCTAGGTAACCAAGCGTAAATCGCACATGTAAAAGTCTAGATTATAACCAAATCCAAATCAGCTACGTATTTGTTAATTGTATTGTAAGGAGATATCTAAAGAAAGTGTATAACGGAAAATAAAAGCGAAGCGAACTAATGTCTAGTGCCAAATATTTCATGAATATGTCTTGTTATGCACATTGTTAAAAGTACTGCTCTTAATTGTAGTTTAATACCTTCTTTCTTATATTCTTACTTATTAGTGAGAACAATGTAATTGTCTTTCTAGCAATCTTACATGTATAATAATATTCTAGTTATTTCAAAGCTGTTATGTTCTCCAATTAATGAAATAATAAATAAGGAAAAAAAATAAAATAAAAAAATCTTCTTTAGCAATCCACAAAGGCAAAATGTGAATTTTATTATCCCACTTCTGAGATGTTATCGATGTCAGTGTTAAAAGTACAAATTTAACATTATTTTGTTATATCGCTGAGGGTTATTATAGAAAATAAAAGAAAGTAAGTACTTACACGGTATTTATTCGGTTTCAAATAAAATATTTACCAAATAGGATACTTCACAATATATTCACTGAATTCACAAAATTTGCACATAATTCCGTCTTATAATCCGGAGACGACCTCTGCTCTTGGCAGTCAACACAGTAATCCCAGATTACCGTCGCCGCACGTGGCTCGCCCCACTACCCCTACTCTTTTAGAGCGAGAGGTGGGGCGGACCACGAACACGCGACCGTTTTAATCAAAACAAAGCTTTATTTTCTTAAATCTATTTTAAACGTATTATTTATGTTGCAGTTAAATAATAGTAAACCATTAAATATATTTAGGATTATTTTATAAGCTAACACAAATCTTCCTTATTTTAAAAATGCTGAATGTTTCTCTTTGTGGGATATACGGGTAAAAAAGGTTAGCGACTAGGTATGAAGTTTGGATCTTAGTTGCTTATGCAAGTCATATGGATAGCAAAAGTAGTTTTTTTAAGTATACAAAGCACCCTTGGGGACCCCTCAAAGTAACATTAAATTCAGCTATTATAATAAAACAAATATAACTATAATGTAGTAAAGTTACAATGTCTGGCAGGGATTTATATATCTGCACCAATTGCTTGGCAATAGATGGCATGATTTCTAATATTATTCGGAATAAAATCTTTAAAAACTCTTACTTTGAGGAAATTGAGCTAGGTACCACTTTAAATATGATTGCTACAAATTATCTGCCTATGTAATTATGATCTAACTTTTATAATATCTAATTTCTGTGTTGGGGACATGCATAGAGAATTTTGAGCTTTCAAAAAATAAGGAAGGGCATTTTGTCGCGGGCTTTGGCTCTATAATCCAATGATTGAATTTTTATATTTTGTTAGGTATCTTTAAAATTACCAAACAGATTCGGACGTGGTTAAAATGGGACCAACTTGGGAATATACTCTTTCGAATAAAAAAATCATTTTGGAAATCAGTCCGCTGTAGGCGGAGAAATCGGCGAACATACATAAAAAAAACATACATTCATCGAAACATATAACCTCCTTCTTTTTTGGGAAGTCGGTTAAAAATACAAGTTATGTTTAAAAAACACTTGAAGATGAACGCGGCAGCACGGCAGGGGTAACAGAACGAACTCGGGCAGCACAGCAGGCACGGCAGGCATGTAGTAGGTGCCTTGTCTTATCGGCACAACAGGCACGGCAAGCAGATAGTGAGTGCCTTGCCGATGACTGACGACACAGCGGGTACGGCAATCAGATAATGGGTGCCTTGCTGACGACACGACACAGCAGGCACGGCAGTCAAATAGAGGGTGCCTTGCCGACGACTGACGGCACAGCAGATACGGCAGTCAGGTTATAGATGCCTGATGCCGGCTTCGGTCCAACAGGTCCACAGCAACTTCTTCGTAGAGGTTTTAGCTCGTTGATATTTTACGTCGCGAAGGCTTGCAGGGTCCCGGGGTCAGCAGGCCCCGGGACAAGACCTTTATAGGTTGCTTCGCGGTCCGATTTCTCGGATAAGTGAAGATTGACTAGTACTGACGTTCCGTGTCTTTATATAGGCCTCGATTTAGAATTTCGGGTCTTTTCTTAATTTTCAAATAAAATACAAAAATATAACATTTGTGAAGAGGTTTGCATAGATATTTATAGAATTTTAGAAAAAAATAAAATCTGACTTGTCACAAGCCTTGACAATAAAATTTGTTTATAATCATCGAGATATTAATGTTAATAATGAAGAAAATTGAAAGCAAAAATAATAAAATTTAAAGAATTAAGTATACAAAAGTGAAGAGAAATACGTTAAATATGTTGGAAATACACAAATAAGTAAGTTTAAAGAAATATTCCCTAGCAACGTAGAAATTTTGCAATATAAAGTGTAAAAATGACAAGAATAAAAGTAAAATAGACATAAATACACTACAAGCCCGGTAGAAATCGCCTCTCTTGAGGAAACTCGAGAAGTCCACGGGTGCGCGGTGCGCGTTTGGCTCTGGCGGAGGTTTGTCTAAGTAAAAAGATAGTAAGCGTGGTATAAGATCGAGGAAACTGATTACGTTTTGAGATTATTGGCTGACAATTGTCGCAGGGAACAGTAAACTTGCGTAACGATAAAAAAAAACTTTATTGAACGGTTATTAAAACCAGTTTGGATTTAAGATAGGTGAGTCAAATCTTGTTATTGTCCATTCAATTAAATCTCGTTGATGAAACTAAGGTTAAAAAAGGTAATCAGAAAATAAGGTAATAAGAAAATAAGGTAATGAGAAAAATAAAGGTAATATGATAATGAAGGTTGTGGTGGTAATGGTAAATAATTTTATTGATGGTAAGGTGAACAAGCGCTAAGGTAAATGGAAAGGTATGGAGGTAAAGTGTTACAAGTGGAAAATCATAAATGGTAAACATGAAATAAAATAAAATGGTAAAATTGTGTAATCATGTTTAAAGTTATTGCACTGGCAAAGGAGATCATAGTGAAACTAATTAGACACAGGTTGGAAAGTAAACTACAAGGTTTTTTCAGATAAGTGAATTGCGTTGTTTGTGTTACTGTACTGTGGCCGTTGTACTGGAGTTGAGTCTTAGGCCGTGAGTAGGCGGTAGACGGTCAGCTCTAGCAGAGGTCGTGTGTGTAGAGTCTGGAGGTCTCTATGATCACTGGAGGTGATTTATGATGTTTATCGAGATAATACAATTATTCGAACGTTATTTTAATACGTGCAATTAATGTACTATGTGACTGTTAAACAAAATCTGTTTTGTAATTTGAAGAAGTTAGTAGTAATTTGATTCGGTGGAACATTTTGATAAGCTTTGCATTGCTTGGTGTAGTTACTGAGTGAACTACGTACCCGATTAGTATTTCTTTTTCCGTACGTAATTGATGATGATCTTTGATCACAATTTTTGAATATTTAAGTTTACTTGATTAAATGCGAAGAATCTTTAAAGTTTCTTTAGTTAAATGTCAGGAATGACCGAGCAGTAGAATATGTGTTCGGGCCCGTGGCGAGCGCTCCGAGCGGCCGGGCGACGGAGGGGCAAGCAAGACGCGAGGGAGGCAGGGCGGCGCACGGATGGGCTGGTCACAACACTTGCTTCTGGACACCGACGCCGACGCCGTGCTTTTTTAGTGTCTCAGTCTCATCTCATACTAGCAGTCAATAAAGTTATTTTTTATACAGTCCTAGCTTTAATTTTCTCCACTATCGAAGGATCCCCATCAATATGACTATACGCGAATTTTAAGTCCTTTCACACGAGGACGTGTGACTTGTCAGAATGACCGTGTTGGAGAAGTAAATTTAGAAAGGGCAAAATTTAATCAATAACTAATTTGTTGAAGTTAATATCTGCTCCCTAATTAATTTGTACTTCAGTGAGTCGACAAAACAGTCGAATTGTGGGTGATATGATAACAAAAAAAGAGTAGTCCGTGTTTGACACGCGTGCGGTGCGGTCAAGTGTGCTTTCTGTCAGTTAGCTTGATGATTTAAATTAGATCAGCCGTGTAATGATAATCCTGATTATGTTAGTTAGTGAAAAACGGTGGGAGATCAGATTAAGAGAGGTTGATGGTCACCGCAGGCGCGTGGAGGGGCGCCTTGCTATCCAATTCAATTCCTTTATTTGCTGAAATGTGGTTACATTAGTTGTTACATTAAATACATGGTCCATCACATTAGCCTTAAACTGGCTGTGCAATGTTTAAAATTATAATTATAATAAATTTAATTAATTTCAATACCTAGTTCATTCATATTATACACAAACACGGAACTGAAATAAAACTATTACATACAATAATTGTTACGACACTATAAATGTCAAAAATATCAAATAAATGTCAATTACGTTTAGGTCGGTCAAGAAATTCATTAACTGAATAAAAACATTCATTACATAACCATGCTTTTAGCTCTTTTAAGAACTTCTTACGTGGCAGCAGTTGAAGGTCTTTGGGCAAGGAATTAAATACCTTTCCGCACATGGCATAGCAACCGTTTTGATATAAACTAGTACTTGAAACTCGGGGTAGAACAATTCGATCTCGATTACGAGTTCGTCTAAGATAGATGTCCCGAGCTCTAGTAAACAGTTGTGGATGCGTTTTTACAAAAACGGCCATCTCGTAAATATATATACAGGGAAGGATCAACAAATTTAGTTTTTTGAATAGAGGTTGACACGATTCCCGTGGCGCTTTGCCACATATAGCGCGAATACATATTTTTTGAGAAATTAATGCACGTTGCGCCTCAGAAGAATTTCCCCAGAAAAAATAAATAAAATAAAAATAAAATCCATCAATAAATTTTTTGGGCAGATGTTCTACGTAGCCTATATAAAACATATGCGTAACGATTTATTTTATCACAGACCATTTTTACATGACCTTTCCATTACAATTGTGGTCTATAAGTAATCCCAAAAATTTAGTTTGTTCTGTGACTGGAATATTCTGAATGTTGTATTTAATATTTAGAGCACATTTTGACGTAGTATTATTAAAAAATTGGATAAAAAGTTTTTGTTAGGTTGACCATCAAATTCTTATTACGTAGCCATTTAATTAGTGAGTCAATTGTGTTATAAATTTCATCCTTCATTTGGTTTTCGTCATATTTTTGGGAATGTCACGAGTACAGATATGTCATCAGCAAATAATGAATATGAGAATTTTGTTACTATAGGTAGATCATTTATATATAGCACGAAAAGTATTGGTCCAAGTACACTACCTTGGGGTACTCCCAATTTATTTTGCTTGGGCAATGACCTATAAGCTTGGATCTCATTATTTTTATTTAAATTTACTATTTCAACACTCTCCGATTGTCTTAGTATGTGGATAGCCACTTGTATGCTGGACCTCTAATTCCATACATTTCCAATTTATTTAAAAGATTTTCATGGGACACTATATCAAACGACCACGACATGTCAAAAAATAAAACTAAACCTTGAGTTTTCAAAGGTATTCCTTGTTTGTCATGGTCAAGTCTGCCATTGTTCTGTATAGTGTTTGAGAGTTAGTGTTGGATGGTTCAGTAATCTGAGATCATCTGAGGAGAGGAACCGCTGGGTGCATTGAGCTGTAACCTGAAATAAGGGTACACTACCCTGTCTTTTATCAGCTGAGCATGTTATTTTAGAAATACCCTCATCCTGACAGTTAATATGATCTGAGTTAGTTAATTGTGCCCACATATTCTTTTCTGTGAAGCTAATGTAAAACTAACTGTGCTGACCGGTCTGGTCATGCATTCTGAACTCGGCCCCTCCTGATTCGGGACCGGGCTCCCGCCGAATTATACATATAACATCTGTGCCAAGTGAATTCATCCGATACAAAAACTTGCACCTTATGACACCACTACCCGGGCTATTGTACTGGGCAAAGCTAAAACGACATTAAAATAAATATATTTACTACAATTACCTTGTAATCAAACTTACCGCATAATATGGATTTTTTGTGTTAAAATCCTTTCGCAAATATACTACGAAACACGCAAAGCAATATCTTCTTTGTTTAAATTCTATTCTATGTTTCTTTCTTTTAGTTGAACTGACTTTTTGTTTTGGCTGCGGAAAATAAAGCAAACTGACGGTGAAAATGTACGCCTTAATCGGGTCAGATCGTTGGGCTCTCAATCCCCGACACTATAGGCCGTGACGTTCCTGGAGCAGAACTGGTAATATAATAAAAAATAAGCATAAGTTATGTATAGCCTGACCAGGGATATAAAAACCCTCGCCATGTTGCGGAAAAGCAATAGAACTAATTTCTTACACTGGCAACTAATTAAAAAACCCATCTGTCATTTCTCCTGTCAAAGTTTGACTTTCGATCAAGGGCGGATCCAGTATTTTTCTTTCTATGGGAAGGGCACCGTTTTCCGTTCTTGAGAATATTTCCGAGTAATTTTTAAGGAAGTTTCAGCTTGTTCTTTGAAAATTTCGAAAACGGATGTTCCGTTTAAATTTTAAATTTTCACTAATGGTGGCGGATTATTTTGGATGGTAGCACGATCGAGTCGTATTTGAATTTGACAGGGAACCCTGTGACTTCATTTGAATTGTCGAGTCGGTTCAAGATACAATAAAACACTTATTTAAAATAATAATGTTTCGTTCGTCTGCTTTTTTCCCTGTCCCGTCGGTCGATAGTCTCTTGTTCTTTGTCCATCAGAAGTCATAGAGTCAGTCCATAGTCAAGTCAGTAAGGAAGCTGAACGCCACTACATCCCATTAAATGTGAAGAGGCGAGCGAGTGAAGCGAGTGAAAAGCATTAAGACTGCGGTGATCATACTTACAAAATAAAACTATGTTTAAATGAAAATCTATTTTAATAATGTAACGCCCGGTTTCCGAAAAGCATGTTTATTATTGAGTTTTGTAACAGACTGTCACAATTAACAATCTGCTTAACAAATTTGGATTTCTGAAAAGCTATTTACCGTAAAATTATCTGATCGACTGTTTGACTTTTTTCATTCACTCATTCATGCTTTGTTTCTATCCAACGCATAGTTTTGTCCACAGAGCTAGAAAAAAATAAAAATGTTGATTTTTTTTCTATGTCTATGGTTTTGTATAGACCGCGTCATTTCGCGAAAGACATAATAATATAAATATTCTGGTGGAGGTTGGTTCTCCGTCCCGTGCGCCTCTCAATGCCCCCGCGCACATCCGACTATATTTATATTATTACTCACACAAAGCCCAAAGCGATTTTAAGGCAGACAATGATTTAGTGTCGCTACTTTACGCGTTAGTGTATTTTAAGCTTGTTCAGAAACCCAAACTGCTTTTAAATAGAGATTATGAACTTGCTAAGTTATTTTATTATTGATTTGCGTTTCAGAAACCGAGTGTAACGCCCGGTTTCCGAAAAGCATGTCAAGTATTGAATTTGGTAACAGAGTGTCATAATTTACAATCTGCTAAACAACTATGGGTTTCTGAAAAGTTATTCACCGTAAAACTATCTAATCGACTATTTGACTTTTTTCATTCACTCATTCATGTTATGTTTCTGTCCAACGCATACAGTGCGCCCTCGATCTTTTGCACATGAGTGAGGGCGCCACCTACGTTTCAAATGTGAAATTTTAATAGCTTAGACATTAGTTCCGTTTTCTACCACGTGCAAAAAGATTCTTGTCGCACTATAGTTTTGTCTCTTCCGTTGACAATAAATGTCAAATTCGACAGACGTACTATAATAGAGATTATCAACTTGCTACGTTATTTTTTTATTGATTTGCGTTTCAGAAACCGGGTGTAAGCCTCTTTATTTTTATCATAATAATTAGGTACCACAATATCATAATCCTAATCCTATCTTAACTAATACTATAAATGCGAAAGTGAGTTTGTTTATTTATTTGTTTGTTACCTCTTCACGCTCCGCTGCGTTGCATACACATAGTTAGAAGTACAGAGAAGGACATAGGGTACCTTTCATCCGGGAAAAAGCACTGTTCCCATGGGAAATTCACGCGGGCGGAGCCGCGGGCGAAAGCTAGTATGTTAATAAAATAAAGTCTAAATAACCGTTTAAAATTCGTTAAAGTATTATTATTAAAATAAGTTGAAATAAATTAATAGTAAAATACCTTTTTTTAAAAAGCTTTTATTGTTACTCTCAACAAACCCTTCAATTTGATCTGTTCCGCCATCTTGGATGGTCCGCCATATTGGATTTAGAATGACATCACAAACCATATCAAGCATTCTCATCCAAACTAAACGTGTGTACAAAATTTCAGCTCAATCGGTTGAAGATAATTATCTACTTCAAAATTAAGTTCTAAGATTCCACCCGAACGAACATAATTACATACGAGCATACGAGTACCTACATATAGAACATGAACATGAACATAGGTGCCACACCCAGCCAGCTCTGAGGCAGGAACGGACAAGCCGAATACAAAATTCAATTCAATTCAATTTATGTCAAATAAATAGAATCGGATTGAATTTTTCACCAGGGGGCACAAATTTGTAAGGAGTGACACGCTCTGGGATGGGAAAGGAGGTCGACTAGCCGCAACCGGCCGACCACAATCGACCGACTATGCAGCCTATAGCCAATATAGGAGTTCAGGAGGACGAGTTATACGACGGAGGAGAGCGTTGGTGAGTTTCGCTGTTCTCGCTGGCATCTTCGTCGCCGTCGCGTGTGTTGATGGCGGTATCGTTTTCGACCTCTTCTTCACTGTCCCTTTCTTCCATTTTGTATATTTCTCTTGCTGCTAATATTAGTTCTTTTTGTTTGACGCGAGTTCGACCCATTCAGAGGGGCTCTTGCTATAGTATTTCATATCGTGATTTAGTGAGTCTTTCCAGGTAAAAATCAGTCGGCCGACTTTTAGTCTCACTGCTTCGTGGTTGTATGCGGCGTGTAGTATATGTGGTTCTGAACGTCGTAGTATGTGTCCGTAGTAGCACAGTCGTAGGCACATAATTCTTTTTGTAACGGTTTTTCCTCCTAAAATATCGTGTATTTTTCTGTGTGTATGTGAGGGCCCGGCATTATTTAACATATCTCGTAAAATAAGCCGCTCGTATCTCCTAAGTTTTGATCTGTTTGTCTTTGTCAGTGCCGCGCATTTGAGGCCATATGTCATTGTTGGCTCTATTATCATTTTATATAGGAGCACTATCGTTCTCCAATTCATCCGAGATATTTTAATAAATTTTTGTAGGATCTTGGCGTTTTTGAGTCCTTGTTTGCAGCGGGTATTCACAGTGCTGTTTCTGTCTAATGATCTTGAGATGTAAGTACCTAAGTACCGAATTTCCGTAACGGGCGCTAGTGGTGTTTCATCCAAGACAAAAAAGTTCCTATTGTTAAGGTTTAATGGGTCCCGGACAAGTAGTTTTGTCTTTGTGTTATTGACTGTGAGGCCTACTGTCTTAAATAGGGCTTTTGCCTTTGTGAATATCTCGTTTAGCTGATGGATATTATTTGACACAATTATTACGTCATCCGCGAAGGCGAGGATGATTGGCAGTTGTATTTTTTCGTCTTGGCTTAGATTTACAAATGGTAGCTCTTCTGCTAACGTCATAAATACGTCATCCATTACTATTGTAAAAAGTCGTGGTGATATGGGGCACCCTTGTTTGACCCCTTTACCTTTTTTTATCCATTTGGTCTGTTGGCCGAACCATTTTATGCAGGTGGATTCGTTCAGCATACGAGTACCTACATATAGCAAGTTAAATAAAAGCTTTTAAAATTAAAGACACGGTGGGCTGAAAATCGGCTCTCATAGACATAGCAATGTCAATTCTTAAATGTCGCTGTTTTTGATTGATATGGCTGTAATTTACAATAAGCAAGCCTAAATATGTAAAAAAAGGTCACTGGGCATATAAGCGGATGACTTACAATTTTTTTGCGAAAAAAATGTATGAAACTTTAGTCAAAAATCCGATTTTCTCATAATAATCATAATCATAATCATTTATTGCTTCCTTAATGTAACAAATAGGTGTTGTCATAAGATTAAGCATAAAATTAAGGGCCCTGACGGGCGCTGCAATGGGAGAAGGGCCACTTTATATTTTAAATTTAAATTAAATTTACTTTACACTTTATTCAAATCCTGTATCTCAGATAAGTTTTTTATTCTCAATTATTAAACACAACATCAATCAATAATTTCCATACGTTTACCACTTTTAAGTTGCAAATACAAATAAGAGGCGTCTAAATAATAAATGAATTTTCATTCTTTTGGTGTCTGACACTAAACCTCAATCAATAGATTTGTGTGTGTTTGTTATGATCTAACTATTTTCAATTTTATTTTATTTTATTTTTCTTTTTATTATAATAATTGAGGTAAGTATATTATTGTATTTTTTCGATATATGTCTCTTTAAAAGATGGTCAATTTCATAATTTGTCACAATTTAAATAAGATAATATATAATAATAGTAAATTAATTGATGCATGTCAAGATTTTTAATTAAGTATACATAATGTAATTATTTATTTGTAATTTTTACTTTTTCCTTTACTGTGCAAATTTGTCTTCAAAATATTCATTGATTGTGTAGTAGCATTTATTAGTCAATAGTTCTTTAAGGCATTGTAGGAATGTTTTAGTGTCTTCTATATCCTTGATGGCGTTTGGAAGTTGGTTGTACAGCTTTATAGACATAACCAGAGGGCTAGATGAGTGGAGCCAGAGACGCGAAATAAATATTTTTTTCTGTCTCGTACAAGTAGTAGCAGTTATTTGAGAAGCCTTTGTACTATTTTTATTATCGTTAATGATCTAGATTTAGCACCAGTATCAATTCAGTAACGTCTGTTTTGGCTAAAAACGTGTAATGCACTCTTAAGTGAATTTATCATTTGTAACGGAGAGAAAATTATAAAGTGATAAAGTGGAATTTGTCATACAATTAGAAAATGCTAACAGATTTCTTTTTACGATGTTATTTAGTAATCAAGAATTATTATCATAGTTATACGCCATCGTTTTTATTTCAGGCAGCGCCACAGGTGTTAACAATCGGAACTAAAAACCAGATTTTCATTCAGCTGCATTCAATCCAGCTAATCGTTGAAACGCCGCATGACTAAACGCCCCTGTTTTTTTTTAAATGGCTAGCCGTAATGTAATACGGCGGATTATATAATCTGACTGCGACACATACATCACTTTGTTCCAAATTCAGCGGTTTTCAGTATAAAATGGCAAAAATACAGTTAAAATTTAAAAAAAAAATTAAAAACTTCGAAATTTGAGTACATGTTACTCATAAACTATTAGAATTATAAAAATAAAATTAATAAATAAATAATAAAATTTATACAATGTGGTAGGTAATTTAATGCAGCAGACTAATACTGTCCTTGAGAATTTTATATTTTCAATGAAAATAGGGGGGAAATTGGACTGACACCGGGCAAAATCGAGCTCAGGAGGGTCGAATTATTCTCAAAAAACCAGGTGTCAAACATTTACATTCCATGCCGTTCGACATCAAAAGGAGACGGTTTTTCAGATTATTTTTCTAGACCTATCCTCTACTGTCGCGGACTCTTTTGTAGACCTATAGCGTTTTTGATGATTTTTTTCATAAATCTGTCTATCGATTTGTGAAATCCGCATGAAAATCCGTTCAGTAGTTTTTGAGTTTAAAGCGAACGACAGACAGATAGACGCCGTGGGGGACTTTGTTATGTTATGATTATGATACAAAGTAATACTTACGACCTTAAAATTAGTCTCTTGGTCCCCATGGTCCGCCCAAGCCTTATTACTTTTATTGTGTATTTTGAAATCTGAAAAATAAAGAAAGTGACAAAATGTTTACTGTTTATTTACATAGAATAACCTGGTACCTATTATACTTTTTATTGAAAACTGTTTAAAATTTATCCGGTTAATTTTTTCTTTTTTTAGATTTTATTCATAGTGTTTGTAATATAATTGCTTGGAACGAAACACGGGCGTTTCGCATTGCTGCGGCCAGAGGGCGTTCGGGGTTTTCACACTGCTAGCGTGGAATGCGTCGCGAGTGGTCCGCCATTGCATTGTCCAGGGCGATATCGGTTTGATTTTAATACGCGGAGCGGTCACGCGTCGTTTGATTGTTTAGTTTGAGTGATAATTGTGAATTTCCTGTTTGTTAAATAGCTATTGAATTTGTGTTTGTGAAAAAACCTGTTATTGTGACTTTTTCTTGTGAGAGGTGAAGCGTGGCTGGCTGTTCACCTCTAGCTGTTCCCGAGTGAAACTACGGGAAGAAATCTATTTAGTTGTTCTGGGGAATTGAGATCTCAAGGGTTAGGTAAGGGTGGTTAGGGACCCCCCCTTCCCGAAGACACTCAAGTTTGGATCCGAAGAAAAAGAAGATTTAGTTTGGTAAGTGATTTACAATTGTAGTTATTAAGTTAGGTTATTATATAGGGCCCTGTAGCTCCCTTTATAAGCTATAGTGGTAGCAGGCTGCGTATAGGTTAGGTTTAGGTTAGTCGGACAGACGTAGTGCTGGGTCGAGGTTTTTACCGGTATTTTTTTTACCCGGTAAATTTTACGGTACCGAACCCTCCCGCCATTTCGTCTGCCCGGATTCTCTGCGCCACAACACCTGGTAGCAGAGCGTAGTTAATCTACCCTCTATTTGTTCGTTTGTAAAAAATAATTAATTGTTTGTAAAAATTATTAGATTTTTCTTAGTTTGTTTGTATAAGAATATTTGTAACCTTTTTGTATTTGTTTGCGGTTTGTACCGTGCGTTCCGGGTTTGTACCATTCTCATACCTACCGCGGTTTTTCGTGTTGTTGCTTGATTTTGTTTTTTATTTACCTTTTTTATTTTTTTTTCCTATTTGTTTGTTTGTTTGTGACTTGACGCGATGGCGAAGGTCTCCAATGCTAGGGCGACACTCGCCAACGAATTGAGATGGTTTGTGACGGCCGGAGGACTCCTGTCCCGGAAGGACAGGGAGGGCGCCATACTGCTAAGAGCGGATCACCTCCACTCACGATTGATTAGCGCGGAAGCGGCCATGGTGGTGCTTACCGAAGCCGAACTTGCCCCGGAGGTCTACGCAGGTCACATGGCGGACATGGACCAGATCCTGAGTCTGCACGATGATATCGCGGAGGCGGTGACCGCAATAAGGGCGAGACAGGCTGGCGGACCAGCCCCTCGCACACCTGTTAGACAGGAAGGACCAGCGGTTACTGGTCGGCTCCCCACCCTTCAGCTGTCCCACTTTGGGGGTAGGATGGAGGAGTGGGTAGCATATAAAAATATGTTTGAGTCCCTGGTCGTAGCACGACAGGATTTGTCGAAGGCCCAGAAGATGGCCTACCTCCTCTCCACTCTGGAGGATGAAGCGCGGTCGCTCATCCAGCACCTCCGGGTGGAGGACGACCAGTACGATACGGCTTGGGAGTTATTGAACTCCCGCTACCAAAATTTACGTTTGTTAGCGGATGCGCACGCCGCACAGTTGATGGCCCTGCCCAAGGTGGCCAACAGGGCACAGTTGCGCCTGCAGTTGCTCACGCCCGTTACAGTGGCCTGTAACGCGCTCCGCACACTGGGGCTGCCGGTGGACCAATGGTCCTTTTTGCTGGTGCACATTGTATTGGGCAAATTGCCCAATGACATCCGCTCGCGGTTTGAGCGCGAAAATGCGGAGCGGGATAGCACCACCCTACCAACATTCACTGACTTGGTGAAGTTTTTGGAGTTTGAGGCACGGGCGGCTGAGAATACCATGACGGACTCAGCGCCATCCAGAGCGCCTGAACGCAGGCCCTTGGAACCCTCATGGCGAGGGAAGCCCCAACAGGGACGGCAACCGCCACCGCGTGGAGCTGGTGCGCGGGTTGCACACACGGCAGCAGTCGCGAGGGACGCGGACTGTCTGCAATGTGGCCGGATGGGCCACAGCCTGCTGCAATGCAGGGACTGGCAGAGCCTGCCAGTACAAGATAGGCGCCGCATGGCAAAGCGGCATGAACTTTGCTTTTATTGTTTGGGCAGTCACTATGCACGTGACTGTCCCAGTGCCATACCATGCAGTGCATGCCGTGGGCGGCACCACGCGATGCTCTGCATGAACCGAAACGGGGATGGCACCCGGATGTTGAGGCAGGGGTCCCCTATGGGCGGGGGCGCTCCTGCGCGAAGCCCTCCACCTTTGGAAGAAGGACGCGGCTTCGCTCGTCGCACCCCCCCTCGGGAGGGGGGTCGCGTACCTGCGCGGGTCTTGGTGGACCGGGACCACGCGCCCCAAGGTCGTGGCCAGTATGTGGCTGGCCAGGCCCCGGATAGGGCCCCCATGGGCGGGGGCCCTAGATCGGACGTGAGAGTGGGGACACCCCCCTCCACGCGGGTTACCACTACCCAACACATGCAGCCGCAGCGGTTTTCTCCGCCGCTGCACGAGTACCCACGGCTGGAGTACCACCCGCCGTACTATAGGTATGGCCGGGCCGCGGGTTATGCCCCCCCTCAGATGGGGATGTGCACTCGCCCGCCATATTATCCGGGTCAGTGGCGCGCCCCTGGTTTGGAGAGAGTGGGGAGCCCGTAACTAGCTTGCTCCCTTGCTGGGACAGAGCCGCGGACGGTTCTGCTCCCTACCGCGGTGGTCCGCGTATGGGGTCGTGGGGGGGAAGCCATTAATTTGAGAGCTCTGTTGGACTCAGGGGCTCAAAGCAGTTTGGTTACCACTCGAGTGGCACGCCAGTTAGGTTTAGTCGTGGAAGACTCGCCTGTGCCACTTCTTGGAGTTGGTGGCATACAAGTGAAGTGTCTGACGGGCCAGACACTTGTCACCTTTTCTACGCTGAAGTCCTCCACAATGAGGATCACGACTTCGGCTATGGTAATGGATACCATTGCGGGTTGGCACCCCTCGACAGACATACCGCCGGGTGTGTTGTCTTTGGTTTCGGGTCTGGATTTGGCCGACCCCTTTGTTTTTCATCCCGGCCCAGTGGACTTGCTCCTGGGCTCGGACGTATTGGGTTGGATTTTGTTAGGTACACAGAAGGCTCTGGGTTCGTCTTCACTGATGGCAGTGTCTACTATCTTTGGTTTTGCCCTGATGGGCCCTGTGTTTGATAATGGCACCGCGGAGGAGCCACCGGTTGTCGCATCTGCGTCCTTGGCCAAGACCATGCAAAGGTTTTGGGAGGTGGAGGAGCCACCTATGAGTTCCAGGATGGATCCGGAACACGCTGAGTGCGAAGCCTTTTTTCGCTCAACCACGGAGAGGTTGCCCTCCGGTCGGTTTGTAACTAGGTTACCATTTGTTGCTACACGTCCTAGCCTAGGGCAAAGTAGGGCGCTTGCGGAGAAACGACTGCTGTCCATGGAGCGACGCATGCAGCGTGACCACGTACTTCGCGATAAATATATAGAATTTATGCGCGAGTACGAGGATTTGGGTCACATGTCTCCGGCTCGAGTTGATTGGAGCTCAACTGAGCATTATGTCTTGCCCCACCACGCGGTGGTGAAGGCCTCAACGGGCAAGTTGCGGACTGTCTTCGATGGGTCCGCACCCACTTCGAACGGAGTTTCGTTGAATCTGTGTTTGCATTCAGGTCCCAAATTGCATAGGGACATAATTGACATCATCTTGAACTTTAGAAGACATCAAGTTGTTTTTGGTGCGGACATCCGGATGATGTTCCGCCAGACAGTCATACATCCTGAGGACAGGCGATTCCAGTTGATACTCTGGCGTGAGCGCCCTGAGGATCCTGTGACGGTGTATGAACTCAATACAAACACGTATGGTCTGAAATCTAGTCCCTATATCGCCATCAGATCATTGCTTGAATTGGCAGAGCGGGACCGGATCCGCTTTCCCCGTGGGGCTTCCGTGCTGTCACGTGACTTGTATGTTGATGACGTGTGCACCGGAGCCCAAAGTATTGAGGAGGCCCTCCTACTGCGGGATGAATTGATTGAAATATTGAAAACGGGTGGCTACGAGCTACGTAAGTGGTTGTCCAATGAGCCTAGAGTTCTAGAAGGGATCCCGGAGGATCACCAACAGAACCCTCACCTGTTTGAGGATGTGGATGATCCCAACAGGATAGCGGTGCTGGGCATGCAGTACCAGCCGCTAACCGATATTTTTACATTCCAAGTGGACTTGGAAATACCAAAGGTCTGGACTAAGAGAACGGTGTTGTCCGTAATAGCTCGTATGTTTGATCCAAGCGGTTGGATCAGTCCAGTAATATTCTCTGCGAAGTGTCTTCTTCAGAGACTTTGGACTTTGGGCGTCTCGTGGGACGAGCCGCTGTTTGGTCCTCCATTGGATGATTGGCTCGAGTTGTTTTCATCGATTAATGAAGTCAATCGGATTGCCTTGCCTCGTCGAATATTGCCCCCCGGGAAATATCGAGCCAGCCTGCATGGCTTTTGTGACGCGTCGGAGCGAGGCTACGCCGCGTCAGTCTATATGCGGACAGTTGACGCCGATGGCCGGGTCAATGTCTCGCTTTTGTTAGGGAAGAGCAAGGTCGCCCCCATCAGGTCTAGGCTGACTATTCCCAAGCTTGAGTTGAGTGGAGCTCACCTTCTCTCTAAATTGTTGCATCACGTTGCTTGTGAGCTGGCGGCCACGGTCGAGATACAAGACATCTTCGCCTGGTCGGATAGCCAGGTCGCGCTTGCATGGTTGCGCGCGGCCCCACATACCTTGGAGGTTTTTGTTGGAAACAGGGTCTCCCAAATTCAAAATATCGGAATTGATATAACATGGAGACATGTGCCGGGAGAGCTTAACCCAGCGGACTGTGCTTCCCGAGGTTGTACGGCACCAGAATTGGTGTCACACCCGCTCTGGTGGGGTCCAGAGTGGCTGATGGGATCGGAAACTTCTTGGCCTGTCTGTCAGACAGATGTTACTTCTTTGAGTTTGACTGGGCTTCGTGTACATGCTGTAGTCGCTGAGACGACGTCGGAGCCGGATTGGCTACTTGCTCGGTATAGCAGCTTGGATAAGCTTCTGGGTGTTACCAGTTGGATTAAGCGTTTCATACATAATTGTAGAAACCCACAGGCAAAGCGGTTGGAGCCGATTGCAGGTGCAGAAGAGCGCCGGAGCGCATTGTTGCATTGGGTCCGTGTCGTGCAGACCGGACGGTTTGAGTCAGAGCTTCATATTTTGCGCGATGGACGCGCTAAGTTGAAGGGCGCGGTCGCTCGTTTGAACCCGTTCATCGACTCGGATGGGCTTCTTCGGGTTGGAGGCAGGCTCCGGAAGGCGGATCTTCCATATGAGACTCGCCATCCTCTGTTGTTGCCCAAGGGCGGACCCTTGGTGCAGCTTTTGGTGTCTGATCGACACATTCGTAACGCCCATGCTGGGTGCAATGCTTTGTTGGCTATTTTGCAACGAGAATTTTGGATTTTGTCTGCCCGAAGAGCAATCCGTAGTGTTCTGTTTCGATGTATTGCATGTTATAGGTTGAAGGCATCCACGATGCAACCACAGATGGGTGATTTGCCCGCTGATCGAATCCGACCGTCGAGGCCGTTTGACGGCGTAGGAACCGATTTTGCCGGCCCCTTTTCGATCAAGGCTTCTCCCTTTCGTAATGCCCGTATTGTGAAGGGCTATTTGTGTGTATTTGTTTGTTTGGCCACCAAGGCTGTCCATTTGGAGGTGGTATCGGCTCTGACTACGGAGGCCTTCGTCGCCTCGTTGGATCGCTTTGTTTCGCGTCGAGGTCTACCTTCCCTTATTAGGTCTGATAATGGCACAAACTATAAGGGAACTGTAAATTATCTTAAGGATGTTTCTGTGTTTATTGATAAGAATTGTACTAGTTTAAGTCAAATTGCTGCTCAAAGGGGAATAACCTGGAAGTTTAGTCCCCCAAGTTGCCCCCATTGGGGAGGGATTTTTGAAGCGGCTGTGAAATCCGCAAAGACCCACCTCCGCCGCATTATCGGAGAAACGGCTCTAACTTTTGAAGAGCTGGCCACGGTTTTTTGTAAAGTTGAGGCGGTCCTCAACTCTCGTCCTCTCTGTCCGCTATCTCCAGATCCAAATGACTTGGAAGCTCTCACCCCTGGTCATTTTTTGGTGGGAGGGCCTTTGAATGCCCTGCCCGAATACCCGTGGAAGGACGAACGCGTATATCGGTTGTCGCGTTTTCAAATGTTGCAGCAAATGAGCCAGGACTTTTGGCGTCGCTGGTCGCTTGAATATTTGCATTTGCTGCAGCAAAGAGTGAAGTGGACAGACAGGACTGAGCCTCCCAGGGAGGGTGATTTAGTATTGTTAAAAGAGGCAAATTTGCCCTCATTGCTTTGGCGACGAGCTCGCATATTACGTTTGATTCTTGGCGGAGATGGCACTCCGCGTGTGGCTGAGGTGTTGGTCGACGGTTCGATTTTAAGGAGAGGTGTGACCTCTCTCGCCCGCCTTCCCGTAGAGTAAGCTAGCGGTCTGCTTCTCAGACCGGGACGGGGGGATGTTTGTAATATAATTGCTTGGAACGAAACACGGGCGTTTCGCATTGCTGCCGCCAGAGGGCGTTCGGGGTTTTCACACTGCTAGCGTGGAATGCATCGTGTGGTCCGCCATTGCATTGTCCAGGGCGATATCGGTTTGATTTTAATACGCGGAGCGGTCACGCGTCGTTTGATTGTTTAGTTTGAGTGATAATTGTGAATTTCCTGTTTGTTAAATAACGATTGAATTTGTGTTTGTGAAAAAACCTGTTATTGTGACTTTTTCTTGTGAGAGGTGAAGCGTGGCTGGCTGTTCACCTCTAGCTGTTCCCGAGTGAAACTACGGGAAGAAATCTATTTATTGTTCTGGGGAATTGAGATCTCAGGGGTTAGGTAAGGGTGGTTAGGGACACCCCCTTCCCGAAGACACTCAAGTTTGGATCCGAAGAAAAAGAAGATTTGGTTTGGTAAGTGATTTACAATTGTAGTTATTAAGTTAGGTTATTATATAGGGCCCTGTAGCTCCCTTTATAAGCTATAGTGGTAGCAGGCTGCGTATAGGTTAGGTTTTAGGTTAGTCGGACAGACGTAGTGCTGGGTCGAGGTTTTTACCGGTATTTTTTTTACCCGGTAAATTTTACGGTACCGAACCCTCCCGCCATTTCGTCTGCCCGGATTCTCTGCGCCACAACACATAGCTATAAAAGTTTTTCTAAATGGCAACACTGAAATGCTAAATATTAAAATTATGAAATGTATTTTATCTACACTCATGTCGAAATATTCGAATTACGAATTTAAAGATGGTTTTATAAAGACGTACTATAAACGCACATACATAAATTAAAAAATAAAAGTCATTATAGTACTACCAGCAGTATCATAATAGTACATTACGAAACAAGTGTGCAAAGTTGGTCATTACTATAGTTGTGAAGCCGGTTGTTATCATAGTAAGCCAGCCGCTGACCAGCCCTTTTTTTAGCCTTCAATTCAACCTTCTTTATTCAATAAACGATCTTCATCTGCTCGTTATCTACAATTTCCCGTGTACCACCACTTCCACCCCGAGTCCCTCTTTGTTCTATCCCGTGTCCTGTCTATTTATATGTCAGTAGAAAATGCTCATCAGGTTGAAGGACTTTTGCTAAGGCCCCATTTCCATTTATTTTAAAGAGTAGCTGGTCTCTTGGTTCTTCTTCAGATGTTCCATAATCTTCAATTTTTATACGTCAGCCTCAAATGCTCATCAGGTTGAACGACTTTTGTAAAGGCACCATGTCCATATTTCTTATAGTTTAACTGTTCTGTTTTGGTTCTTCATCAGGTGTTCCAGTTTTCATAATCAATTATAGCCTAAATGTTGCCCAGGCTTAATAGCTATACAAAAAATAAGTTTCATTCAAATCGGTTCGGTACTTTCGGAGATTAGCGTGATCATACATACAGACAGACAGAAAGACACACAGACAAGAAATTCCCAAAATTTTTTTTGCTATCTATTATTCTTTTTAAGTGTCCCTCTATCCATTTCAGTCAAAAATACTAAATGTACAGACAAAATATTTTTACTGTTTTATTATATGTATAGACTAGCTGTAGCCCGCGGCTTCGCCCGCGTGAGTTTCGCTTAAATGAAAAATCTTTTTGTGTTCCAAACTGTAGTAACCTAAACTCCAGTACTCAAAATTTCATTTGGTTATCCCGTGTCCCGCGGGATTGTATTAGGTACTCGTAGTACAGTCGCGGTGTTAAAATGAATCAAAATTCAATGAACGATCTTTGTCTGCTCGTTATCTACAATTTCCCGTGTACCACCACTCCCACCCCGAGTTCCTCTTTATTATTGTGTCCTGTCTATTTATACGTCAGTAGAAAATGCTCATCAGGTTGAACGACTTTTGCTAAGGCCCCATTTCCATTTTTTATAGAGTAGCTGGTCTCTTGGAGTTCTTCATCAGATGTAACATAAACTTAAATTTTTATACGTCAGCAGATAATGCTCATCAGGTTAAACGACTTTTGCTAAGGCGCCATTTCCATATATGTAATACTCGTAGTGTAGCTGGTCCCTTCATCAGATGATCCTGATTAAGTACTAAAAATCGTATTTTTATACGTCAACAGAAAATGCTCGTCAGATTGATAAACTTTTCCAAAGGTACCATTTCCATATTTCATAGTTTAGCTGTTCTGTTAAGGTTCTTCATCACGTGTTCCAGTTTTCAAAATCAATTATAGCCATATATACAACAAAAAAGTTTAATTCAAATCCGTCCAATAGTTATTGCGTGAAACGCGTACATACATACAGACAGACAGACGGACAGACAGACAGACAGACAAAAAAATCCAAAAAAAAGTTTTTGCATTATTCTTTTTAATTTTAAGTGTCCCTCTATCCATTTCAGTCAAAAATACTAAATGTACAGACAAAATATTTTTACTGTTTTATTATATACCTACCGACGACCCCTTTATGCTGTTAAAAATCAGAAATCACTAAAATGGCGCAGCGCCATCTATTGGAAACATGAGAAATAATTTAGCTTACATTGTACGGATGGCTATCGAATACGCAATACATACATAATGGTCATCTCTTTTTCGTGCAGACTCAGTGGATTACGATTTATGATTATATGCAAAAATTTACATAGGAACTACGTTTAAATTAGGATAGTATTATATAATCTGTGGTTTAAATTCAATCACTTTAAAGACGCCATTCTCATTTTATCAACGCCATCTATTGGATATTTTTCTTGGCACAATCAGTAGATGACCGGAAATAAATTTGCAAATGAATTTATTCGTTTCTTTTCAAAATTAAAAAAAAAAAGTAAGAAAATAATTCTAGAAAACAAATAAAAACGAAAACAGAAAATTATTGTTTGTGCCAGCTACTTTCAGCTACTTTCTTGAAACATTTCTTTACTAAAATATTTAAAAAAATATAGAATTCTAAAAAAAAAACTAATACAAAACAAAAAAAAGTAAGTAAAACGAAGTCATATCTACCAGGATTCGAACCCTCTAACTTAAAAGATTGATTCGCGACCTCTACCGACAGAGCCAACATGCGTTGTTGTAGCTGGCGAAATTTCAAATGCGATTTGTTTATAGGTACGCAAATTCACCCCTTTTTTTGGACTGTAAGGGTTGAAATTGTGAACAACCCTTTCTTATGTGAGCAGTATATATTATAATGAAGACACTAACCAAATTTCACGTTTATAGCTTCATAGTTTCGGTTTTGTGATGATAAATTAGTTTACCTCCCCCTTTTCACCCCTTTAGAGGTTGAATATCAAAAAACGCTGAAACACGCCATTGGTTATTTTTGTTGAGAAGTATTCTTGCCAAGTTTCAAGTAAATCAGTGAAGATTGTAATTTTTTTTCATACAAACTTTGCCCTCAATTTTAACCCCCTTAGGGGTCTAATTTTGAAAAATCCTTTCTTATCTGAGCACTACGTATTAACATAAAACTTCGGTCCAAATTTCAAGTTTCTAGCTGTTATGGTTTAGGCTGGGCGTTGATTTATCAGTTACCCTTGTTCTTTTATATAGATAATATATATATATATATACTAGCGGCCCGCCCCGGCTTCGCTCGGGTGGACAATATATTTGTTTTTAGGGTTCCGTACCTCAAAAGGCAAAAACGGAACCCTTCAAACTTTTTTTTCTCAGGAACGCTTAAAAGTATCAAATTGAAATTAATATCGAATACTCGGATCCACGGTCACTTTGAGCAAAAAAATAATCAAAATTAATACGTCAACGCGATCAGGAGTTATTACCGTAAATGTTGCGATTTTTTGCATTTTTTGCGATTTCAGACAGCAATCAAACCCTATGGGGTAGGTAATTACCGTTGACCTAAAATTATGAAATTTGTCAAAAAGCAAGGTCTAACAGTACTTATACAGGAATAAATCTGAAAGTTGTAAATATGTTGTTGGAAGTTAAAAAAAAAGTGTTACAAACTTATTTTTGCGCTCGATGCAGTATGAATCCTAGGGAGCGAACTGCAAAGTTAAGTTTGTTTTGCGTGTACGTGACCCTCGGTGCGCGAGTTTGAATCGCACTTGGCCGGTTTTAGAGTTCCGTACCTCAAAAGTAAAAAACGGATCCCTTATAAGATCACTTTTTGCCCGTCTGTCTATCAAACTTTTTTTCTCAGGAAAGCTTTAAGGTATCAATTTGAAATTAATATCGAATACTCGGATCCATGGTCTCTTGCAGCAGAAAATAATCAAAATTATACGTCAACGCGATCAAGAGATATTAGGTACCGTAAATGTAGCGAATTTTCGTATATTTTGCGATTTCAGGCAGCAATCAAAACCTACGGGGTACTTCCCGTTGACCTAAAATTATGAAATTTGTCAAAAAGCAAGATCTAATAGTACATACACAGGAATTAATCTTAAAGTTGTAAATACGTTGTTGGAAGTTTAAAAAAAGTGTTACAAACCTATTTTTGCGCTCGATGCAGTACGATTCCTAGGAATCGAACTGCAAAGTTAAGTTTGTTTTTGAAATTAGTAGGTCTTTTAGTGAGAGCTATAACGTGAGATGCTTTGCGTGTACGGAACCCTCGGTGCGCGAGTTTGACTCACACTTGCCCGGTTTTTTTAATGATATTTACGTGAATACCTACATCCCACTAAAATAAATACTAATCAAAACATACGCAAACGCGCCCGCTCAGAGATAGGTACCTACCTATATACTGCGCCTTGAGTCTACGCTAGGCAACGCTAGGTGATTTCGCGGCGCGTTGATCTTTCTTTAGATAACTCGTAGTATTTCGGAAACTATTGATCCAAATTACATGCAGTAAAAGGCAAATATTAAATATATTAAGTACTTGTGACGATAGACTTGTTTAATTTGATAAGAATTAATAAATTGTGGTTTATATCACCAGTTAAAAAACACCTAACGATTTTAATTATTTTTAAAACATAAAAGTAGTTATTATGGCTGAAATATAAAAGCTAGATGTATGCTATCGCGGACTTTTTTGTAGACCTATTGTAGATACACAATTCCTCCATACATGATTTTGATACATCTCTTAGGGATTGGACAGCGTTTTCGATGAAAGCTGCCGGCCGGCAAATTTTTTTCCGACTTCCTTAACAATTATCGCTATATTTCAACTAATATACACAAAACCTAAACAAATTATACACTAAAACCTTCCTCATGAATCACCCTATCTATTAGTGAAAACCGCATGAAAATCCGTTCAGTAGTTTTTGAGTTTATCGCGAACAGACAGACAGACAGACAGACGCCGCAGGGGACTTTGTTTTATAATGTGTTATGATTATGATGATGATTATGATTATGATATAAGATATAAGATAGATAGATAACCAATGATTCTTATGATTTTAATTAACGCTGGTCACATAAAGTATAAAAGCATACTTACAAAAAGGCTCACCATCTCCTTTCCAGGGCTCTGTTGTAGTAGATGTAGTAGAAGTAGAAGTAGTACTACTAGTAGTAGTAGTAGTAGTAGTAGTGGTTGTATTTTTTGCGGTAGTACTTGTGGTTGTAATCGTAGTTGATGTGGACGTTGTTGTCGTCAATGTTGTTGATGTGGTGGTAACTATTGTAGCAGCCGGTATCGTTGGTATAGTCATGGGCGCACCACCGCCGCCGTTACCCTGAAAAAAATAAAAATGCAAAGCGACTCAATGAAATACTGCCCTTTTAGAAATTCAAAACCCACATAGAGGAAGAGAGAATATAAATAAAAAAAAAAAAAAAAATATTGGCCAAACACAAAACTGCAACAAGGTAAATAAAAATAAATTGGTCAAGTGCGTGTTGGGCCACGCGCAATGAAAGGTTAGAATAGAATAGAATAATTTTATTTGCCTTAATATGGTGTGTAACAGTTGGTCTTATAATCTAAGTTCCACATATTAGCTACTAGCTGTTACCGCGGCTTCGCCCGCGGCAAAAAAGGATTAATCATTATCCCGCCCCTGTGAAACTGATGCTTGAGCGCGAGTTAGCACTTTATTCACGATGGAGCGAGGTGAAAAATAGGTAAAATTTCAAATAGGCAAAATTACAAATTCATAGGCAAATACCGTTAATACACTCGCATATATTTGTGTGCATGAAATTTAGTAAGGCTGCTTGCGTGCGTGTCGTGATTTTCAATCAAAATGGCGCGAAAATTTCATCGATACCGTACAGCGTATAGATAGATATATTGATAAAGATATAAAATAATAAAAAAACGTGCCAACCTAACTTATTTTCTGCCTTCAAGTCTTTCCGGGTGGTAATAAAAAAAAATAACCTGAACCTAACTTCGTTTCCGCCTTCAAAGTCTACAAAAAAACCTAAATTAACTACTACTATATGATCTTAGCTTCTTAATATACAAACACTCAAAAAATTTACAATTTCGAAAACATTGTTTATTTTTAGACCAACCGCGAATTGGACCTACTGCGAATTGAACCAACCGCGAATTGGACCAACTGCGAATTCGACCAACCACGAATTGGACATTTTTTGGAACTTTGGACCAATCGCGCCTAAACCGTGTCAGTGATGTCTACAGCGAAGTGCTGGGCAGGGTGGGGTGCGGTATTTGAAATGAGTGCGGGGCGGTGAGTGACCGATATGTACGTTAGTACTACTTACTATTCTGTAGCGTTTCTGTTTTCGCTACACTATATGGTATACATAAACATTTATAAAAATATTATTCGAAAGAACATTCTTCGCGAAAAAATATTGAAAGAACTTCTCCGCGGTAAAGTGCCATAACGTGTCAGGCCGTGAGAACTAAAGGCAAGTATTTAATTAAAGCGCCATCTAATGACAAATTAGATGGTAATGAAAAAAATTTTGTGTACCTCATACGGCTATGTTGCGCGCCCCGCCTCCGCACGCAATGTACATCACAACAAACTCACTGATGTTCCTTCACACATATATATAATATAAAAGTTTAAGCAGAGTGCCATTAGTCCGTGCACTCAGCAGCGGTCCGCACACCTCGACGTATCCGGGGATACTGCCGGCCGGTGCAACGGCCCATTTTATATGGAAGTAGTGGGGAGGCTGTCGTAACGTCACTTTGACATAACGTCATTTTGACATGACGTCTATTTTGTCAAATAATAGATGGCGTTACTATAATTGGTATCCCATGCGCACGGGAACCATTTTTTCCGGGATAAAAAGTAGCCTATGTGCTATTCCAGGTCATTATCTACCTCTGTACCAAATTTCATCGAAATCCGTCCAGTAGATTTTGCGTGATTGAGTAACAAACATCCTCACAAACTCACAAACTCACATCCAAACTTTCGCATTTATAATATTAGTATGGATTCCAGGTAACATTATTTACTATATGGGGACGCCAGCGCGAGCACCAGACGGGTGATCTTTCCACTTATACTGGGACCATTTCACCCAATTCCCCGAGACCCGTATAAGGTTTTGAGTTACCTTGTAACTCACGTTGGTGGCGATGGCGACCCACTGAATCTACCTGTTACTTTGCAGAATTTCAACATCTGCCCTATTGTATTGTAATGTCCAAGTAACATACAAATTATTAAAAAGTCTTAGCAGGCTACAAACCCAGGCATAGCTCAGCCACAAGAGAGTTGTATTTTTGAAGAAAAGTCCTGTTACCGGATACATCTGTGCTATGTAGATTGTTACCCACCTGCAATAAAACGGTATAATTAGTTACTGTAATTTATACATACATTTCGTTCAAGAGGAAATAATTGGTCAAGTGCGTGTCAGGCCACGCGCAGGTCACGCGCAATGTAGGGTTCTGAAGGTGCCTACCCTGTATAAATGCGGACACATGAACTTATTTACTCCCAGTTTAATAAATAACGAATGAAATGACCATTACTTAAGTATATACCATCACATTCAATGTAAATTGTTCCTATAATCCTACAAATTTCATGCTGAAATCGATTTTGTAAGTTTATCGTCTATTTCTTGTGAACGTGTAAAGTATACATATGTGATAATTTTCCTTTAAAATTCATTATATTTGCTACCTATTAAGTATAAGTTAGTAGTAGTTGTAGTAGTAGTAGACAGACGGACATGACGAAACTATATGGGTTTCTTTTCTTGTTTACTTCGGAACCAACCCTAAAAACGAAACCCTTATAGGATCACTCGCGGTCTGTCAGACCATTTTGCTCGGAAAATACTGAACCAATTGTGTTGACATTTAGTACATTTAAGTAAATGGCAAAAATAATGAATCGAATACATCATGATTTAATAGGTAAGAGTTCCCTGTAACGTTTATTGGAGACTAACTACACAGGGTTTGTAACGCAAAAATAGAAAAGTACTTACACAATCCACATAAAGAATCCCGCTACTCTTATTATCATCTGGAAAAAACTGAAAAACAAGAAAAGGGTTTGAGAGAAAGAGAAAGAAGTTCTTATCAAACGTATTATCAAGCGTAGGGCAGGCGAGATAGTTTTGTTTCCATTGGGGCTCTGGCCTTCCTTATTGGGCCACGACACGACCCCTCACGTGGTCCCAACAGCTTAACGTGCCTTTTGAAGCATTGAAGAGCTCAAGATAATAAATTTTAGTTTACCCAACCCCTGACCGACCATTGCGAAAGTCGAAGACTGTACCGAACCACTGCGCCACAAAGCACTATCATTACAAAAAAGTATACCTAGGTAACTAAATCCTCTATCATTCTCTGTTAGGTTTTCAACGCTACGGATTCGAAGTGGTTTTTCGTTACGGCCGGGTCGCTAGTACACTAATCATAAAGTAGATTGAATTTATAGATATTTAGTTTCGAATACTCACTCTTGGTCTTCTCCACGCGGCACCAGCATGGGGCCGATCACAATAACTGCTCCGAACACGCCCGTTAATATATAAACAAAATAAAAAGGGTCGTAATCTGGACCCGGAATTTCAGGGATATGACCGTTAGGACCTACTAAAGCCATGATAGAAATAAGGATGTCACGCTGATGAATGATAGCGTAGAACACAGTTGAGGAGATGACGCTGGCCAAACTGATATTATTTTAATCGGTAGCGATTTCTTTAATTTATTAATATAAGAATAAATTACAGATACAATTCAGGAAATATGAGACAATCACAGAAAAACAATGAGAAAACAAGATCAAATTGGTGTAGGCGCGACAGTAATAGTCTGTCAATACTATCGATAGTTTACTATTTTTATCGACCTAAATAAATCCATCCGTCATGTTTTACAAACAAAAATATTACCTATTTTGGAGACATTACACGAATAAGAAATAGTACTTATTTTAGATTTTTTGTGCATCTCAGATGCAGTTAGTTGCGGGTTCAAGTCCTGCTCGCATGGAATTTTTTCACCATATCTAATTTCTATATGAGAGATCTTAAGAAATAGTACTACCGACAAAATGCCATATTCCATTAGAGTTGTGCTGTTCGGCTCGGGCATTAGAGCAGCCTCTTAGGAACTTTTTATTTTGACAACGTTTCGGTTGATCTGCGATCTTGCTTCGGTTCAAGCAGCTGTCAAAGTATTAGCGCGATACCGAAACATACAAAAAATGGCGTTGCGATCGCGGTTCAGTTGCGTTTCCAATGACATTCTAATGCCTTTCGTATGAATTTACTTATGGCGTTTGCACTGCTGATTTGGGCGGCATGTTCATGTCACACGTGACTATCGAGATACATTCCCTGGTCGCATCCAGCTGCGTGTTCTGTGCCACGAGCGTAGAGAAACTGACTAAATCATCTATATGCTATCGATAATATAATAATAATAATAACTTTATTCAAAAAACTGAAGCACTAATAAACTTATACAAAGGGACTTAATATAAAAAAAAAACTTACAAAAATTGATGCCTAAGCTAGGATCTAAACGATCCTGTGTTTTAGGCGGTTATGTGCTAACCTAATAAATTCTACAAAAATAAACAATTACTTACACTGTAAACTGAAATACAACAAAAAAAAAATATAATTCGAAAATGTAATTCGAAAAAATAATGTTTGAAGATAAACAGTTATTTTACTACAGGAGTCGTGAGACTTGAAGGCCACGCTTAGCTGAATAGTGGGCTTTCTGATGGAATGGAGATTCTTCAGTGATGATACTTCAGTTCAGCTAAAGTTTACGAGAGCGAAGTATGAAATGCCGATGCTTCCATGCTGGTCTGGAACCGAAGAAAAAACATAGAATGCGCCAGCTGCTTCTCTTCCCGCGCAGATTGTAAAAGTCATTCGAGGGAGTGGGATTTAAACTGGGGATTCCTCCACTTATAGGCGATGGGCTAGCAACCTGTCACTATATCTGAATCTCCATTCCATCAGAGAGCCCACTATTCAGCTAAATTTAACATTATTTTGTTATACGCTGAGGGTTGTTATCCTAATCCTAACTAATATTATAAATTCGAAAGTAAGTTTGTTTGTTACCTCTTCACGCTTTATCTACTGAACCAATCTTCCTGAAATTTCGCATACATATAGCTGGAAGGACGGAGAAGGACATAGGGTATCTTTCATTTTGGAAAAAAGCACTGTTCCCATGGGAAATTCACGCGGGCGTGGCCGCGGGCGAAAGCTAGTAGAAAATAAAGAAAGTAAATACTTACACGGTATTTATCTGACGCAGTTGCGGCCACAAGTAATTGATAGTAAAATCGATAGCTTAAATGTCATGCATACTATATTCATGATTAACTGTAATCATCGTATGAGTGTTTATCGATAGTGCAATCGTCAACAATACAACAACACTAGCCGTTCCAATTCCTAAAATGAATAATAACAATTTTGAAGAAAAAAATTGTTTTATGTAAAAAAATACATTATATACTCAAAGAGATTGTGACTTGAACCACAAAAGAAAACTATTTCTGTTCTTGACCATTGTGGTTTTGTCATGGAAGTAATAAGTACTGTTGTACGTAAGTACTTATTACTTCCATGGGTTTTCTCAAAACAAAAATAATCTTTTAAAATCACAGAAATATTTTTTTTTTTAAATATAAATTATTACTATTATTATATGTCTGTGTTTAAAATAAATAAATACATACACTTGTATCACGGTAATTGTGGCGCCACATTAAAAAGGCGCCCCCGTATATCTGTGCGGGAGCACGCACACCAAGGACACATTTGTTGCGGGTGCACTATGTGGCGAGGCGTGGTCCTCGCCAGGTCCTCGCTACACGATTTCAAGATCGAACACGTGCGATATTTGTGTCGCGTTTGTTTGCAAAAATTAAAGACAACATTAAATTTTACGTTGGATTTATTGCAGAGGTTGAAAGAAAGCCTATATTATATAACCATATGTTCACTCATTATAGCATCAGACGGATTACAGAAAATATTTGGACTAAAATTGGTGAAAATTTCTCGTAAATTGATAATTTTGATTAAACTGATGACCCATTATCGTCTTTTTTTTCTTATTAATCGCCACATCAAGAAATCGTCGTCGACAGACGATGGTGTCGACATTCTCAAAGCGGTTCCACGCATGTGCCACGCAACAACTGTGCTTCCGATGTGCGCGTATACGAAACATTTGTAGCAAGCTGAATTGTAGCGCAATAACTGTGGCGACATAAATGTACGATGCGTGTAGCATGTGGCGCTGGTGTGCGGCCTAGCTAAGTGTATTTTGTGTATATATTTAATGACGTGGCAGGTAATTTAATATCCCGAGATCGTTTAACGTAGGTAAATGTAAATTCGTAAATAATTCCATGATGAAGCATCATAAATCAGGTTGGGGAGACTTTCTCGGCGAAAATAAGCCTTTTCTTATAGGTACGATTCTCAGAGAAATAATATCGTACGATTACGCGCACGCACTGTACACTTTGATTATCTAGACTGCACATGCACAAGATACCTACCGTAAACTGCTGCATCTTTACTAACCATACATAGCCTATTTCAACAAGACTGTACAAAATACCTACCTACCATTTTTATAAAAGGCAATTTGCGTTTCTTGTATTTTTTTTTAATTTGCCCGCGACTTCGTCCGTGCAGATGTTTTGTTTTTTATTTCCCAGGAAAAAAATACAGGTAAAATCGCCAATCTGTATATTGTGCGACAAGGATTTTTTTGCACGTGGTAGAAAACGGAACTAATGTCTAAACTATTAAAATTTGTCAATTAAAACGTAGGTGGCGCCCTCACTCAAGTGTAAAAAGATCCTTGTCGCACTGTAACAGTTTGTCGGCGAATGAATGAATGCACCCATTGCATAACCCCACCACTACGTAGGGAATCCTAATTCTAATCCCTGACTACTTCCATGTTTTACTTCCATGTTTAGAGGTCCTCAAAACTACATACGATTACCTACTATTAGATACTTCAGAAAAATGCGAGAAAACAATCACAACTTTAATATTTATCGAGCACATTAGTATTTTTCTCCAAATAATAAAACATCGCTTGCATCTTTCTTCCCGCTCCAAATCTAACGTCAAGAACCCCAGCTGTCATTGTCGCTCTGTGACGTCACCGAAGTGTTGCAAGCCTATCAATCCATAATAGTACCATCTTAGTGTTGCCAGCGAACATATCCTTAATAGTCGACCATCCTGATGTAACCATACGGCCTCGTATGACCTGTAATAAGTTCATGTTATTTCACCTGGGTTAGGGCCTCAATTAAGTCGGCGCTGGTCCAACTACTCCAACGAACTGTACTATAGTTGATTGAACCAGCTCCGACTGGACTTCAACCTTGCGCTTTAGAGGCGGTGGCAACCCTAGCTTCAACCGTAACTTCAAAAGCAACCCTTCTGATTCTGACGTCAACCAACTAGAAAACAAGTATACGACGATTTAAAAGTGCCTTCTTTTAGCCCATTTAAATAAAATCATTCATCATCATCATCATTTCTCATTGCATTTTTTTTTTTTTTATTTCTCATTTCGTTTCATTTCTAATTTCATTTCTCATTTTGTTTCATTTCGTTCCATTTCTCTTTTCGTTCCATTTGTCATATCGTTCCACTTCTATTATCGTTCCATTTCTCATATCGTTTCATTTCTCATATAACTTCATTTCTCATATAGCTTCAATTCTCATATCGCTTCGTTTCTCATATCGCTTTGTTTCTCATATCCTTTCTTTTCTCATATCGTTTCATTTCTCATATAACTTCATTTCTCATATAGCTTCAATTCTCATATCGCTTCATTTCTCTTATCGCTTTGTTTCTCATATCCTTTCTTTTCTCATATCGTTTCATTTCTCATATGGTTCCATATCTATAATCGTCCCATTTCTCATATGGTTCTATTTCTCATATCGATCCATTTCTATAATCTTTTCATATCAATTCGGTTCATACTGTCTGAACTGGTTGTGACTGACGCGGTTCTGGCTGAACTAGCCCTGACTGAACCTTTGGGAGCTAAAGCTGAACTAGCTTTGACTCATGCGGTTCGAGCTGAACCAGCTGTGACTGACGAGGTTCTGGCTGAACTAGCCCTAAGCCTGTGCGAACTGCACTAGCTCTAAGCCTGTGCGAACTGCACTAGCTCTAAGCCTGTGCGAACTGCACTAGCTCTAAGCCTGTGCGAACTGCACTAGCTCTAATGTGCGAACTGCACTAGCTCTAAGCCTGTGCGAACTGCACTAGCTCTAAGCCTGTGCGAACTGCACTAGCTCTAAACCTGTGCGAACTGCACTAACTCGTAGCCTGTGCGAACTGCACTAGCTCTAAGCCTGTGCGAACTGCACTAGCTCTTAGCCTGTGCGAACTGCACTAGCTCTAAGCCTGTGCGAACTGCACTAGCTCTAAGCCTGTGCGAACTGCACTAGCTCTAAGCCTGTGCGAACTGCACTAGCTCTAAGCCTGTGCGAACTGCACTAGCTCTAAACCTGTGCGAACTGCACTAGCTCTTAGCCTGTGCGAACTGCACTAGCTCTAAGCCTGTGCGAACTGCACTATCTCTGACTGAATCTGTGCTGTGAACATTAAAATTATACTAAATCGCAATTACTGTTTTAACAAAATTATAAAGTGACACAATAGTAATGAATATTCTTATCATTATAATCAATCAGATTTATCAATTACATTATCAATACCAGAAATTTGAGCTGTGTGGTTTCATTTTATCATCTGCTATGAAATTTTTACATTTTCCACCTTGTAATATTATGTTGAACCTGAGACATGTAATCTTCCCACATATTATGCCTATCACCCATTATTTTATTTTATTTTATACATTCTGAATACCAAATAACCGAAATACCTATTATTATACCTTCCCATTTGATAGCATTCATAAAATGTTTGATGTTTCTGCTAAACAATAATCTGCCATATGTTGATTTGTAACAAATTTACCATGATGATGTGAAGTTTTCATAAAAACAGTTCCTGATTCTAAACTTTTCTCATAGGTACTCTGAGATTATCACTACAACTCGATTAAGTCCACAATAAGAATAATGTCAGAAATTACAGACAATCTCAATACTTTATTTTCGACTGAGATCCGTTCTCCGATAGGGTATCATTGTTCAGGTCAACACCTAAATTTTCAAGAAGCAACAAGTTCAACAAATTCAATAATGTCACTACCTACAACTTTTATATATTTTTTTTTTCTTTTGACATTCACTAGCAACATCCATGTACTGTACTGTGCTCCTTTCTTTAAATTTATTACATACAAGTTTTACTCTAAGTTTGAGTTTTTATTCAAGCATCTGTCCACTGTGAGACAATTATTTTTATCATTTTGGTAATTTATGTATCAGAGCATTATGCAACTCAAACCCCCTTAACAATGTGCAAACCTTATTTAGAAAATTAAAATTATTAACTGTCCCATGGCTGTATATTTTCAAAATATCTGTATTTTTCAAAAACTGTTACAACTAAACGAAGTGACATAAATTAGTTAGTTGTAGACATTGTCGTGTATAAAAAATAAAAAAAATAAAAAGTGTATTGTTGGGCGGTGTGCGCAGGGGTCTCCAACTATTTGAAGTGAAGACGGGCAATATCCCTGCGCAGTGCGATTATACACGAACAATTACTTTAGAGAGAGCCGGATGTAATGCTCAGGATAGAGCCTCGTACTTTTGAAGTACAAGGACCTCTTGTCTATTAAGCCTTAGGTCCTGGGAGTCATGGGCAGGGTGATATCATTAATACAATATGGTTGGGATAGAATATAGCATTTTATTCAATAAGCACAATAGCAAGGGCACAGTTATACTAATACCAAAATCTGTTAAGTCTTCGCCGCCATAGAGAATTAAAATTAACATAAACCAAATATAAGGTACCTGGCCAGGTCCGTACACAAATGTCTGTGCGCACTTAGAACGTCGTTCCGTTCACCGTTATGATCCGTTGGGTTCGAGCACTGGCGCTGGTCGCGACATCAAAGAGGCACGGCGCTCCTGCGACGCTCCGTTGTATGCGAGATAGTAGACGCTGGCTGGACCTTCCGAGGTTTGCGCTGAGCCACTATGAGGACATCGGATCGGGGGCGGCGATGTGGCCTTTGGAAATAAGGTTAGGATCCGTGTGTTGCACTTCGGGGTCGCCGACGACGGGGCCTGCGCCGTGGCAGGCGGTCCACGGTCCGGGAGAACCGCACCCTCTGGTGATGGGAGGACACTCCATGAAGCGCCAATTCATACGGCCGGGCGGGCACGTGGATATCAACAGCTCATCCTCCTGACAACTTCGTGGCGGCAAATATCCCCTGTGTCCTTGCGCGTATCGCGGATTTTAAAGCTAAAGGTTAAACTATAGTCCCATGACGGGGTGCCGAGGGCGGCGAAAGTGAAAAAACCCCAAAAATTTAATAATTTTGCTCAAGCCATGTTAGTCGTGGCGCCTACCCAGGAAGAGCGAATCGACTCCACTCGATTTGACATTTCATCTTGTCACGCTCCTTTTCGCATAATTCGGACGCACGTCAAACCAACCTTTAATATTCTTTAAAAGAACTAACGTTTAAATAAGGTATTTATTCGTTGAATATTATAATAATCTAAGTCGACGATATTAAAGGAGAATAATTAAAATTCTACAACAATCCTACCATGATTTCTTATTTTTTTATGATAAGAAAGGTTTGTTAGGACCCTGAGACGGAACGTGTGTCACCAGCTGTCAATGTCAGACGTCCAACTCTGCAGATTTTGTTGACAGTCTAATTTAATCATAGAATGTTTTGTTATGAATGTTTAGTTTTTGATATAATTCCGTAAGTACACAGAATCGCGTCGAGTTATTGCTACCAATGGTTTCGGCGTGACTCAAAGAACGTTTTGATGTGCGGGTCTCCCTGTTTTCTTAATAAGTATTGTAAAAACAACATATGAAATTTGTGTACTGGTGTGTCACTTTCCCATTCAATTTGTCTGGAGACTAATGGATTTGAATGCCTGCTATTGTAGTGAGTCGAGAGTCTATCATGCAGGTAATACGCCACAGGAATAGTATCCCAATATATCAACTATTTCACCTAAAATATGACATGCAAAGTTGACCAGTTAGAAGTTCAAAATAATTCTGTAGTTATCACTACAATACCCCCCTTTTCGGCGAAGAGGTTAAGTCGTACTTAGCCGAAACAGCCGGGGTAACCGGAGAAAACATTCACCTATCCTACGGCAATATATTTCTAAATATAAAACTATCAGCTATATATGAAACTAACTCATGCTATTTCATATATTAAACTAAAATGTATGTTCTAGAGTTCTAAAACTAACTCAATTTATGTTGAGTGTCAGGAATACAGCGTCTGGCCAGACCGCTGCAATTCCCCTGCATTAAAAAATCGTACTTGGATTTCTAATGAGATAATCGCCAGTAGCATACTAGTAATAAAGAATTATCTAAAGTAATATAGTTCTTACTTATGTATAATAAGAAAAACTATTTGAGATTTAATTAAAATATATGTAATCTAGCATTCCTACATAATTTACTAGTTAGTAATTAAATTGTAAACCTAATAAAGTCTTTAAACTAATGGAGAGATCTCACATAAATAGACATTTAAAATGTATAGCCGTTGGGCTGACATTGTATAAGGGAAAAAACTTATTTTCCTTTTTTTCTCAAAAATTAAGGAGTATTAATCCATATCCTTATGTTTACTCTGGCGCCTAGAGTGTGTAGTTACAAAAGAAATTGGTTTTCATGAAAACGCTTGACAAAAAAATTTCACATGTGAGTCATGTTATATGTGAAAAATGAGGCCTCTGATTGGTTATACCAATCCAAAATAACAAAGTTCAAGATAAGAAAGTTGCTAGCTAGGGGACACACCTTGTGAGACTTTTATTATGTCCTTGACATGATATTTTCCGACTTTACCGGTTTCTATCTCCTGAAGGTCGTAAACAACATCCGAATGCTTCCTGACAACTTTACATTTCACAAAGCGCGGTGCTAGTTTAGCGGAGAAAAAGTGAGCTGCGTTTGACTGTACAAAGTTACGCCTCCATACGATATCACCTACGCTTAACCGAAGTTGTTTACGGCGTAGGTTGTATCGTCCCGCGTTTTGTTTGTACGCTTTGGTCAATGCGTCGGTAACTTTTTGGAAGATGTCTGCCATCTCATTGAGAGCCGTGGCTTTTTCGGAACGACTGGACATTTGAAGGTCATCTAACGAATTTGGAATGCCGCCTCTTACTGAATGCAACATGCCATCCGTCATCATCTCCCGACCTTTAGCCAATAAAAATGGTGTGTGCCCAGTGGCAACATTGATAGTGCTATTCAAAGATAGCTGGATTTGAGGTAGGTACTTAGACCAGTTTCTTTGATCTTCTCCTACTAAAATAGCTAGGCAGGTTTCTATAGTTTGGTTAAAACGTTCCACAGTGTTGGACTGAGGCGCGTAGTACGCATTGTAAAATATTTTTGGTATCGAATGGCTCGCACAAAAATCTTTAAATTGTTTGCTCTGAAATACAGTTGCATTGTCGCAAATTATAACACATGGAATTCCCTCTTTATATAGGATTTCCTGTTCAATAAATGATGTTATTGTTTTGGCAGTAGCGGTTCTAAGTGGGTGAATCCAACAATATTTAGTAAATATATCGACTATGGACAGTATGTAGATGTGACCAGAATAAGATTTTACTAATGGACCAATTAGGTCAATGGACAAAGTATGCATCGGTTTGTTGACGCATTTCTGGTTTGTCATGTGTCCATGTGGAGGTTGGTTGGAGTGTTTATAAGCTTTACACTTCTCACACGTGGCCACATAACTCTTCACATCTTCGTACATGCCTTTCCAATAATAATTTTCTTTAATTTTAGACAAAGTTTTAAATGTACCAGGATGGACTGCATGTTTTTCATGATTCTCTTTGATGCATTCCTGTACTAGTTCTCTAGGTAATACAATTTTCCAATCGTTATCCGATTGTAGATTTGAATTTGGTTTGGAATATCTGAATAACACTTTATCTTTAATTTGATAATTTCTATGATACATCGGGTTTAACTGAACGTTTCTAAACAACGTATTATACCAATCATCTTTAGAATTGCAACCGCCATCAAATATAACTGCCTCAATACGGGACAGTACGTCTGGTACTACGTGCATAGAACCTTTTTTATGCCTAATTTCAAAATCAAAACAAGATAATTGCATTGCCCATCGTGCTAATCGACCTGATGGGTTGGTTAGTGTCTTGAGCCATTTCAAAGACATATGATCTGTCACTACTATAAAACGACTCCCTTCTATATAAGGTCTAAAATGGTTTATTGAATCCACTAGGGCGAGTAATTCGCGTTCGGTTGTGCTGTAATTTCGTTCTGTTTTCGAAAGCAACCTGGAATAAAAAGCTATAGGGTGTTCTATACCGTCGATTTCCTGGACAAGCACGCTACCAATACCGACGCTTGATGCGTCTGAGTGAATTTGAAACGGTTTGGAAAAATCCGGGCAAGCGAGCACGGGAGCCTGAGTCAGAGCTTCTTTGAGCGCTAGGAAAGACCTTTCTGCTTCTTCTGACCAGTCTACCGTATCTCTGCCTTTTTTCTTGCCTATCAGAACCGTCATTGGTGCTATAATAGTTGAAAAATTTGCTACGAATCTTCGGTAGTACGAACAAAGCCCTATAAACGCCCGCAATTGCTTAGCGGTTGTGGGACGTGGAAAATTTCTGATACACTCTAGTTTTTGTGGATCTGTCAATAAACCTTGTGAGCCGACTACGTAGCCTAAATATTTGAGTTCAGACTTACAAAACTCACATTTGCTAAAATTTATAGTTAAACCTGCCTTGCTTAAAGCTTCAAAAACCTCGTTTAAAATGGCGATATGCTCTTCGAACGAGCTAGTGGCTATGAGAAGGTCATCACAGTAAGCGAATATCTTCTCACCAAATTTGTGATGGAAAAGAGAATCAACCAATCGCTGTAATTCGCACCCAGCGTTCGATATGCCGAACGGGACACGTTTAAATTCAAACAAACCACGATTGGGTACCACGAATGCGGATTTTTGGCATGATGTGCCGGAACCGTCTTCATTATCAGTATCGCATAATGACATTTGCCAGTAGGCAGCTGATAAATCAATGGAACTTAAATAACGAGTACCACGCAAATTATCTAAAATTGAACTAATATATGGCACTGGATATGAGTCTTTAATTGTGACGTCATTAAGTTTCCTGGCGTCTAAGCAAAATCTCCATGAACCATCTTTTTTGGGGTCATGACAACGGGGTTTGACCATGGGGATTTAGATGGTGCTATTACACCAAGTTGAAGCATCCGGTCTACTTCTTCATTTAAGGCTTTTAATTTGACCGGTGACAGAGGGTAATACCTTTGTTTTATTGGTTGCCCCGTTGTTTTGATCCTATGCTCAACTAGAGATGTCCTACCTAGGCCTCGCTCCTCTGTACTAATAGATTTAAACTTTTGTATAACTTTGTCTAGTTGGACTGACTCTAGGGAGAGAGGTCATGTTTTGGTACTATGGTGCATATTGTTTTGTTCGGTTCCGGCCTGACAACTGGTTGTCCATATGAAATATTTAAATCCTCTAAACTTGGTAATTGTATTAAATCTAACGTTATAATAGAATCCATGCCAAAAATAAAATTATTAGAAATTGCTGGAATTACCATAAACATAATATTATAAGTATTACCTCTGAAATTGACTGGTAGCAGGATTTTACCTTTTACCTCAACAACAGAACGGTTTGCACAAGTTGCTGTGGAAGAATAATCCAATAATTTAAATCCTAGGCTCAAAAAATGTTTATGGTAATTGTTTCCTATTATACTGAAATTAGCACCAGAATCCATTAAACCTGTGTAAGGTTTCCCTTTAATTTTAAAATCTATAAAAATTCTATTGTCACTGTTGACTGTTTCTATACCAGGAGTCACAGCGCCTAAGTATGGAATATTTGATATTTTTTGTGTGGCTCCTGGTCTAACTAGTTTTTTTTACAATTGTTTGTTTCCGGTGATGATACATCCCTACCTCCATCATTGCATTTAGAGCAAGTGCTTGTTAGCACGCCTTTTTGACCACACCGGAAACAGACAATACCTGGTATAGTGCGACATTGTTTATATGAATGCCCAAATTTTTTACATTTGTTACAAATTAATTTATTTTCTAATTGTTTATTGTTAATGTTTCTATTATAATTTTGTTTGTGTTTATTATCATTAAAGTTTGTTGTATTGTGTAATTTAACTGTATTTATTTGTTTTGATTGTTTTGAATTTTTGGAATCGCTAGCTGTGTTAGTGAAACCTGAGTATGCCTCAAAACGTTTGCCAATATCAATAAGATTCTGGATACTATTAGAATTGTCAACAGCCAATAAGTGTCCATATGATGGTAAAATGTTATGTTTTATTATTTCTAATAAAGTTGTTTCTGTTAATTTGTTTGTTAGCCGCGCATTCATGGTTTGCATTTCCAAAATATAAAAGTGTAAGGATTGGCCTGACGATTGTCGATGTTCACGGATTGACTTTTCTAATTTAAAGTCATTATCAATTGCCGTGAAAAATGACTTAAAATTATCTTCTAATTCTGACAATGTAGAAATTCCATCACGTATATGTCTGTAATAATCTAAAGCTTTGCCACTAAGTAAGTCAGAAAAACATTTCAGTACTTTCTGTTCTGAAGTATTTCGACTACGCCTAAAATCATCAATTCTAAGAAAAATCTGTGACGTCTGAGTCACCAGAAAATTTTAAATTCCACGACCTCAAATGGTCCTCCTTTAATATGTGAATAACGCGTTCATCATCTTCCCTAGTCTCCGTAACATAGGTAGTCCTACCCATTGAGTTGGCTTGACGTACTAAACCGGGAGCTCCTAGTTGAGACAATGTGGGTTGTAACGCTTTAAGTGTGGAAGGGCCGGGTGGGTGGGTGTCAATTGCACCTCCCCGTGGTCGTGTATTAACAAATGAGGAAGTAGTAGTGGTAGGTGGTTTGTTTTCCTCCCCACTTACTTCATGATATTGCTCTTCCCTTTCGCCGTCCGACATGTTGGCAAGAATGTGAGGTTATATGTGTCAGGGTATGTAATAGATTATAATAATTGATAAATTTCTAAATATATACAGGTTACTCCCTGTCAATAAATATAAATTAGCTCTCAAATTGAGATTAAATAGGAATTATGGCTGAGCACTATGCTTTTTATTCATAGCGAAGCCCAAATAAAATATTAATTATTATATTATTAATTATAATATTATTTAGTAATATTATAATAATTACTATGAATTGTATTAAATGTATGCTTACAACCCTGTCGCATATAAACCTAACAAACACTAAAGTATAATAACTTTACAGTTAATGATATCACCAAAATTTCAAAATAACAAGTGAGCGAGTTTAAAAAATTTAAAAACTATTTTTTAGAAAAAACTGCCACTCTCACAGGACTCAAAGGCTCAAAAATATATTAGTTCGGGCGCCATTGTCGTGTATAAAAAATAAAAAAATAAAAAGTGTATTGTTGGGCGGTGTGCGCAGGGGTCTCCAACTATTTGAAGTGAAGACGGGCAATATCCCTGCGCAGTGCGATTATACACGAACAATTACTTTAGAGAGAGCCGGATGTAATGCTCAGGATAGAGCCTCGTACTTTTGAAGTACAAGGACCTCTTGTCTATTAAGCCTTAGGTCCTGGGAGTCATGGGCAGGGTGATATCATTAATACAATATGGTTGGGATAGAATATAGCATTTTATTCAATAAGCACAATAGCAAGGGCACAGTTATACTAATACCAAAATCTGTTAAGTCTTCGCCGCCATAGAGAATTAAAATTAACATAAACCAAATATAAGGTACCTGGCCAGGTCCGTACACAAATGTCTGTGCGCACTTAGAACGTCGTTCCGTTCACCGTTATGATCCGTTGGGTTCGAGCACTGGCGCTGGTCGCGACATCAAAGAGGCACGGCGCTCCTGCGACGCTCCGTTGTATGCGAGATAGTAGACGCTGGCTGGACCTTCCGAGGTTTGCGCTGAGCCACTATGAGGACATCGGATCGGGGGCGGCGATGTGGCCTTTGGAAATAAGGTTAGGATCCGTGTGTTGCACTTCGGGGTCGCCGACGACGGGGCCTGCGCCGTGGCAGGCGGTCCACGGTCCGGGAGAACCGCACCCTCTGGTGATGGGAGGACACTCCATGAAGCGCCAATTCATACGGCCGGGCGGGCACGTGGATATCAACAGCTCATCCTCCTGACAACTTCGTGGCGGCAAATATCCCCTGTGTCCTTGCGCGTATCGCGGATTTTAAAGCTAAAGGTTAAACTATAGTCCCATGACGGGGTGCCGAGGGCGGCGAAAGTGAAAAACCCCAAAAATTTAATAATTTTGCTCAAGCCATGTTAGTCGTGGCGCCTACCCAGGAAGAGCGAATCGACTCCACTCGATTTGACATTTCATCTTGTCACGCTCCTTTTCGCATAATTCGGACGCACGTCAAACCAACCTTTAATATTCTTTAAAAGAACTAACGTTTAAATAAGGTATTTATTCGTTGAATATTATAATAATCTAAGTCGACGATATTAAAGGAGAATAATTAAAATTCTACAACAATCCTACCATGATTTCTTATTTTTTTATGATAAGAAAGGTTTGTTAGGACCCTGAGACGGAACGTGTGTCACCAGCTGTCAATGTCAGACGTCCAACTCTGCAGATTTTGTTGACAGTCTAATTTAATCATAGAATGTTTTGTTATGAATGTTTAGTTTTTGATATAATTCCGTAAGTACACAGAATCGCGTCGAGTTATTGCTACCAATGGTTTCGGCGTGACTCAAAGAACGTTTTGATGTGCGGGTCTCCCTGTTTTCTTAATAAGTATTGTAAAAACAACATATGAAATTTGTGTACTGGTGTGTCACTTTCCCATTCAATTTGTCTGGAGACTAATGGATTTGAATGCCTGCTATTGTAGTGAGTCGAGAGCCTATCATGCAGGTAATACGCCACAGGAATAGTATCCCAATATATCAACTATTTCACCTAAAATATGACATGCAAAGTTGACCAGTTAGAAGTTCAAAATAATTCTGTAGTTATCACTACAACATCCAAACAGACTTCAGTTACTTTCATCAACCACGGTAGTTAATAGCGGGGACAGCTTTTAAATGGCTGGTTAAACATTCAATTATGATATGTCTCCTCTTTCGTTGAACTGAAACTAACTGAAAGATTGGTTGATTAATTTTATTTTGATCAATTAATTAATTTAAGAACCTCGTTCTTGTCAGTGGAGTTATTTCCATGTATGCCTCCCCTCTGCCATTGATTTGACCATTGTTTTGATAATACCTACCTCATAAATAATCACTTTTGTAATAGCAAAACTTTCAAACGTTATTAGACATTCAACAAATAACTGGAGTAACCCATTTATGGTGAGCACCAAATGTTTTTAATACAATTTATATGATTTAGTGAGATTTCTATGATCTTGTTTTATTTGCATCTAGTATTCAATAATGCATGGTGTGATACTTTCACATGAACTTTTAATTTCTGCTATGATAAGAAAATCTGTTTTCTCCTGTTCTATTTCTCCTATGTACTAGTTTTATAATTATTATATTTTTTTTTTTTTTTTTTATTATTTTAGTTTATAACTTCTGGCTATTGGGACACTTTGTTTGGTTGAGTTTTTAATTTCTTACTTTTTTTATCTGGCTGTATTTTTTTTTTTTTTTATTGGCTTCTGTTTCTTACTTACACTATCTATTGTTACATCTTATTTTGTAAATCTTCCTAAATCTATTAAACAAATATTTTTTTTATTTTTTATTTGCATTACTTTTGTTGGCATGTCTGGTTAAATGCAAGAAACTATAAAATATGGCAGCAAATTGTACACATGTGGTGTAATTAAATCAAAATAAAGAATTTGTATTAATAATTCTCAACATTTCTAATAAATAATACTTTGCAATTTTTTTTTTTTTTTTAAACAAACACAAGACGTAAGTTCTTCTGTTGTTCAATCTGTATTTGACTTTTAACACAGAGGAAAGTAGTGAAGTATGGTCCAATGCCAGTGTTTAATTCTCAAGAGTAATAAGACTACTACCATAGGCTCAAGTAAACAAGAAGATGCCGACTGTATTCTAAGGCAGTCAGTGATATAGCACTTAGTAAGAGTATTACAGGCACTATGCTATTAGCTGAATACCATTGACAATAACAACTGTTTATGATATTTCTTGTCATTTCCTTTTTAACACGCTTAACTCTCTATCACAATAAATAACTTGGATTGTGTACTCTGAGATGATTCTTTTTTTTTTTAACAACTATATATTTTACTTGTATGGCCCATTCTATGAAATATATTACAGCTTTCTTCTTTGTAATCTGATATACCTAGTACGTCTAAATTTACTACTTGATCACATTTTCATTGCTCAATGGAACAAAATTATACCATTTTGAGGCTTTCCCGTGCCTCATGCCTCTGGTAAAATTAACAATTAATGTTTTACATTGACACCAACTAAACTATGTCTTGTTTATAATTGATGATAGCCATGCATTCCCTAAAAGTAGTAGTCATATGATAAATAAGGAGATGTTCATTAAATCTGAATCTAACGATTCTAAACAAAATAAACAATAACAAAATAACCAATTTTGACCTGTCGTTTGATCATTACTATAGTTCCCACTAGACACAGGATCATTGTCTGAACTGAATAATAATTAATTCATCTGACCTTAACTTGGTGAACAAACCATGATGGAGCTTTGGTCGTGGTCGGCGAACGTGAGATATCGCAGAGGCTTTGCGCTACCAGCTCTGCTGCTTATTGACAGTGCTCACATCGGTCCCACGAGCGACACCGGCAGAACTACTATCATCGTTTCCCGCCTCCTGGCAGCTACGTTCTGGGGACTCCTCTCTGACACCAAAACTGCAAGCAGATCCAACAGCATGCAGCAAGGCAAAGTTGCAGACACAACATAGCTGGGGACACGCCATCATGCTTTCCGTGGTTTACAGATTCAAAACTTTAACAATAGGATTTCCATATAATCTAGTCTAGATTTTAACGCTCTTTTCTTGCATTTTGGTGATCATTCATTACGAGCGACAGGGAATGTTTTTCCATTGTATTGTTGTACTTCTTCACTTTTATAGGCGAGAGTCACAATTATCCCGCTTTCTGATCTATTAGATACTTCAGAAAAATGCGAGAAAACAATCACAACTTTAATATTTATCGAGCACATTAGTATTTTTCTCCAAATAATAAAACATCGCTTGCATCTTTCTTCCCGCTCCAAATCTAACGTCAAGAACCCCAGCTGTCATTGTCGCTCTGTGACGTCACCGAAGTGTTGCAAGCCTATCAATCCATAATAGTACCATCTTAGTGTTGCCAGCGAACATATCCTTAATACTACGTAGAAACTACTATTACAGTAGTTAAAAAGTAGTTATAGGGTAACCTTAGTTAAACATATACTGTCTTACTACAAAACGATGTCTAAAATTAAATACTTGCTAAACATATTATCCGTTCATAAGAAAAAGATACTGACAACTAGAAAATGTCATTAAAGCACGTGTATTTTAATTGTAAGGGTATGTTTAACAAGTATTTAACTTTAGACATCGTTTTGTAGTAAGACCGTTACTGTCTAACTACAAAACGATGTCTATAGTTAAATACTTGTTAATACAATTAATAAAATAATAATACAATTAAAATACACGTGCTTTAATGACATTTTCTACTTAGTTGCCAGTATATTTTTCTTATGAACGGGTAATGTGTTTAGCAAGTATTTAACTTTAGACATCGTTTTGTAGTAAGACAGAAAGTAGCTATAGGGTATTATCTTATCTGTGAAGAAGAAGAAGATACCCTGTGAACGTCTCGTCAATACGTATAATATTATTTATTCATTTTTATTTATTTAAAACTTTATTGCACAAAATATAAAAAAAAAAAAATGAATTATTGAATTTTTTTAATATTGTAACTATTTAGATTTTTAAGAAAAAAAAAGCATTTTTTGTAAAACTTTTGTCTGACTGTCTGTCTGTATGTCTTTCTGTTTGTATGTCGTGCATCACGCAAAAACTAGTGGACCGCAGACGAAATCGCGGGCACAGGCTAGTTCCTGAATAAAATTCATTCATTCAAAAGCCTCTGATCGTACAGTGCGTACAACATCAACAGACGACGCAGTTTCTTTCATTAACGCATTTAATTAAAAGGTTTAGAGCCACTCCGACGTTCGCCAGCGAATATTGTCAAACTTGGAATCTGAATATACCTTCTACAAATACTTTGAACTTTACGTATTAATTTTACGCGAATTTAAAGTTTCATTGTTAAATTCTTTGGCAGCAGAGGGATTAACATTATCGCACTGGCACTTTATGGTAAGTTGTACTTGTACCTAAGTTTAGAATAATAAGTTATTACTGTAATTGACTGTTTATTGTCTAGGTAGAGATAAATAATTAATTATTACCTACTAGCTTTTGCCCGCGGCTTCGCCTGCGTGTTTTCCTATGGGAACAGTCCTATTTCCCGGGATGAAAGGTACCCTATGTCCTTCTCCGTACTTCTATGTGTATGCCAAAGGACTATGGGCGGAATCGTCCCCACCCACCAACAGAAATGAAACATAGGTCAATCGACGTATCTTGGCAAGCTAATATTTTTTTACTATGGGGTCGTTGCCCAAATGCATGGGGTTTTCATGGTATCGAACGTTTTACAAATATTTATCCCATACATTTTTATATGGAGCCCAAATATTTTTACAAAATGTTGTTTTTTTAATTAACCCCACTGATTTATGAAAGTAGGATTTTAATGAAATAGGTAATAGACATTTTAGGAACACTTTGGCATCAGTCCAATTTGTGTCGGTGGGTGGGGACGGACGGAGCCCATACATTGGTGCCCTATGTTCTTTCAGAAAGATTGGTTCAGTAGATAAAGCGTTAAGAGGTAACAAACAAACAAACAAATAAACAAACTCACTTTCGCATTAATAACATTGGTTAGGATTGGGATTAAGACTTAATCAAAAATATAATACCGAAAATATGATTATAATACCTACCTAAGTCGTTCATATTTTATTTTTTTACAAAACTAGCCGCGCCCCGGGGCTTCGCTCCTGTGAGAATTTCGGGATAAAAAGTACCCTATATGCTACTCCCGGTTTTTTCCTACCCGTATAACAAATGTCATCGAAATCGGTCCAGTAGGTTTTGCGTGATTGAAGAACAAACATCCTTCACAAATTCACAAACTCACATCCAAGTAGGAATAGAAAATAGTAGGAAGTAGGAGTGGCGACCACGAACCGGAAAACGTAGTGTTGGCAGGCCTCCCACTCGGTGGACCGACGACCACCCGGTCGTCGGTCCACCGAGTGGGAGGCCTGGATGCTGGATGGCCTAGAAGGTCGCGGGATGCGCATGGATGCGAGCAGCGCAGGACCGGTCGTTATGGAAATCCTTGGGGGAGGCCTTTGTCCAGCAGTGGACGTCTTTCGGCTGAGAGAGAGAGAGAGAGAGGAAGTAGGATTATTGTTATATGTTGTGTTAGATCTACAGACTATCCAGTCTGTATATTATTATTATAATTTTGATACGTCGTCGGCGAGTATGCATGAATGATTTATATAGCCATGTTACATTGTCTTCAGAAACAAACCAACGAGAGAATAGAAAAAGCTAAAATCAAAATTTTTTTTTTGAAACTTGGCCTTTTTCACGTCAAACTCCTTTAGTCGTATTCCTCATGACTGAGGGCCGATTAAGTTTTGTTTCACTTGTTCCAATATCAAAGTCAATGGAACTCTCTCTCTCTCAGCCAAATTGGATTTCCACAACGACCGGTCCTGTGCTGCCCGCATCCATGCGCACAGCATAACTCGTAGAACAGATAGCCGTTGGGGCAGAAAAGTTCTCGGATGGCGACCACGAACCGGAAAACGTTGGGTTGGCAGGCCTCCACTCGATGGACCGACGACCTGGTGAAGGTGGCGGGTTGCGCATGGATGCGGGCAGCACAGGACAATGGAACTACTGAGAAAAAAAAATCTCACTTGTTCCATGGAACTATTTGCCAATGGAACTAGTGATAATGAATTATTATGTCGAAATGAAACACACAACGACTATTTTGGCAGTGGTGTGGATTTCTATCTATTGCCTTTTCAATTTCACACAACCCTAGTCTTAACTTATATAAAAACTGCGAAAGTGTGTTTGTTTGTTACCTCTTCACACTTTATCTATTTAACCAACCTTCCTGAAATTTCGCCTACACATAGAAGTGTTGAAAAAGACATGTACATAACAAGATTCACACCGCTGCTGATTCAATTATAGTCAAAATCAATTGTTTTTTATTTAAACTGGCTTAAAAATAGCACAACTTATGGTCACACCATATTGCCACACCAGTGTGACTATGATTAGTTTTATTTATCCGTAGTCACACCAGTGTGACTACGGATAACTCAACCTGATCCGTAGTCACACCATCACACCTTTGACCCAATTTGGGTATGGCCCATGTCGGTCTGCCCGTCCGTCCGTACGCGGCATTAGCGTCCAAATAGTTAGTGCTAGAAAGATGAAGTTTTGCATAGAAATGTGTATTTACTACGCCGACAAAGTGGTAGAATAAAACATGTACTAATAAACTAGAAAAGTCGACCTCAGAAAATTACTTAAAGCTTAGGTTACTACCGCCTCCAAAGCGCAAGTGGAGAAGAGGTGGCGCAACAAATTTCACTGCTGCATTATCTTTAAAGACGTCACTTTACAACATATACGTGTATTATCTAGTTGGGAATCGAGTACCACATGCCTTCGCTAATTATGTCCTTCTGATAAAAAGACACCCCGTTTAGAACCGGCACGCATTTAATTCTGATACGTCATGCTTTTTACCACGTGTTTTCACCACAGACCTCCCTTGCTTCCTCTACACTACACTCATCACTCTCTTCATACATGCTCACGGTTATGGGTGCTCCCAATATCTCCCTTCCTGTCCTAGCAAGAGAGATCTGTAAGGATCGTAGCAAGTAGAAATCGCTAATCTCTGCCTCCCGTGAAAAGGCGTGATAATATTCCTTCATTTTTTGTATAGGTATTTGAAACACCTAAAATCTGATGTCACTAAAATATTTGTAATTTACCCGCCAAATAGCAACAGCATCTATAATGCTTACTAGTGAAGATCATTCAGCTAGCGTGCTTAGCAAATTTAGAATGTGAATACACTGCTGTACCGTCTATATTTTTATTGTAGAACGCTTCATACGACTGATAAATTGCTCTCAAAGCTCCATTTAATAACAAAAAATGACAATGATGAGGTTTCCTTTGAATTCAGAAGCTTTTGTTATTACTTCCACATTATTATCATGACGACGGCTTTGTTGTGATGACAAATGTGAATGTGTGTGATATGTTTAACAAGCATTTAGTATTGATCCTAATTTTAACTATCCTAACTTAATATCTATTAAAAATGCGAAAGTGAGTTTGTTTATTTATTTGTTTGTTTGTTGCCTCTTCACGCTTTATCTACTGAAACAATCTTCCTTAAATGTTGCTAAAAAGGACATATTCCCGGGACAACATTTAGTCCCGGGAAAAGGCACCTGTTCCCTTGGGAAATGCAGATAGATAGATAATTTGTTTATTGATATAAAAAATGCACGCAGGCGAAGCCGCGGGCAAAAGCTATTTATTTATTTTATAACATAGGGCGGCAAACAAGCAAGCGGGTCACCTGATGGTAGGCGATCACCGCTGCCCATGGACTACTGCAACACCAGGGGTATCACAAGAGTGTTACCGGCTTTTCAAGAAGATGTAGACTCGTTTTTGAAGTATGAAAATAAAATTAACATTGTTAGGTTGGTATTACGAGTATAAGTCTCAATTTGTATCCTTTACGTGTTTTGATGCAATACAGCATTTTTACTTACTTACTTGGTGGTATGGTGGGTGTGAAGCGGTAACTACTTGGTAATTATGTCGCAGTCAGATTGTATAATCCGCCGTGTTACATTACGGCTAATCGTTGAACCGCCGCATTACAAAATGGCCCTGTTTTGTAAAACGGCTGGCCGTAATGTATACGGCTGATTATACAATCCGACTGCGCCAGTTGCACTACAATATTCATTTTATTTTCATTTTTACTACTAAGTAAGTTGTTTGCAATGGTATAGCCTGATCAGAAATATAAAAACCCTGATTTAGAGGCAGCACTTTAAATAGCAACATTATTGAAAGCAGTAGCGGATTTAAAGGGTGGGAGCAGGGGGTCACGTGCCCTCCCCCCATCCCCGACTGCTATTTTGTGTACATACTATGGAGGCAGGTTCCATAACAGTACATATCAAATTAAGATTCGAGTTGTTATATTACCAGGATTTAGTAGTTTCTTACAAGATTATTTTCAAAAAAATTATCCGCCACCATTAGTGATGTTGTCCGCCACCGTTCTCGAAATTTTCAAAGAACAAGCGGAAACTTCCTCATAAATTTCTCGGAAATACTCTCGAAGACGGAAAGCGGTGCCCTTAAATAAAAATACTGGATCCGCCCTTGATTGAAAGTCAAACTTTGACAGGAGAAGTGACAGATGGGTTTTTAAATTAGTTGCTAGTATAAGAAATTAGTTCTATTGCTTTTCTACAACATGGCGAGGGTTTTTATATTCCTGGTTAGGCTTTAATTATTATTGTTCTTGACCTGACCCCCCCTGAGATAGGATTCTGTGGGATAGGTTTCAGGTTTCACTACATCTGACTGTACCTAGTAAGATTAGATAGTATTCACAGCCTTATTTTATCACTAGGCGCGCCCCAGGGTTTCGCTCCCGTGGGAATTTCGGGATAAAAAGTAGGGTAGACCGGGTACAATTGTACCAGGGGACGATTGAACCATCGCAAATATCTTCTAAACTAAGCGCCGTACTGTTGTGTGACTGAATCAAGCACGCCTTCGAACGCGGGCCTCTCAACCGCCAATCTCGCGCGAACGTGGCACGAAGCGGGTGAGTGTCGCGGCGAGAAGAAATTTCTGCACATCAAAAGTAAGTTTTTTGATGTAATATTTTTTAGTTATATCAGAAAATCTAAGCTGTATTTTTTACTTGGTGATAGTTTAAACGCTTAGTATACTTAACGAAAATGCATTTTAATAGTTTTTGTGTCATATAGTGCTCGTATTCACAAGTAATTTACCTTTGTTGTCAAAATGACCTTGTGGGGACAATTGTTACAATTTCTTGGGTATGGTTGTACCGGTACAACTGTCCCCGTGGTACAATTGACCCCATAAGACCGTTTAATTATGTAAATCTTCCTATTTATTTATTCGGGTCAAAAATTTTAAAAGGTATGAGATTATAGTTTACTAAATATAATTTGCACCGATTCGTCATATCGCCTGTCTTTTATTCTGTCGGAATATTTATATTTTGATTATAATATTATATAAGGAAAAATATTAGCCAGTTTCTGACTACTGTACCAGGGGATAGTTGTACCAAGGGGACAATTGTTACATGTGCCTTTCCATACAATATGATAATTGATTATTTGCGTGTTTTTTTGTTGTTTATCACAATTATAACAGCAATATAGTAGCTTGTATGACTTAATTAACCATGTTTTAAAGTCCTTTTTATAGAATTTGTTGCTAGAGATGAAAAAATTTATGTTTTATGTTTTTCAAGTTAACGAAAGTTATTTCAGTTAGTTGTGTGAAATTTTTTGTCTTTTAATTTTAGTTACATTAAAGTTTGTACCGCCGAGTTAAGGTCATATTCAGAAATACATTTCTTTGCTTAAAAACAGTGTTTTATTTCCTCAAAACTTTGGTACAATTTACCCCGTAATGGGGTACAATTGTACCAATTTCCCAATTCTATTCAAATAAAAAAATAATATGTTTATACTGTTTCTATAGCCATAAGAATGGTTCTACCCTCTAGCTAACTAACATAGGTATCGTTGAGTATTAACACTATTTAATAAATATTAAAAAACAACTAGCAATTCAGCGCCAAAGGCAAAATGGTACAATTGTCCCCGGTCTACCCTACTCTATGTGGTATTTGTCTACCCGTATACCAAATTTAGTAACAAACCTCATCACAAATTCACAAACCGACATCCAAACTTTCGCATTTATAATATTAGTAGGAAATAGGATTCATTTCAATGAATTGGGGGGACTGAAAAGGAAGTAATGAGTTTTGTAAAATCCCCCGGGGAACAAAGAAGTGCTGTACAAGTCTACAGTCCCCAGGGGGACCGTGTTAGTAGAACGCCCGAACCCTACGAGCAACACGGATTTCCATGAGCAGAACAGAAAGTTCGCTTAATTCGCTCTCTCCTAGTTATGTATCGTATGTATCATTTCTGGCACTAATGATGCCTAGTAGCTATTAATCCAACTCCCCATTCGTACTGCTTACGTTCTGAATGGGAGAATGGTACCTACCATGTGTTTTCGAATAGTCCTGAATCCACCTGAACCAACCTGAATCAGATACCAGATTGAGATATTTTTAATGCATACAACTGTCGTAATGACAGCCTATGACTTCTTTTTTCTGTTCATAGATTTATTTATACTGGCGTAAATATACAGGGTGTTTGGGTAAACACCTGCAACCTCTCTAGGGGTGAAAGTACTCATGAATATGAGAAACTTTTTGTATGCAACCGACTCTGAAATCTCAAAAAAAAGCAGCTGTTCTGTTCCATACATTTTACAATACCTACTCGCCCAAAATGTATGGAATAGCTGATTTTTTATAGAGATTTTAAATTCGGTCCCATACAAAAAGTTGCTCATATTCATGAGTACTTTCACCCCTAGAAAGGTTGCAGGTGTTTACCCAAACATCCTGTATATTTACGCCAGTATATAATAAGTCTATGAACAGAAAGAAGAAGTCATAGGCTGTCATTACGACAGTTGTATGCATTAAAAATATCTCAATCTGGTATCTGATTCAGGTTGATTAAGGTGGATTAAGGACTATTGTGCGTTAGTATTATACATTATATCTTGATGAATAAATCTATGATTCTGTCATCTGTGTATGGTGCTGTTGATTATACTTTATCAAATTTACCACTAGCCAAAGTCAAAGCGAGGTTGGAGAGAAATATGAGAACCAACCTCGCTTGATGCCTCTTCCTATGCCTATGATTGATTTTTGATGATCAAGTCATGTCATTTCTTCTCTTAAAAATTTGCAAAAATTCTCAGAAATTATCAGGTTTTTAGGAAAATTTTCCGTTACAGAGAATATTTCTGAGAAATTTCCAAGAACTTTCCGCTGATTCTTTGAATATTTCGGGAACACAGCACATCACTATTTACATTTCCAATTTCCATTTCAAGACATAGGTAACTAAATGTCAATATATAAATTAGGTTTATCAATGGTAGGCGCTAGGTAAGTAGTAGGCAGGTAAATCACAGGACGTACCTAGCTCTATGGGTAAATCACTTCAGTCAATTTACGCAGCTTGCAACCAGGCAAGACGAGGTAGGTATCTTAACTCCATTTATTCTTACCAGTCCTATCATGTAAGCAATCTTACCATGTCTTTTTATGATTTTAAAACAATATAAATTACAATAGACTTTTTAGGAAATTACTTTCGTGATTAATAAATGTTTTACTTTAGAATGTTTAGGTTTGAACAAATATTTGATTTATTTTCAACAAAATTCAATAAAAAGTACTGTGAAGATTGTTTACATGATAGGACTGGTAAGAATAAATGGAGTTTACCTACTAACACGAAACTATTAGGTAATCATAAGAAGGTATGTCATTTATGTATATACTTACACACTACCCTTTTAACTACCTGCTTACACCGTAAATTCTAATAAAAAAAAAGAAAAAAAAGGAAAGAAATTCTGTGAAAGGATAAAAAGAATCAATACGATTTTATTACAAGTTTTTAGGCGAGACGAACGCAGTGCGATCAAATTGCGACCACCTTAATTAAAAAGGGTGATATTAGGAGTACCCATAACCGGCGAGCTTGTATCCTTGTATGAAGAGATCGATGAGTGTAAACAGTTGCTCGAAGGTGTAAACGAAGCGAGAGAGACTGAGTAAGGATCGTAGCAAGTGAAAATTAATAGTTTCTGCCTCAACGTGCAGTCGGGAATTGATTTTTATCCGAGGGTATGTGGTATTTGATTCCTGATCCAACCAGCGAAAAAATCTCATTGTCATTGACACGCGCAAGGGCTCACGAATTTTCATAAACTTAGGTAAAACTTCGGATATTCCAGTCCATATTTAATAAAATTTCAACGAAGTACGTAGGTAAAAGGAAAAACGTAACATAGAGTGATAATGCCACCTCTAAAATCTATATAGGTATATTCTTATCTACTCTGAATAAAACTCGTAGATTTATGTTTACAAACCCCTTTTATAATACATGGATCATATTTCTACACTTTATACATGGAAACACAATAGATCATATAAACATTATGTAAAGCTACGCGCACTAAACAACCATCACAACCCATTGCTGTGGATTCTAACACAGACTACTCAAGACTGAAGGGCTTCATACTGCATCTTGACAGCTTGTTCTTCTTTTAAATCTTGAGTCAGCTAACACGGCCGTTCCTGACAGCTGAACGTCCTCGTCAGCTTGATCTCCATTAAGTAGGTGAAATTAGGTCCTTCTGAGTATGAGAGAATTTCAATATTAATCATTATCCATAGGCAAGGATCCAATGGTTCGATATTTATCATTCCACTGTCAATGTTCAATTCAGATCAAAAAGAAAACATTAAGAAAACGTTATGACTGTAAATTGTTAAACATCGACTTTTAACATTGCAACTAAACTTATTACATTTCAAAATGCTAATTCAGTTATCAATTGGGACAAGACCAGAATATTGAACACACAACAGACAAGGGACATAAAATCACATTAACATTCTGGAAAGAAAATTGCATTAGCGTTCTGGAAAGTAAATCATATTAGCATGCTGAAAAGTAAACAGCATTAACATTACAGAAAGAAAATCGCATTAGCATGCTGAAAAGTAAATAACATTAACATCCCAGAAACAAAATAATTAGCATGCTGAAAAGGAAATATCATTAACATTCCACGAGAAAATAGTATTAACATGCTGAAAAGGAAATAGCATTAACATTCTAGATCGAAAATCATATTAGCATGCTGAAAAGTAAATAACATTAACATTCGAAAAATAAAATCATTAGCATGCTGAAAAGGAAATAGCATGAACACTCCACAAACAAAATCGTATTAGCATGATGGAAAGTAAATAGCATTAACAATCTAGATAGAAAAACGTATTAGCATGCTGAAAAGGATAGATCATTAACATTCTAGATGAAAATCATATTAGCATACTGAAAAGTATAAAGCATTAACATTTCAGAAATAAAATCGTATTAGCATGCTGAAAAGTAAATAACATTAACATCCTAGAAATAAAATCTTTAGCATGCTGAAAGGAAATAACATAAGCATTGACGGAGATACGGATCAACCGTCAACGACAATGTTTGGCATTAAAACAGGCAGTTAATAAATAGCTGAAAGAAAATAACATTAGCATTGACAATTTTATATGTCAACGACAATGTTATGACAACATTAGAACAGAAAATCAAATAGTGCCACGATGTCAGGGCAGCGGCCACAAGGTGCCCGCCAATGACCACATTGTCGGGGTAAAGGAACACCACATTGTCGGGGTCAAGAAATGCCACATTGTCGGGGCAACGGCTACGATGTCGGAACCAATGGGTGCCACAGTGTCGGGGCAATGACCACACTGTCGGGGTCAACGGCCACATTGTCGGGGCCAGCAGATGCTTCCGCCATTGTGTCTTCAGCAGCTGCGGGTGCCACATTGTCGGGGCAATGACCACATTGTCGGGGTCAATGGCCACACTGTCGGGGCCAAGAGCCACCTCCGCCCATGTGTCTTCAGCAGCTCTCTCAGGTCAGCCGGCCAACAGATCGATACTCACACAGGTACCTCAATATAGGGACCAATAAATGCTTCAGACTTTTCGTCTTCAGCAACTACGAATGCCACATTGTCGGGGCAACGACCACATTGTCGGGGTCAACGGCTACAGTGTCGGAGCCACGGCTACATTGTCGGAGCCAACAGGTGCCACAAGGTCGGGGCAGTGACCACATTTTAGGGGTCAACGGCCTCATTGTCGGGGCCACGGCCACATTGTCTGGGCCAGAAACTGCTTCTGCACCATGTGTTCAGCAGCTGCCTCTGGTCAGTGCATCTCGTATGAGCCAGCCAACCAATCGATCTTGTACCGATGATGTGGCGGCGCGCGCATGACCTTGTAGGGGCCACGCATTCCAGAGTACATCTTCCCAGTGCTTACGGAACCTTTACTGACCAAAACAAACTGTCAACAGAAAAAGTACATCGTTAAGGTAAGCAATACGTCATTGTTGTCGATACAATAACGACAAACAGAAGCTCAGGCGCTCTCTCTTCTTAAAAATCAGCGATACCTCTGTCAGGAGGTACATTATCCAAATGTTCATCTAAATCTTAAAATGGACATAGTTTCCTGCCCGTCAGTAACTGCTTAGTAAAATTAGAGTCAGCTTCACCAGCCTTTCATAAAATGTCGGACCTTGTGTGGTTTACCTCAATTTCCAAGAAATTTAAAATAGGGGCTGTTTTCTCCACTCATCTCGCGAATACGCCTTGCATTACAATGTACTCGTAAAAGTAGCTCACCATCCTCAAAAACTGGAGAACTTACCGATATTAGTTAGTTTTTTAATTTCATGGAAGCCCTTCGGCTTTCATGTTCTTACCACTCGGCCTTACTGACTTCAATCAGCCCAAATAATAATGAAGGAGTTTCCAAAATCTTTGCGATTAGTTGTAATCGCCGTCTCAAGCCATACATTGTACAGCGCTAGACGAACAAACAGGATTGCTGATAGTTGGTGTACTTTTGTTTTAATTAAACCGACAAAACTTTAATAAAACATTTCCATTGTAATTTTACATTGCTAGATAACTATCGACAACATTACATACGTATGTACTACTAAACGTTACGTGGTAAATTTATTTCAATTAATAACACGCATCATGGCTATCAAATAATCACTGACCTTAAGGTCTAACCTCAATTAATTCGCCAAAACAAAACAATAAAAATGAAGTTTCAGATTTGTAGGACAAGATCAGTCATTGATCGAATCGTTCAACCACGTCTAGTCTTATAGCATCACATTTCCGTGATCACAATGTAAGCAATCTACCTCTGCACACTAAACAAATCACATTCAAACTTTCGTTTGAAATGTAACAATGCTTCGATCTTACTTGAATCAAAGAAAATAGTACCTACACCAACAATCCTGTTCGTACCGTCAACGAACAACATCACGAAGTTCCTAAATAACTTCATCCATAGTCCTGTACCGACACACCACGGACTCTGATGGTGGTGGCATGTAGCTTCCAGCGCAAGGTTGTGATGGTGAATTCAAAAACAAATGCATGTTACGGATCCCGTCATGTGGTAATATCCGACCACATCTATTGCAAAACTTCGTTTTCGTTCGAACATCGTACCTACAGCGTAAACCCAATTCTAAAAAAAAGAATCGCGATGGTCACGAAAATTCAAATATTTAAGAAAAACAAAACACGTTCCATTTTCCAAGGAAAAATTGATCCATGATTTGGCGCGGTTTTAATATGAATGATTCGAATCGCACTTCTGATCTTATCTACTCTGAATAAAACTCGTAGATTTATGTTCACAAACCCCTTTTATAATACATGGATCATATTTCTACACTTTATACATGGAAACACAATAGATCACATAAACATTATGTAAAGCTACGCGCACTAAACAACCATCACAACCCATTGCTGGTGGATTCTACGACAGACTACTCAAGACAAGACTGAAGGGCTTCATACTGCATCTTGACAGCTTGTTTTTCTTTCAAATCTTGAGTCAGCTAACAATATGTATATAACTCAAAGGTGACTGACTGACTGACATAGTGATCTATCAACGCACAGCCCAAACCACTGGACGGATCGGGCTGAAATTTGGCATGCAGATATGGTCCATTTATTCATAATTGTCCTATTATGTAAACAATCTTCACAATACTTTTTTTTAATTTTGTTGAAAATAAATCAAATATTAGTTCAAACCGAAACATTCTAAAGTAAAAACATTTATTAACCACGAAAATAATTTCCTAAAAAGTCTATTTTAATTTACTTATATTGTTGTAAAATCATAAAAAGACATGGTAAGATCACTGAGAAAAATTTTGGCTGACAAAGTCACAATAAATGCTTTGTCATTTATTTGTTGTATTGGTAACAAAAAACATTGCATTCAAGAATATAGGAGTATAGCTATGATGACATATTTTTTGTTGTCAGGCTCATATTGCCACATACACAACTTGCCTTAGTTACTGTGAACGTTCAACGTTGTCCCTTTAACAAAAAAAATATAATTGCAACGTTACTTTGCCTCAAAGCAAATGTTTATATAGCTAAATCGACAACTACCCACGAATGTATAATACTACCTTTGTTATCTTAACAAGGTAATATGAAGTGGTTGGGGGGGACGATTAGCCTCAACACGTTGTCAATGTCTCACTCATTTGCCGCCTTTTGCCTCCGTTGCCAGGACGCGGATCTTCAAAATCTTTACATTAAATGTCAGTGTGTGTGTGCATTTTATGTGTATATAATGGATCTGGAGACATTCTTGGTTGATTCTGGCCTTCCACATTTATTAAAAACAATGTTGGGTGAGTATATTTAGATTATTCTTTAGTTTAAACTAAGGTTTTTCTTGTGAAATAGGTGTTGTGTTGTGTTGTGATGTTTAACTCTTGCAATTTAGAGACGATTCATATTTACTTATACAAAAGCGGTTGCTGGTGGTGCTTGCTTCAATTTAAATAACGAAGTCTATACACCTCCTTATCTACTTAAATATTATAAAGCTGAAGAGTTTGTTTGAACATGCTAATCTCAGGAGCTTCTAGTCGAATTGCAAAATATATTTTTGTGTTGGATATTCCATTCATCGAGAAAAGCCTAGGTAGGTACATAACATTACGCCGCCGGTGACTTCACTCACGTGGTAAACCCGGGCGAAGCCGCACGCGGCCGCTAGTCTATTATACGTAACTTGGTATCTTATTGTAATGAACCATTGAATGTACTTAATTAGGCCTACTTTTAATAGGTACTTGTATCGATTTGAAATTTTGTTTGTATTTATAAATAAGATAACAATATAATAATATGGTAAACTTGAGATGATCTCAAGATGGTCAGAAAAAGCAAGATAGAACTCTTCAATGGCTACTAAGAAACCCTTCGAGTTTGGGCTCTTTTGTCTTGATGAGTCCTACATATTCTAAAAGCGGGTTTTTAAATTTCCTAAGCTATTCAGATCTGTTTAGCTCTGCATTTACTGGATGTTTGGAACACACATACAATAGTTCCTTTTATGACTGGTTTCAGAGGAAAGGATAACCATAGATATTTTGCTTCAAGCAAATGACATGGAACTAGCACAGCTTACTACAAAACTGGTGGATAAAATTAAATTAAGAACAGCGCTTGAAAATCTTCGAACAAAAAAGTTTGTTTCTTTTTATTTTCGATAGCTGTCTAGCTGGGTTAAGGAATTTAACGTTAAGTTTTATGTTATTTTGCCCAATTTTTTAAAAGTTTAATAAATAAAAATGTTCCGTTGCATAATTATGTGCAGTACTTTAAGTATGTTAATAAAAATTTGAATTCTCCGTAGGATAAATAGCTATAAGTAGTCCTGTCATTTTTTTTGTAGATTTAGATTGTTGATTTTGGTTCTGATTCTAGAACGCGTTTCATAAACTGAAACCTGAAAGTGGTTTTGATTGTTTTTAAAATAAAAAACAGTATCCTAAATCTTTAGTTTTATTATTCAATGGCTTCCTGCGCGTAGTGGTGTCCACATCGCTGTTTATTTATTTAGGTTTAGGTTTTGTAATTATACGAGTAATGTTTTTCGCATGTGTCATAGATTCATAGAAATAAATAAACCGCGATGGGGGCGCCACTGTGTTCCCATCAAATTTCCTTTTGACGTAGCAATAAATGGTATGCTAAAATAGCTATAAAAAGTTGTTAGAGAAACCAAGTAAAGTGGCCCTACTAACAACGATCTTAGCGAAGTACACAATGCTACAATGGTTACAAAGTCAAAACCCTATATAAAAATGGTTAATACATACACATCAGTGGCGAAGCGTCCTTACAACACGATTCCTACCGGCTTCCCTTGGCAGATTCTAATATATACATTATTTTTATGACTAACAATAATAGCTTAATCTTGCGGCCTACACTTGTACAAAAATCTATAATCATATAACAAACCATAAGCCGACGATCCACGGCATTAACTTAGATTTAATATGAGCGCGCATATAATTATATTGCGCGCTTTGCAAAAATATTCTTCAATAGCTGGATACAATGTACGCAATGTATTCGAAACAGCGCAAACGCCACACACACGATCTCAATCGCAGCGCAGGTCGCGTGGCGCGGTAGTAAGTAACTCGGTAATAATATTGGGAATTTGTAAAATTAAAATATATGGTGACACACACACCATGACATTACAACTACATATGCAACCACTTACCATTACAATTATACGTCAACGCGATAATATATAATGAAATTTGGCAAAAAGTAAGGTCTAACAGTACTTATACAGGAATAAATCTGAAAATTGTAAATATGATTTTGGAAGCCTAAAAAAAGTGTTACAAACTTATTTTTGCGCTGGATTCAGTGTGAATCTGTTAGGGATCAAACTGCAAAGTTAAGTTTGTTTTTGAAACTAGTTGGTCTTTTAGTTAGAGCTATAATGTGAGATGCTTTGCGTGTACGGAACTCTCGGTGCGCGAGTTTGACTCTCACTTGGCCGGTTTTTTTCTATATATTTATAATCCGAGTGTGAGTGACATGTGCTTTAAACGACTTTTTTTAAAGCCACTTTTACCATACTCGACTTGCACTGTGGCTTCACCTTTGTATATTTTCACCCCACGCCACTGATACACATTTACTTTATCAATTACACCAACTTTATTGCTAGGGTAGCTACTTTAGCAAACACCACATAACATTGTAAATTACGCAAAGGTAAAAGTAGTTAGTAAAGATGTTGTTAAATTCACAAGAAAAATCTTGACTACAAATACGTTGTGATAATAGCTGCTTAACGTGGACGGTTGTGTGGCGTCAATGTTTTATGTTTTTTTGTTACACCCAACAACATTTTTTTTTCAGTGACTGTTTACATAAAAGGACTATTATGAATAAATGTACTTTAGATGTTATGATGTAGGCATTCGCTAAGAAAGGATTAACGCGAGAGAAGCCGCGAGCGCCAGCTAGTATAAAATATAGGTATCGTGATTTCAAAATCATGTATTATTATTGTAATATAGATATTTTAAATTGACACAATTTTACTACAGAACTCTAAAAACTAGAATAATATTCTTCAATCAATAACTTGTACCTTACTTTTTATTATTTCTACAAAATCCAATAACAATTCAAGATTTTTAAATCCCGGTATTAATTTTTTTTATTACAGGTGGTATACTTTTAACAAAGGTTTTCTCGATTATTTACAAGTGTATTACAAGCATACAGAAAGACAGGCGCACAAAAATCGGAAGTCAAAATGAATACATTTTGACTTATATTGGCCATATTAAGACCCCTAATATTTTTCTTAAATAACTCGTACAGTCACAGTAACAGCCCAGTTACAGTTTTATTATATTAAGATTATAAAGCAAGGTGAAAAAACTATGTTTCCATTCCATCAGAAAGTCCACTAATCGAGTCTCACGACTCTTGGCTTTGTCTACCCCGTAAGGAATAAAGACGTGATTATATGTATGAAAAAACTATTTGGCATCTCGCTTATAAAATATTGCCGCAAAACACTTGTCCCGAATTCCACTTGTCAGGGTTCTTTGATTTATTCGAGACAGGCCAATAGTCCAATTTATGGCCAACCTTCAGAACGTGGGTAGCTTATTTATTGTTTTGGGCATATTTGTGCGAAGGTTGGGAAAGACGTCTGATTTCGTACGGGGCGGAAATAATGGCACTGACTATAAGTATAATAATGAGTACCTACTAAACTAACGTAGCGTGTGAACTTGACACATCTTACTAATGATAGATAGATAGATTAAGAACTTTATTTGTAGCCACAACAACACATACAGTTTCATACAAGTTCAGTGTTTGCTCCTGTAGAGGCAATTCAACCACTGAGTTACCAATTTGTATCACTGCGGCACTTATTAAAGTCAAATTGTTTTTTCATACTATATTTAGGCACTTTTTGCATGTAATTCATGTTATGTTTGTTGTGTCTCAGTTTGTGTCTCAGTTGATAAAAATAATATTATCTATTGTAGCGTTACACCGCTACAAAGTCAAGTCTTTTTTAGTTTGTGATTCTATTTCTACGCAAACTTTTTTCTTTGTTCTTTCTCTATGATAAGGTTTTTGAAATTAAAATTCTGGTGGTTCGATTTTTTTGACGGTCTGTCAATTGGGTGAAAAAATTGAGATTTTTTAGAGAGTTGATTTTCCTTTTGATGTTTTTATTCAGAATTAAATCTTTAATGTGCTTTTATTATTCTTAACATACAAGTATCGATCTCTAGCAATGAAGTTTATGGTAAAAAACTTCAGGGTGGGGAATGCACAGTAGAGGCTTTCCCAACGACATCTATTTTGGATATCAAACGACAGATTTCTTCACATCTGAAGATTCCAATTGAAGATCAAAAGTTGACGATCAGACCGTTCAGGGGTATCCTATTGAAAATGGGACGAAGTTGAATCTAGTTGTCAAAAAAAACCAGAAGGATTATATGAAGTGGCACTGAAATATTTCATGTATGTATTGTATGGATTGTTTATTAGACGAGAGTGGGCAACGTCGGCCTGCACCTGGATATTCGTCAGCGTGTTGTAAATCAGGTTGTGGACCAAGATGTGGGACTCAGCCGGGTTGAACGCGCTCCGAAATCTTCAGTCGCGGCAAAGTCGGCCTGCACATGAGAATGAGTCACAGAGCGACGAAATGTTTAGTTTGTAACCGTGGCGCCTGTGGTTCTTTTAAGATAGACTTTTTAAACATATTGTGATAACTTTATCCTCTAAATTCTAAAGGCCCTTTTGTCGGGATAATTTTTGTTTCGGTTTTGATTTGGAATTTTTATACATCATTTCATCCATTTCTTTCACTCATTTAATTTTCTTTTTAAAATAACAAGCAAATTCATGTATTTCTTATTTTACCTGTTAATATTCCTTTCCTGTTGTTAATTTTCTTTCTTTTATTTTTATTTCTTTGGTGTGTCCAAATATTTTTTTGTTAAAGGACATTGGTCAAATTTTTTTTAGTTCAAAAATTATACTCGTGTTTTAAGCAGTGATTCTTTTATTTTGAAACCCAAGTTTCACTGCACTATCTACTATTAGATACGCTGAAAGAGATATGCTGTAAATTAAAGCCTAGGATGCCACACGGTATACATTCATCATTTAATATACTGCTAAACATTACTTTTACACAAAACAAAAGATAATCTCTCGAAAACAACGTGTATCTGTGGCGTACAGCGGAGCGTCATGTTCCCCGCTACCCGCATTGAGCTGTGACTCATTATATTCAGATACGTCTCGGTGTGCGGACGGTTGCCCGAGTGCACAGGCTGTTATCATTCTCAGTGACTATCTAGTCGCTCTGTACCAACTTACACCAATAGTCAGGATACGGTGGAGCCCCAGTTAACTGACCCGGTTAAGCCCCGGGTCAGGTTGTGCTGTGGGGCACATAACGTGCGGGGCGGGGCACGTTACTATGCCGTATAATATTAGTGCCAACGGCACATTTGGCGACGAGATAAACGTGAGTACATTAATCTTTAAAAAAAAAAAAAAACATAGAAAGTGGGTGGAATATTCAATTTAATTTTATAATCCTATCACTGGGCTTCCGCCCGCGTTAGATTCTTATTCGAGGGTAGAATCTTAAGAAAATATATCGTAAAGAATAATCAGCAATCTCGATAATCAATAATTTAGTGAAAAGGGTACAAAATGACCTTATTGGCTTTGGTACCATGAATGGCTCAAGGGATCTTGACACCAACATAACAACAATACTTTTTATCATCTATAGTTTGGCCATAGTGGCCGTGATGATATACATATATGAAAAAGTTAATAAGTAGGTACTAAACAATAAACGACAAATACAGATTTCACGTAACATTTAATGGCTCTGATTGTGATGAGCGGCACCTAACTGTTTATGAATAGCTTTTCGCTTAATACAATGAGTATTATTCTGTTAACAATGCACTTTCTGTACATAATTTGAAATATTTGCTCATTCATTTATTAACTGTACAATATTTACAATTTATCATTATACAATATTACATAAACCAGTAATATGAATGCATACTTAGTTTTCTTAGGTTAAAACCTCAGTTTAAAACGTAACTACAGTGATACAAATCATGAGGTCGGCTGGACTGGCACTACCGGCAGGTCACAAGACAGAATATTTATAATTGATTATTTTTCTAAAGCGAAGTATATACAGCAATTACCTACTTTTAATTTAACGATTTAACATAAGAAACAAAAATTTAAAGCTTGTGTCGTGTCACTGTAAAGGTACACGAATTTTTGTTTTCTAAAGTTTTTATACCTTTGGTATTATCAAAATAGATAAAACAGTGAAATAAATAGGTATAAAAATAGAATATTATAATTATTTTCTCATCACAATCAAATCAGTTCAATTTGTGTCATATAACTAATACCCAATTTCTGAGATACTTTTGTCAATCTGTTGATCTATTACCATAACAGCGTTTCTGAACAACGTAAACTAAACTATGTTTAATATGAGGTTAACTTAACTGTCCATTGTGACGATATTTTATATAATAAAGGTACCTAAGTGCAACCAGAACAGGGATTGCGGTCGGCTGGTACCTGAACTAGAAAAAACATGTTTCCCTGGTTGCCAACCCGAGAGATTATTATAATTAACTGATATTTAATCGATAGTGTACTTTTTCCATATGATTGATTAATATCGTGATGAAAAAAAAACACAAAATTTGAACTAAGAGTAAAAAAAAAATAAATAGTAATAGGTATTAAAACAATTACAAGGGTTGCCTTTATATGTTTACATTAATTTACTTCACTAATCACAATGGTACCCCAAGAAGCAAGTTTACGTGCATGAACAAAGTATATTAATTGTTCTTTAATGCACTATAAGTATAGCATACATAAATGCTGTTCTAAAAACTATTCATAGTTTAGTTTATTAAAATTTCCAATCGTAATGATGTGTAAGGAGATTGTTGCGAACTCCTTTATAAAGTAATTTTCTTTTTTATCTAAAATGTCTATGTTCTTCTGTTTTTCTTTACGTTAGTTGTCATGTTTGATTAGAACCAATAAATACATACTTACGGCAAAGTGAAATCATTTTCAATTATAAATAATAATATATATATTTTAATCAGCGCCTAGTTAGTTCTTTACATTATTTGGTCCTTCACCCGTTATTCAAAATTTCCAAATTTATAAATAAAATTGAAAATGATTACACGAAGCCATTGTCAAAAAAAATGTGATGAACGTGAACCTGCTCATCCTACTCGTACATCAAGTGATAAACAAGGTGAGTGTAACGTCGCCAACTCTTTAAGTTCCCAGCCATCCTCGGCTTCTTCGAAAACGGTGCGTAGACTTGCTCTCCAGGCAGAGCACGCACGCCGCTTGGCAAATTTAGAGGCTGAACGAGAACGTGTAGCTTTTGAACGAGAACGTGTAGCCTTTGAACGCGAACGCGCTGTCTCTGAACTAGAACTTCAAGTTCAACTCGCCGAAGTTGACGAAGAGAGAAATAGTTGTAGAAGTTCCCGTCATAGTAGATCAGTGCGTAGTCACCCTAACGAGGCTATACAGAGTTGGCTCAATCAGTGTGATAAACCTACTTCAAAAAACGATTTACAGTGTTCGCAGGAGTTATTGCCTAATGTGGGTACAGCCTCCGGTCTTCCTACCGTCGTGAATACTGCGGCTAACGATGCCTTCACGACGGCACCGGTTAGCTTGTCCCGGCCCATTGCCGCGCATGTTGTGTCCTCGGCCATTACACCGAATGCTGTCGATATCCCGGGCACCTCTTTCATGCCGCGTCACTTTACTCCAAGCATTAATCCTAGTACTCAACGATATAATTGTAACACAAATAAATCAGAACGTAGGGAAACACACAATGACATACAAACACTTGCCCGGGCTATCACGGAGCTCGCCGCCAGGAAGCCAAAGGTAAGTAATATTCCTTTACCTATTTTTGATGGGAAACCTTCCGAATGGCTAATATTTAAAAGAGTTTATGACAGTTCCAAGTCTGCCTATACTGACGCTGAAAATCTAGCCAGACTAAGCACTGCTTTACGTGGAACGGCCCGAGATGCCGTTTCAATCCGACTGGTGGCTGCTTCGAATCCCGAAGAGGTAATATCTCAGCTACACAGAACCTTTGGTCAAAGCGAGTTGATTGTTTTAGGTGAGGTAAACAAAATTAAGTCGTTCCCTCAACTTATTTCTTCTGAGTGCAAGGAAATGACTGACTTTGCGTGCAAGGTTCGCAGCTGTGTAGATACTATTAAGTTACTCAACCAAGTTGAGTATCTATATTCGCCCGAACTGTCGAATGCGATTGTTGGTAAGTTACCCTCCGCGTTACGAGACAATTGGGTTCACTTTGCCTTTGATAGAGCCGCTACATGTAGCAAACTGGAGTTACTTTCTCAATTTCTCGATCACGAAACCGAGGTTCGAAATAAGTTTGGATATATTGAGAACTTCACTTCTAATAAATTTCAGAAAAATAAAGGCAAGGTGGCCACTGATTGTCATGTAACTTCATCTTTCGAGTCCGGAGAGTCATCTATCGCTAAGAAATACAATCAATCAGAATGTCAGTTTTGTCATTTAACCAATCACACTATAGACTCTTGTAAAAAGTTTTTAGTTTTATCGGTTGATGACAGATGGCGTTGGGCAAAAGAACAAAAGGTTTGTCATCGCTGTCTAAAAAAAGGTAATCACAAATATCGCTTTTGTAAATCAAAAGATGCGTGTCTCGAGACATTATGTGGTAAAAGACACCACAAATTATTACACCGATCTCCGCAAGAAGTCAATTTAGCAATCGATTCTCAAGACAATTCCACTAATCAATTTAATTCAATTGATTCGAATTCGGACTCTGAACAACAACAAGTTGTTACTCATACTGTAATGAGACCGAATTTGAATGTTTATCCTTTAAAACCCTTACTTAAAGTTATTGCAGTTACAATTAAGGGCCCCACACGTGCTATTGATACCTACGCTTTACTGGATGATGGTTCAACTGGAACCTTTATTGATTTTAAAATGTCCAAGCTTATAGGTGCTCGTGGGCCAAACGCTCATTTACGAATGGACTGTGTAGGAGGGTTATCAAAGGAAACAACCATAGAAATAGTAAATTTTGATATTCGTGGTAGAAACTGTAATGAGTATTATCAAATAAAAGCTAGGTCTTTAGAAAATCTTAATCTAGGTGCGCGACAGACGGTTTCCAACGAACTTGTGAATTCATACCCTTACCTCTTAGATATTTGTGACGATGTGGTATATGAGAATGCAGAACCTACTATTCTCATTGGTGTCGATAACTGGCATTTAACTATATCTAGGGAAACTCGCTGTGGCACTAGGTCTCAACCTGTAGCATGTCGCACAGCTTTAGGTTGGGTTTTATATGGAATAGCTCAAAGCAAATCAAAAGAAATAGAATTTGTTAATCATTGCACTTTAGACGAATGCGACGAGATAAAGTCCATGATTAAAGAATATTTTAAACTAGATGCAATAGGTATTACGAAAAATGATCTCAAGTCATCGAGTGATGAAAGAGCAATTAAAATTTTGGAGAATACTGCCTATCGTCTCTCAAATGGGCAATTCGAAGTAGGACTTTTGTGGCGTGAAGACAATCTTTGTATTCCGGAAGGCAGTTATAATTTAGCATTCAGTAGGTATATGAGTTTAGAACGCAAATTTGCTAAAGATCCGCAATACGCAAATCAATATCGAGCTAATGTCCAAGCCACTATTGACAAAGGTTATGTAGAACCTTGCGTGTCCTCACCAAACCCAGGTGTTACCTGGTATTTACCTCATTTTGGGGTCACTAACCCCAATAAACCAGGGAAACTTCGTGTTGTCCACGACGCTGCTGCCTAATGTAGCGGCGTAAGTTTAAATGATATGCTCTTATCTGGCCCTGACTTATTGCAATCTCTCTTTGATATTCTTTTAAGATTCCGTGAAGGTAAGATCGCGATGTCTGGAGACATTCGAGAAATGTTCCCTCAAATAAAAATCCGTTGTCAAGACAGGGATGCGCAACGTTTTTTATGGCGTTTGACTCCAGATTCACCTATAACTCCCTTCAGGATGTCCTCTATGATATTTGGTGCGGCTTCAAGTCCCTTTACAGCCTTATTCATCAAAAATAAAAATGCAATAGAATATCAGTCAAGATTTCCAAGTGCTATTAACGAAATCATAAATAATCATTATATGGACGACTTTCTTGGAAGTTTTGACAGTGTGGACATAGCAGCAACAATGGCACGAGATATATTTTTTATTCATAAACAGGCTGGGTTTGAAATGCGTTCTTGGGTGTCAAATTGCCCTGAAGTCTTAAAATTTATACCTCCTGAATTAAAAGCTCAGTATACTCAAATCGACTTAGGAGACTTTTCGTTTTCTGTGAGAACTTTGGGTTTAATTTGGTACCCTTTAGATGATGTAATTGGCTTTAATATGCGTTCACCCATTCCTATTTTTCCGAAGAAGCCTACAAAACGTAATGTTTTATCACACCTAATGAGTATATTTGATCCTTTGGGCTTGTTATCCCCACTAACTATCAGAGGCCGCATTCTTTTTCAAGATGCATGGCGAAAGCAAATAGGTTGGGATGAAATATTACCAAGCAGTGAAATTTTAAAATGGAAACGATGGTTTTCGGATATTTCGGATGTAGCAAAGTTGCGAGTACCGCGGTGCTACGTTCATTATTCAAACTGTAACGTTATACAAAGAGAGTTACATGTATTTTGTGACGCAAGTAAAGCTGCCTATGTTGCGGCGGCATACTGGCGTTTTGTCTTTGCTGATGGAACTGTAAATCTGTCTTTAATTACTAGCAAAGCTCGTGTAGCTCCAGTAAAATTAGTTTCTATTCCGAGATTGGAATTACAGGGTGCACTTATAGCAGCTCGGCTTGCCACTGCTATTGCCAATGCTTGTACTAATAAACTAGACCTACAGATTTTTTTTTTTAAGTGCAACCTTTACACTTAAAAAAAAAATCTGTTAAAGTATTTAAAGTGTCGGTTAAAGTATTTACTACTTTTTTAATTACCACAGAATAATCACAATGAAACGAATCAAGTCTGATTATGCCAACAAGATCTCGTTTTAAGTAAAATTCTGAAATAATACACCTCTTCATTTCGTTTAACATAAAGACGTAACGGAACAAAACACGGCAGTTTCTTTGATCGCCCTTTACGAGCTACTAATTGGCCTACATTCAGCCGCAACGATTGGCCTACAAAGGGCTCGAAGCCTCGTCAGGAACTCATGTTAATGATAACTCATTTGATACTCTTAAAATTATTTCTTGAATTTATCTCTAGTTTATGATTACGACCATCATCATTAACATTAATCAATCCTAACTAATATTATAAATGTGAAAGTAAGTTTGTTTGTTAGTTTGTTTGTTTGTTACATCTTCACGCTTTAACTACTGAACCAATCTTCCTGAAATTTCGCAAACACATAGTTGGAAGTACGGAGAAGGACATAGGGTACCTTTCATCCCGGGAAAAAGCACTGTTCCCGTGGGAAATTCACGCGGGCGAAAGCTAGTCCTAACTAATATTATAAATGCGAAAGTGAGTTTTTTTGTTGGTTTGTTTGTTTGTTTGTTACCTCTTTACGCTTCATCTACTGAACCAATCTTCCTGAAATTTCGCAAACACATAGTTGGAAGTACGGAGAAGGACATAAGGTAGGTATCTTTCATCCCGGGAAAAAGCACTGTTCCCGTGGGAAATTCACGCGAGCGAAGCCGCGGGCGAAAGCTAGCTTATCCGACCATTTTTGGAAGAGGTGGATTCATGAATACCTTCCATCCCTCATACCCCGGCAAGTAAATTCATATCATCATGAGAACTTATCAGTGGGAGATGTCGTCATAATAGTAGATGAAAACCTCCCTCGAGGAACATGGCCTAAGGGCCGGATTGTAGCAGTATTTCCAGGGAAAGATAAAAAGGTACGGTCGGCAGATGTGGCTACTCAAGGTGGAGTACTCAGAAGACCTTCAAGAAAGCTGGTGCGGTTACCAGTACTCCAAAATTCTTAGTTTTTAATTCTGTTTGTTTTGTTTGTAGGTAGGGGGAGAGTGTTGCGAACTCCTTTATAAAGTAATTTTCTTTTTTATCTCAAATGTCTATGTTCTTCTGTTTTTCTTTACGTTAGTTGTCATGTTTGATTAGAACCAATAAATACATACTTACGGCAAAGTGAAATCATTTTCAATTATAAATAATAATATATATATTTTAATCAGCGCCTAGTTAGTTCTTTACAGAGATATTATTTTCCATTGATCATTGACGAGTTAGCAATGAATCAGTTAGTTGTAATGACAACACAATATTTATTTGAAAATAGAGAAAAGCAGTTAAAATATCTAAATACATGGTGTCACCTAAATGTTATTTTTACTATTTTATACTCCTACTTAATATCCAACAGTATTTTAGTAGGTACCTTTGTTTATGAGTCCATAATTATGGATTGATAAGTCAGCATTAACTCGACCTCGGCAATTTTATTGCCTGAAGTCATCATTAAATTGCTAAAGTTACCTTTGTGAACCAAGGTATGAATTCAGATGAATCGATATTATGGATCGTTTAACCAGCATTAAATTGCTAAAGTTACCCAAAATAAAACGAACAAATAATGAATATTGATGTGCACTTTGTGCTACAAATAAAAATATTATGAATTGTTAAGCTAGCATTAAATTACACGGAATCTGCAGTTAAAATGCTCATAGTCAGCATTAAATTGCTAAAACTACCCAATATAAAACGAATAAAGAATAAAAATTGATGTGCACTTTATGCTACGAATAAATGTTATTCCAATTAGGTATTTAAGTTTATATCTAATTGAGAATAACCAATATGTGTTTCGTTTGAAATAAAATATGTGTAAGGACAATGATGACCTCTGTATGTGGTCCCGGGATAAATTCTCGGTCAGGTCAAATAATCTTCGGCCATCCTACACACAAGCGACTGTTAACAGCAATAATCCACAAAGGTGGATAAGTAATCAATGTGTAAGGACAATAACGACAACCTCCTTGTGTGGTACCGGGTTAATTTCTCGGTCAGGTCAAATGTTTTGTTTAAATGGGCCTGGGTCTAGTGGTGTGCTATCCTACACAAAAGAGTTCCACTGTTAACAGCTATTCCGTATATGGGTGACTGTAACGGATAAAGTAACGACTGTTATTAATTTAACAGCTATTATACATAGGTGGTTAAAGAAATGATTGTGGTCCAGCCATAAAAGTATTGGAGACGTCCAGTCTTAGCAAATCCATATTGTTGGGTTGTAATTAAATATAATGTATATTGGAAAAATGTATAATGCAGATCACTACTAAGACCAAATACACAAGCGTGTATTTGGTCTTAGTAGTGTAGCAACTAATTACCGGAGAAACTCATTCGTATGGCGTGCGGCAAATATATTTAATACTCTATGCGATTCATATGACTTTGATTTATTTACAACTAGTATTAATAAGGTACGGCGTGATATAAGTAATAATTTTTTTTGCTAGATTAATTTAATAACTATAATTACTTTTCTGTTACAATATTAAGTAAAATTGATAACTTTTTTCTATTTCTGTTTACTATTTCTTTTAACTTGTTCTATTATTTATTTTGTTTCGAACTTCTGGCTATTGTGACACCTTGTTTGCTTGAGTTTTTCTATTTCTTACTTTTTTTTCTACCTGTGAAGATTTGTAATTGGCTTTCTGTTTCTTATTTACACTACCTGTTCTAACTTCTTATGCTGTAAGTCTTCCTTAAATGTAAAATAAAATAAAATAAATCATTAAAAAATATATATATTCTGAACCTGCTACTGACAGGTTACAAAAAACTTATTGCCAAATTAAGTTTAAAAATACAGAATAGTCACTCCTAAGCTAATACATAAACAAATATGTATTTTATTAAACTAATGTAGGTACATTACATACAATTTAATAAAATGATTATTTTAATATAGTATTAATTGAAATTGACACTGGACTGGAAACATTAACATAAAACTAAAGTAGGTACAACCAAACTGACAAGATGTTGCCTTGCGGTAAGGTGCCCAGAAGACTGGCAGAATTGCCAAGTTGAATGGCAATACTGATCCTTTGATCAGTACCTACATAACATTAAGTTAAAAAAAAAAAAAAAACATTACCCTTGTTATTTAGATTTTAAATTAGTTGCTGCTTTAACAAATTTAACTAATAAGCAACTCATGCTTTATTAACAGCAAATCCTTATTTGTGTATGTTTTATAGAGAAGGTCTATATACTGTTCCGGCTAAGTTTAGATCCAGAATTTACGCCAAGCAATGGTAATGTGTCTACTTCATGACCAAAATAATTAACAATATTTCTGGCATTTCTTCAAAGTTTTGACACACTGTAACAGTTGTCGTTGTTCATCTTTCAACTGTAGTAAGTAATTATTATAAAATACAATTTCTACAAACATTGAACTGGGTTGATCAAAAAAAAAAAATAATAAAAATATGATCAAAATACAAGTAAATAAATGCAATATACCGACATGTGGTTGTTAAAATTTTTCAAATTCGGCAAGTATCTACCTCTAACAATGATGTTGCTATGAAGGAATGAATTTTTAGTATGATTAAACGAAAAGTTAAAAAAAAAAAAGAAAAAGAAAAAGGGATAAGTGGCCGATGTTGGGAAAGTGGACATGTTGATTATGATGAGATTAAAATCTGTGAAACTAAGTGACTTTCGGTAAAGGAAATGGCGCAGAATATTTTAATGATCCCAATTTGCGAGATGAGAATCGAAATTTATTGATGCAGATATTTATATGATTCCTATGAGATTGTTCGCATTCTTTTGACCATGCACATGATGTAAATAACATCTTTTAAATTTATTGATGCAGATATTTATATGATTCCTATGAGATTGTTGGCGTTCTTTTGACCATGCACATGATTATAAAGTAATATAATATATAATAGTAATATAGAAAAAACATACCAAAATAAAAATTAGAAATCATGTCATGTCAGAATGACATAATAGCGACCAATACTGTAATGAGTTTCTTTCGGCGTTTCTTCTCAGCAGTGGTCGTTCCGAAACGCTGGTAGTTTGCAGCTTTAAGAATTGCGATGGTATATAATTTGAAATTTGATGTAAAGGGTTACTTTGGATTTATTTCATACTAGTGGTAATGAAAATTATTGAAAACCTTTATCTGTATTAAAATCATCAAAAGAAAGGAGAGATGTGGCGTACAGCGGAGCGTCATGTTCCCCGCTACCCGCATTGAGCTGTGACTCATTATATTCAGATACGTCTCGGTGTGCGGACGGTTGCCCGAGTGCACAGGCTGTTATCATTCTCAGTGACTATCTAGTCGCTCTGTACCAACTTACACCAATAGTCAGGATACGGTGGAGCCCCAGTTAACTGACCCGGTTAAGCCCCGGGTCAGGTTGTGCTATGGGGCACATAACGTGCGGGGCGGGGCACGTTACTATGCCGTATAATATTAGTGCCAACGGCACAGTATCGACTTGATCCCTGGCGACTGATAGCCCACGCTGCTCGCTGCTCCAATCACAGCACACCACTAGTGACGTGCCGTGTTTATAGGGATGGGCAATCTTCTATCTTCCCGTCTACCTACAACAAACAACGTAAAATAATCAAACGAAAAATTAGATGTGTGTTGCACATACAAAAAGGTCACACCTTAGTGGCACTAATATTATAATTATAATACCTATTATAATCCTACTAATATAATATTATAATTATAAATGCGAAAGTTTGGATGTAAGTTTTTGAGGATGTTTGTTACTTAATCACGCAAAATCTACTGGACGGATTCCGATGAGATTAGGTATATGGGTAGAAAAATATCGGGAATAACACATAGGGCTTTTTATCCCCAAATGCCATTTGCTAATGGAATTAGTGAGAATGATTCAGAGTTTGTTTGTTTATTTTTTACGTCTTCACCCTTTATCTACTGAGTCAATCTTCCTGAAATTTTGCATACACGTAGTTAGAAGTTCATACCTGTCATCCCGGGAAAAACACTGTTCCCGTGGGAAATACACGCGGGCAAAGCCGCGGGCAAAAGCTAGTAATATATAAATCCTTATTTGCTTATAGCTAAGTTTACACTGTCATCCAAAGCGCAAGTCACTAAGAAGAAAGAAGTGACGCAACAGGAGACATGTATTTAAGAAATTTTTTTAGTCGTATTCCTCATGAATGGAATGAAAACATGATGATGAGAACATGATGTGGCGTACAGCGGAGCGTCATGTTCCCCGCTACCCGCATTGAGTTGTGACTTGTGACTCAATATATTCAGATACGTCTCGATGTGCGGACGGTTGCCCGAGTGCACGGACTGTTGTTATTCTCAGTTACTGTCAAGTCGCTCTGTACCAACTTCTATCCGTTGTCACATGTAAGCAATAGTCAGGAATAGTCAGGATACGGAGGAGCCCCAAATCCCTGATCCGCTTAAGCCCCGGGTCAGGTAGTGCTGTGGGGTACTTGACGTGCGAGGTTGGTGCACGTCACTATGCCGTATAATATAAGAGACAACGGCACACATGACTTTGGCAATGTTAATAGAGTGGTTTGCCATTGCCTTCACACACTTGCTGATAATATAATCATCAACCAGAGTGCATGGAGAATGGTTCTTCTTTTCATGGAACTATTTGCCAATGGAACTAGTGAGATTCGGTTTCCCCACGATGTTTTCCTTCACCGTAAGCAAGTGCAATGTTGCAATAAAGAGTTATCTCTCTATCTTTCTGTCTATCAAGTAGTGGTCGATGAAAACTACCATACATGAGTCAGATTGGTATATACAAACTCATATAGCACGGGCAGGATTTGAACCTGGGTCTTATGCGGCCACAGGCGGGCGCGCTAACCACTCAGCCAGCACACCAATCGTGCTTACTAAAGAACAAATTATATAGATAATAATCAATGGTTTAGCTAGCATTATATCTTTCAAATGGCACTCATATACACATTCCAAAATTATTATAGAAAATCCTTTCTAATTTTCGCATGAATATATGGAAGAAGTTTATTTTTATGGGGATTTAAACTTTGTAAGCGATTGATTGATGAAAGGAAATGGAAAACGAATGATTCAAGTTTTACCAGACCTGTCACCCAGAAATCGGTATTTATTTAGGTATGTATTTATTGTTTTTTACACGACTGACCAAAAATAAGTGTTTCAGTGTTCATGTATGTAAGTTTCTTTATTCCACCATAAGTCCTGAACGGCTTAACAGATTTTGATGTGAGAGGTATTTTTAGATTCCTTGCATTCCTTCGAGTGACATAGGTTATGTAATTCAGTCGTGTTTTTTATTTTTGAATAATTAGCTTGTTATAATTTACAAGCTTTGTTCCCGTGTGAATTCCCGGGATAAAAAGTACCTATGTGCTATTTCCGGTATTTTTCTACCTGTATACCAAATTTCATCGAAATCTGTCCAGTAGATTTTGCGTGATTGAGTAACAAACATCCTTAAAAATTCACAAACTCACATCCAAAGTTTCCTATTTAAAATATTATAGTAGGATTAACGATTTATAAATATCCGTCAAATATTTTTAGCTATTCCAAACAAGCTGTGTTTTGTAAGGTTAAATTCCCAAGTATTCAGCAAACTAGAAAATCTTTTTAATTATAATCTTTAATTCTAAACTATTTCACCTGAAAATTGAAGGCTATGACAACCTGGGGCGCCACTCTCAAGTCCCTTTCGTGCCGGACGTGATACGTGAAACCACGTGATTTGTGCTTGTGTGTAGTCCTACCGAATACACACAAGCATAAAACCGCATCCAACCTCAACTAACGGGTCGATTTGACAGTTACACACCACTCCGAACGATCGTCGATCATCCAATCACAGGAATCTCAGAAAAATTTACACACACAACTGCATTTTTCGACAGCTTGTCATTTGATTTTGACAACGAAAGATACGGAAAAGCGAGCACTTTCAACGATATTTTTCCGTCAGCCCAAGATAGCGCGGAGCAACTACGTGCAGCAAACGTGACCTCTTTCTTGGCCTATGATTGGTTGTTTCAATTACTAAATTGAAAAATTTTGTAATCGAGAACAGCCAACTAATACGTCACGTCTAATATGTTTATACCATTGAGTTAGGTACGTTATAAGACGTTATTAAATATATAAAATATCAATAAATATAGGCATTGTTCTCATGCTTTTGTCAATCTAGTAGCACTTACTAGTGCTAGACTATAATAAAACGCGTGGAGAAAGTACATAATTTAAATAAAATAGCCTAAAGTATCTAACAAGTGGCTGATCTGTAATCTTGATCACTACATAAACGAAATAATATATTAAATCAAATATTATCGTAGGAAAGGCATATAAGTGCATTTGCTTTCAGTGTACAATAATTTTGTACTTTTATCATAGTTACATAGTAGATTTCTTTAATAAATAACAAGTTATATTTTACATATATTTAATCATTAAAAACAATGTATTTTATATAAAGTAAATAGGTATAAGTGTTATCATCTCTTGATCTCTTGTTACGCAAAATAGACTATCATTAGAAGATGAATCCGTTCTTGAATCTTGTAATTTCATGAATCAAGCAATGGTTTAATGTTACATCGGGCTTTTGATTCCATCTGTGCATTCCACCTTAAAATACAGCTATATTTGTTTATTTTTATGTTTTATAAAATTTACTAGGTAAAATGTAGGTAAATACCTAACCAATTATATTGAACATATTTTACTAGGTACTTGAAAATGTTTTGGGTTTCATGTATTTTATGACATATTATCAAGCTTGTCATATCCACAGAAATATTTTATTTTTAATAGAAGAGTATTTTATGTCTGTGGTCAAATCACGTCAATAAAATGTGGCCATCTCTTAAAAAAATTACCAATCATTACAAATGAAATAAGTTGTGGGTTTGTCAATTTTATCCACAGAATATCCTAATCCCATCCTAACTTCCTAAACCTTGACTAATCCTAACTTATATTATAAATGCGAAAGTGAGTTTGTTTGTTTATTTATTGGCTTGTTTGTTACCTAATAGTATATAATAGGTATAATTCAAATAAATATTACTTCCTTTTTTTGGCATTTATAATTTAATAGCTTTTGCCCGCGGCTTCGCCCACGTCAATTTCCCACGGGAACAGTACTTTTTCCCGGGATAAAAGGTACCCATTTCAGTACTTCCAACTATGTGTATACAAAACTTTAGGAAGATTGATTCAGTAGATAAAGCGTGAAAAGGTAACAAACAAATAAACAAATTCACTTTCTCATTTATAATATTAGTTAAGTTAGATAACCTAGTTAGAAGAAAAAACTGTTAGAGAACATGGAATGCAAAATAATAGGATTATTTTTTTTTAAAGTAAATAAGTGTTGGTAGTGTGTTAAGTTTGTAGCAAAAATATTTATGTAAAATTGGATTTATATTTTTCGGACTTGGTGGCAATTTTTACCATAAATTTGCGCTTTTCCCGAAATTTAGGGTAAACGTCAGTGTCTTCCTTCAAAGTCAAAAATTTGAAAATTTAATGTATTTTTTGTAGATGATATTTTATTTCCAGCCATGAATATTTCACGAATCAAAGTCTTTAACGATAAATACCGGTTGCAATCTCTACAACATAGAATTTTCCATAGAGTATTTTTTTTTTACGAAAAAAGCGGACAACCGTACGGACAACGTATTATACCCTTAGCACAGACTAATACTCTTTATTTAAAAAAGAAATATTTCTGTGACCGCTAGGTATTTTATAACTACAACAACGGTACAATATAATAACTTTATGCCCGGATTCCCGTGTGCGAAAGTCCTTGTTGCTCGAAGTATTTTATCGCACAGATAAATAGATCTATGATATTATGTAGAAAACAAAAAATATTTCTGTGGTAGAAAACGCGCAGTCATTTTGTCACTCTTCTTTTGATCTTTAGGTATAGCTAGCGGATATATTTGGATGGTACCAATAGAACATTGTTAAAAAAAGCTGAAAAATTGTCGTAGTTAGATACTATTCTTATTTGTTCCATGGTAGATACCATAGAGCAACAAGGACATCCGCGCGTAGTCCGTGTTGCTCTATGGTAGATACCTAAAATTTTTATTTTTTACAAACAAAATGTATAAAACTCTTTGGTACATAGACATAGAAAAAAAAAATCATTCTTTAATAGACTGATAAGCTTGGTTGTCAAATGAAGCCGAAAAACGTTTTCCAAATTTAATGACAGTGTATGAAAGTGATGTGACCTTACAACTAAGCATCGACATTTTGTATCGATACTACATAAACAAAAACTTTTTTTTTATCGAGGTGAAAATGCCTTCGCATACCGCTTCACATCTCAATAGTGTGGGACTTGGACCCACTAAAAACACCCCGGTGCCTCTACATGCCAATACTGAAGAGGCTTGGGTAGTGCCAGTAGTACCTTTGTTGCCAAATTTCACAATTTTAGTCAATGGGAAGTAGATACCCCATAGGATTTGATTCCTGTCTGAAAAACAAATTATGCGAAAAATCGCAACATTTACGGTAATATATCCTATGACGTATAATTTTGATTATTTTCAACACAATGAGGTTTGTAATAAAAATAAAGATTGGATTTAATCAAAATTAAATATTTATTTTTATATCTATATGTACATACATATGGTCTATACATATAAAAAAACTGTAACCAGTCTGTGACTATTCATGAGAGATATGGAAAAAAAATAGAAAACCATTCCTTTTTTTCCATACGTCTTGATGATATTAATACTCGTATTAACAATAATAAATTAATGGGCAGACGAAGTCGTGGGCACAGTAATAGGTCATATCAGTCATCAGTAATGGTAATTACATAATATAGTCTCAACGAACTGCTCTTTTAAAATTGCAATGTTTTCGAAGAGCAAAAGTCAAAATCAAAGTCATCCAAGACAAGCCAAATAGTCGAAATAAAAGTCATCCAAGAGAAGCCAAATGAAGCGCAAGAGCACTATCTGCCTTTTCTCGAAGCGCTTCGTAATTTTTTTGAACCCTCATAACTAGGGTTTGTAATAAACCAGATAAACAAAATTCTCAGCATATAATAGTAGTAAATCACTCCCACCCTTTAAATTAGGGCATGAAAGTTAGTTACAAACTTAGTTAGTATAGCGGATTTTCTTAATCGTATCTTGCCACCAGCAATGTAAAAGTCGTTGTTGTCGAAGTGTCGACTACATATACGAGATCCTTAATTTGGTTGCATTATCCAAGTTGCATTTTTAATTATTTTAAGCCAAGTGTGGCGTCGCTGCCGATCAGTGGTGATTCTGAAATCGAAGAGAAGTATGTATTTAGCTAAGAAAAATATTGTTTGCAAAATGTACTTGACGATAATTGAACCTTTTCTAAGTTTCGAACTACTTAAAATCCATTTATTCTTACCAGTCCTATCATGTAAACATTCTTCACAGTACTTTTTGTTGAATTTTGTTGAAAATAAATCAAATATTAGTTCAAACCTAAACATTCTAAAGTAAATTTATTAACCACGAAAGTAATTTCTAATAATAATAATTAATAATAAAAAAATCTATTTTAATTTATATTGTTGTAAAATCATCAAAAGGCATGGTAAGATTGCTTACATGATAGGACTGGTAAGAATAAATGGAGTTTAGTTTTCAGTTATATATTGAACCGAAAATGTTGTTTTGAATTTTTATCGATAATTATAACTCCGGTACTGATCCTACCCTAGCAATTGCCTCGAAAAATGCTAATATTTCGATACTCAATATTTTCTTAAATAGTTCTTTTTAATATGCGATGATACATTTTCTTACAAGAAAACAATACAATACACGAAAAATACATCATTGAGACGAACATATCGATGTATATCAACAGAACAAGCTCACTGAAATTCAACTATTGTAAACAACATTTACCTGTGAAAAGAGTATTGATTGGCATTTCTATTAGAAGATGAATCACAATTCAGATCATAACACTACACCTTTTTCACTCGATGAAACTTTAAAAAGCTTATCTATAATAATAAGGGAATAAATTAACTTATAAGGTTTGTTTACAATACAATATCAGTTCCACATTAAGCTTCGATTGTCAAAGTCTACTGAAAATTGGATTCACAGAAGATATTACCTGTCCTTCACCAACATAGGTAAAAACCATATCTGTCATCCCGCTTCCTCAGCTGTCAGTGCCTCTAAATAAAATTAAAAAATTTTTTGCTAGCTCTATGCTTTGGTACCTATTACTTTATCATTTTAGTTTTCTTGACAATTCCTTGATGGATTGACTTTTGACACCTTCACTGTTGCCAGCATAAACTTAGGATGTAGAAGTCTATGGTTGCCAGCTGTTAATATTTACCCCCTATTATTAAATAATGATGAGTACAATTCATAAATAGGTAAAATGGAAAAATTTATACAAATTTTTGTGGTATAAATAGTGGGTAACACGGCAAACCGCAGACTAGAAATTCTAAATAAATAAAAAAAATAAAGTAATTATTTTCAAAAACCTTTTTTTGTAAATCAAATTGTACTTGTTTAAAAAAAGCAGATATTCAATATTTTATCTAATCTGAAAAAGCGATGTAATTTTTAACGTGTACCTAACGATAACCCGAATCGAACATTCTTAAATTATGGCTCGTTTACACAGTGCGAGCTAGCATGCGAGTCAGCCTGCCGAGTAGCTGCAGTGCAGTAACTCGCAACGTATGGACATATCTTACGTCCGGCAGTAGCTCACCCGTGTGTCTACGCGCGTTCACAGCATTTACTCGTAAAATGGCTGCGGATAGATGTTCTTCCAAAAATAATATTATGTTCATGAATCTCTACAGAGAACAACAAAACTTACAAAAATAGAGATATGAGAAAAGCATCTTTAGAACATACTGCAAAGGAAATGAATCTAGAAAATAATTAATCTAGCAAAAATTTCTAATTCAACACATAATATTGGGGTCATAGACAGTTTTTATAATCAAAGCACATTGCCTCGACACCGCGACAACTCGCTAGATATTGGAGAGCTACTATTATTGTGTAAACAGCTAAGGCGAGCCGAGCTACTGGCATACGACTAGAAAATGCAAGTAGCTGCGTACTGTCTAGTCAGTAGCTCGCACTGTGTAAACGAGCCATAACTCCCTAATTTTCTGGTAAATCTGAATAGGGAATCACTTAAATATGCAATTTCATATTTGACTCGGCTTATAAAATTATTCATATAGAGGCATATTGCGGCAAAGATTTGATAAAGCAAAATAATAATTTAGTTTTACGTGAATCATATACACAGATTGCCCCGGACTTCAGGAAATGATAATCTATCTTAAAATTTTAACATATTTCTCTAAAAATTGAGTTTATCGGCAAATACCGGTTATTTACTCATGCATTCCCACATTTTGCCAATATAAAAAAAGTTGTATTGTCTATACATTCCAAATGTTTTTATTTTATAATAGTGTGTGTGGGCGAATACATACACCTCTAATAAGTATGTGTGTATCCATCTGTATCCATCCATCTGTGAAACGAAGTACGTGATTTACTGTCAAATTTGAATCAGAGTCGACACCCTGGTGCAGTAACTTTAACCGACTTGTAACTGGTCTGTGTCTGCGTATTGTAAGAGATATCTAAGAAAAAAACATTATGAGGGGTCTTTATAAGGCTAATAGAAGCCAAAACAATTTTTTTTTAGAATGTTTGTCTGTCTTTCTGTCTGTATAACTGTTTTTTAACAATACAACACTGAAAACTGCATCCAATTTGGTGAACCAAACTTTTCACTGTTGTATTTATTTAAGGGACAGAATTTCGCGTTTTGCCTACCAAATTACTTTGCTTGCACTTACTGTACAGTTCTGAAATTTTTGCTAATAATAGATTAGGAAATTAGCAACACACTACAAGAACCGAAAACATGATTTGACTAAGTTTGCTCGATAAAAAATAATCCTAAACATTGTACCTAAATTACCAAAAAACTCAGTAATACGATGATATTTTGAATATTTTATTCAACATTTATTTAGTTCATATGATAACTGAATTTTTAATTAAATAATTTTTTAAAACAAGTTATTTATTACTACACAATCTTAAATTATAACATTATTCACCTAGGTCCAACGCAATTTTTAATGGAAACATCATACCTTCCTTGTCGTTCATATGGCAACTCGTCTTACCTCTCTGTCCTCAGACTGCCGGTGGCATTTAGACAAGGCAGACGCACGTCAAATTGCTCCGCAAATTTACTTACGTAAAATATAACAACATGGAGGTTGTTATACAAATCAAGAACTAGATGGCGCTCTTAAAAAGTCGTCAAAACAGCACGATGCTGCTTTGCGACATGAGAGCGACGTGAATCACGAAAAATGCTTATTCTTGAACAAATAAATTTTTAATACACTCATTAATGGTCAAAAAAATTATTAATACAAAATAATTACCAAATAAAAAATGAAGTAAAAAAAATGTACTGGGGATCGAACCTGCGAATTTTTCTCTGAAGTTCTAATTGTACTCCGATAAGAAAGCCGACAAACAAGAGGGCGCCTCTTTTTCTAATTTGTACCGTTTATGTATCGGATAATGTTTGTTCACTTTTTACCCACGACACTACTAAATTTATTTCTTGACAGACTGTGTATATTTTTTCTTCTTATGTTGTATCCTACTAATATTATAAATGCGAAAGTTTGGATATGAGTTTGTGAGTTTGTGAGGATGTTTGTTACTCAATCACGCAAAATCTACTGGACGGATTTCGATGAAATTTGGTATACGGGTAGAAAAATACCGGGAATAGCAAATAGGGTAAGCCCATATATATATAGCCCAAATAAGCCCAGGGGCGCAGCTAGTGTAAAAAAAAATATAAAATAATGTATTAGAATTTAAAAAAATCAAAAAAAAATATCACAGAGGAGATTTGAACAGTCTTTCTCGTTTTGACGTACTTCGTCTGTACGTACGTAGGTAACCATTATTCTAACAACTTATTCGAAATGCATGTGAAATTTCCCATGTTATATTATAACACTAGTTTTTGCCCGCGGCTTCGCCCGCGTGAATTTTCCTCGGGAATAGTGCTTTTTCCCGGGATGAAAGGTATGTCCTTCTCCGTCCTTCTAACTAGGTATGTGTATTTGAAATTTGAGAAAGATTGGTTCAGTAGGTACATAAAAAGTGAAGAGGTAACAAAAAAACAAACTCACTTTCACCATAAAATTATGTTTAAAAAAGAAAACCGAATTCCCAAATAACAGCAAGGACTCGAACCTAGCACTCTTCGAATTTAATTTCATAAACTTAACACTTGGCCAAACGCTAATATGACATTGTTGTCGAAATGTTACATTACATATTTCAACGTACTATACATGAATTACTTACTACGTAAGTAGCTTTACGAAAACACTGACTAAAACACATTTTTTGTTTACTTTTCCTTAATTTTGCATTCATTAATTTGGTTTTTTTTTTTATAAATAAGTATTTCAAGAACAAATTTGTTGAAAAAGGTTGAAATAAAAAAACAGTTTGTTAGATGGTTTGCAGATTATGAGATAGATGGAGCTAATTTTTACTATTTAGTTTCTATGAGGGGGCGCCCTTGTAGCTTACAGGGGGGTCGGGGGTGAAATCTAACTTTCTTATTCAAGCTTTCTGACCCTTAAGTCTAACTTAAAATCTGGCGTAGGTTTCATCTTGATACACAGCTTAAAACCGGAGAAAACAAAACAATAGTAAATATAAGCTTGAACATAAATATTGTTAGACGGAAGATAGAAGACTGCCCATCCCTATAAACGCGGCACGTCACTAGTGGTGCGCGGTGATTGGTGCAGCGATTGGACGAGCTGTCATGGCCTCGCCGGCTATTTTTCATGATCTTACATGTTTGTTTAGAGAATGTCTTATGTATCTTTTGTTTTGTGTTAATGTTTAAAGTAGAATATTAAATGATAAATGTAAACAAGTGTCATCCTAGGCTTTTAATTTCAGCGTATCTAATAATATAAAAAATTAAAACTATAAAGAAATGACCCGAAGTTTTTCTGTTGTTTTCAACAGTTTACAAGGTTTATAGGTTACTAGCTTTCGCCCGCGGCTTCGTCCGCGGCTTCGCCCGCGGTAATTTCCCACGGGAACAGTGCTTTTTCCCGGATGAAAGGTACCCTATATCTGGTATATTAGTTCGTTGCCTATATCCTTCTCCGTACTTCCAGCTATGTGTATGCGAAATTTCAAGAAGATTGGTTCAGTAGACAAAGCGTGAAGAGGTAACAAACAAACAAACCCACAAACAAACAAACTCACTTTCGCATTTATAATATTAGTTAGGATTATGTTAGTAAAAAAATGTAATTTTTATTTATCTATACATATAATAAAACAGTAAAAATATTTTGTCTGTACATTTAGTATTTTTGACTGAAATGGATAGAGGGAGACCTAAAAAGAATAATAGAAAGCAAAAATATTTTTTTGGAATTTCTTGTCTGTCTGTCTGTCTGTCTGTCTGTCTGTATGTACGCGTTTCACGCAAAAACTACTGGACGGATTTGAATGAAACTTTTTTTGTTGTATAGCTAATAAGCCTGGGCAACATATAGGCTATAATTGATTTTGAAAACTGGAACACCTGATGAAGAACCTTAACAGAACAGCTAAACTATAAGAAATATAGAAATGGTACCTTTGCAAAAGTTTATCAATCTGACGAGCATTTTCTGTTGACGTATAAAAATCGAAGATCAGGATCATCTGATGAAGAACTCCAAGAGACCAGCTACTCTATTACATATATGGAAATGGCGCCTTAGCAAAAGTCGTTCAACCTGATGAGCATTTTCTACTGACGTATAAATAATGAAGATCTGGAACATCTGTTCCTGTTATTCAACATATATTCCCGCGGGACACGGGATAACCAAATGGCTGGAATTTTGATTACTGGAGTTTAGGTCACTACAGTTTGGAACACAAAAAGATTTTTCATCTAAGCGACATTCACGCGGGCGAAGCCGCGGGCTACAGCTAGTGTACGATAAAACATAACGACATTTACGAGAGTAACAAAAAGCCACCCAATTGTTTACTTAGCATTGTTGTGGAGAGGCTTCGAATTACAGAGTTTATCACAGACCTAATTAATGGCATTTTATGGAGCTAATCTGCTTAACGAATTTTGTGTACAAATAGAATAAAACCGGCCAAGTGCGATTCAAATCCGCGCACTGAGGGTCCCGTACACGCAAAGCCTCTCACACTATAGCTCTAACTGAAAGACCAACTAATTTCAAAAACAAACTGTAGTTCAATCCCTAGACCGAGCGCAAAATTTAGTTTGTAACACTTTTTTTTGGACTTCCAACAACATATTTACAATTTTCAGATTTATTCCTGTACAAGTACTGTTAAACCTTGCTTTTTGCCAAATTTCATAATTTAAAATTCGCAAAATTTACGGTAATATCTCCTGATCATATTGACGTATAATTTTAATTATTGTTCTGCTGAAAGAGACCGTGGATCCGAGCATTTGATATTAATTTCAACTTGATACCTTTAAGCCTTTCTGAAAAAAAAATGGCAGACAGACGGACAACAAAGTGATTTTATAAAGGTTCCGTTTTTGAATTTTAAAGGTATGGAACCCTAAAAATAGTTCTTTTATGCGATCAGTAAGTAAACCGCACCAACCCGCTGGTCAGATGACATTGTTTGGATAACGGGAAAGCAATGGACAAGACCGGCACAAAGAAGAAGGCTTATACCCAGCAGTGGGCTGAGATGAGATGAAATTTCGGAAACAATTACGGAAAATAAAACCGATATTTCGGATTTCGATACACCTACAAACTCAGATGTGTTGAATATTCCTGAAGTTTAAAAAAAAAATTTAAGGCATTTAAATCTATTTGAAACATAATAATTGTGATGTTTTCCAATTAATTTTCAAATTAAACACAAGCCTTCCAAAATAACTCGGGATTTGCCTGTAACACCGTACTTATAGTGAAGTTTTAACAGTCGTCGGCTCGCTATTCCGACCCTTGGACACAAAACATTGAAGGTACAGAATCTGTCTATTTATATGAAACTAGCTTTTGCCCGCGGCTTCGCCCGCGTGAAATTCCCACGGAAACAGTTCTTTTTCCCGGGATGAAAGGTACCCTATATCCTTCTCCGTATTTCTAACTAATTTTAAGCGAAATTTCAGGGATATTGGTTCAGAAGATAAAGCGTGAAGAGGTAACAAACAAACAAATAAATAAACAAACAAACTCACTTTCGCATTTATAATATTAGTTAGGATTAGGATTACCAACTTTTGCTCGCGGCTTTGCCCGCGTGAATTTCCCACGGGAACTCTATGTCCATCTCAGTAGTACTTCGAACTATGTGGTCCAGTAGTTTTTGCGTGATGCGCGTACAAAAAACCCAATTTTGACTTCTTTTGGCCCTATAAGTAATAGGGCCAATTGGGCTATCTATTGGCCCTATAAGTTATAGGGCCAATAGATAGCCCAAAAGACTATACACGTACACTCACTATACTCATAGTTTTTTTTCTAATATATCTACTATGTATAGGTCTACGGATCTGATGGCAAAATGCCATATGAAAATCGCTGTTTTTTTAACTATTTTTTTGCTATCAGATCCTGGTAGACCAGACACAGACCAGTTACAGTTTTATTATATATATTGATTGATTGATGGTGATTGATTGATGAAGTATTTGTGACTTTACTTCTGTAAGTTTAATATTCTGTGGTCACTCACATAGTCACCATACCGCGCCCAGAAATTTATACCCGAAATAACTGTATATCTCAAATTACAACATGTTTAGAGTTCCCTTGATATTATATGACATTTTGAGAATATGAAAGACCAGCTTTTGTCCGCGACTTCTTCTAACGCGACAGAGGTGCTAGTGATTTTAAAAGCTTTTATTTAACTTGCAATGTATGTAAGTATGTTCGTTCGGGTGGAATCTTAGAAGTCAATTTTAGTTTGGATGACAATCGTGATGACAATGCATGATATGGTATGTGACGTCATTCTAAATCCAATATGGCGGACCATCCAAGATGGCAGAATAGTTATTTGCAATGCATTTTTACAATATGGGTATCAAATTAAAGAGTTTGTTGAGAGCAACAATAAAAGCTTTTTTTAAGTTTTTTTACTATTAATTTATTAATTAATAAAATTAATAATGCAGTGATAAGGATTAAATTTGCAATCGGCAGGAGACTTTTTAAAACCGATTTATTTATACTAGTGGCCGCGAACTTATACCTCACAATTATTATTTCAAAAAAATAAGAAATTTATTTTCATAAAAATGCGTATATATCTCAAAAACGGTTGAACCAATTTTGTTGCGCAACGAACTTAAAAATTCTCTATATGGATAGTTGCTACACGTATTCTTAATATCATCGAAATTAATTCAACGGTTCGAGAGTTATCGCGGAACAAACATACATACATACATACATACATACAAACAATGTGTTTTACATGAATTATAGCCCTCAAATAGAACCCATAGGGCCTCCGGGCTCCAGCCCAAATGAAAATTCAAATTCTTTTTATCACTTGATTGCGCCCGTTTTGTCTCCTATTAGCTCTATAAAGCCCCTCATATTTTTTCTTAAATATCTCTTAAGTACAGACACCGAACAGTAACAGTTTTATAATCTTAACTCACATAACTATTATTATTATGCCCCTTTTCGTCCACAAACGCATAAATAAGGAATAATGGAGTTTACTCCCGAATTCTTTCGAAGTTGGAAAAATACCGCCTATAAGGAACAAACTAGCAGTAACAATGATTAACAGGGAGGCCGGTAATGGCGGTCGAAAAATATAAAAGGCACAAACGAGGGAAAGGGCTTTAAACCGGGGATTCCTCCACTCATAGGCGATGGGCTGGCGACCTGTCACTATACCTGAATCTCTATTCCATCAGAGAGCCCACTATTCAGCTAAGCGTGGCCTTCAGTCTCACGACTCTTGGCTCTGTCTGCCCCGTAAGGGTTACGTGATTCTATGTATGTATGTATGTACAAACCATAGACATAGAAAAAAAATCAGTAAATTACAATTTTTTTTTAGCTCTAGTACAAACGAAGCCTTCCAGTTCAAACTTCTTTTTACACGACTGACCAAAAAAGGAGTGTAATGTTTTCAGGGTTCATGTATGTCAGTTTCTTTATTTCACCATAAGTCCTAACGGCTGAACAGATTTTGATGTGAGAGGTATTTTTAGATTCCTTGCATTCCTCCGAGTGACATAGGCTATGTGAGTTGTCAGTCGTGTTTTTTATTTTTAAATAATTAGCTTGTTTCTTTTACTAGCTGCGCCCTATTGAAATCGGTTCAGTAGTTCCGAAGATTACCCCCTACATGTACAAACAAACTCACAAACGTACAAACTTTATAATGTCCTTCCACTTTATAATGTTGTTGAGTTATCCCATAACACAAGTCTCGAACTTACTTGGGGGCTAAGTCAATCTGTGAGATTTGTCCGTATAATATATTTATTTATGTATGAAATATGATAGTACGATGGGTTTTAAACTGGGGTAACGACCTGTTTTATATCTGAATGTCTATTCCACCAATAAGCCCAGCGGGGCAGATGAAGCGGGATGTCAGATATGGTTTTTGCCATGGAAGTAATAAATAAGTACTGTACAAAGTACATAAGTACTTTGTACAATACTTATCACTTCCATGGTTTTTGCTTATGTTGGTGAAGGACAGGTAATATCACCTGTGTGGTTCATTTTTATTAAGTTTGACATTTTTGGTGTGTTTTGGTTCCCTAGAATTTGTGAACAATCTGTAAAAAAAAAAAATTTGCAGCACACTTATGAACGTTTTTGGCCTTCATTTGACAATCAAGTTTGTAATTTGTGTTCGTTGTTTTGTTTAAAGAATGTTTTTTTTTTATCTATGGTTTGTTTGTTTGTTATCTTCTTAGAAACAAAATGAAAATCCTAATCCTAACTAAGGATAGTTACGATTAGGATTTAATTTTATTTCTATGTGAGGTCTAGTAGAAGGACATATTTATAACTTCTGATCCCTCAATAATGTGCCCAAAGGGTTGGCAAAAACACGAAGCGTAGTAATTGAACGTGTGATTGAATTATCTAGAAAAGGGTGCCAAGTTAGTGGGTACTAATGGAACAGTCACAATAAAAACTTTTATTTATAGCCGCACTATTTTTTATAGGGCGCCGTTTGATCAGAGATATAAATAAATATTTATCTATACATATAATAAAACAGTAAAAATATTTTGTCTGTACATTTAGTATGTTTGACTGAAATGGATAGAGGGACACGTAAAAAGAATAATAGAAAGCAAAAAATTTTTTTTCGAATTTCTTGTCTGTCTGTATGTATGTACGCGTTTCACGCAAAAACTACTGGACGGATTTAAATGAAACTTTTTTGTTGTATAGCTATTAAGCCTGAGCAACATATAGGCTATAATTGATTTTCAAAACTGGAACACCTGATGAAGAACCTTAACAGAACAGCTAAACTATAAGAAATATGGAAATGGCGCATTAGCAAAAGTCGTTCAACCTGATGAGCATTTTCTATTGACGTATAAATATTGAAGATTATGGAACATCTGATGAAGAACTCCAAGACACCAGCTACTCTATAAAATATATGGAAATGGGACCTTAGCAAAAGTCGTTCAACCTGATGAGCATTTTCTACTGACGTATAAATAGACAGGACACGGGATAGGACAAAGAGGGACTCGGGGTGGGAGTGGTGGTACACGGGAAATTGTAGATAACGAGCAGACGAAGATCATTTATTGGATGAAATATCACTTTTGATTCGTTTTAACACCGCGACTGTACTACGAGTACCTAATATATTCCCGCGGGACACGGGATAACCAAATGGCTGAAATTTTGAGTACTGGAGTTTAGGTTAATACAGTTTGGAACACAAAAAGATTTTTCATTTAAGAGAAACTCACGCGGGCGAAGCCGCGGGCAACAGCTAGTATATCTATACATATAGTAAAACAGTAAAAATATTTTGTCTGTACATTTAGTATTTTTGACTGAAATGGATAGAGAGACACTTAAAAAGAATAATAGAAAGCGAAAAATTTTTTTTTTGTCTGTCTGTCTGAGCAGGTATTATATAAAATACAGGAACAGCAGATTCATTCTGGTTCAGTTCATTTCTGGGAAAGTCTATTTTCGACGCGTGACGGCGTGACATCATATGAATGTACGTTAAGTTAGAGAAGTTTTGGTATCGTCCAAACATCGCTTAAAAATGTGAATTGTTTTTGCTATATCTTGGGAAATATATACTTTGGTTATTGATGTAATTCTTTTACGGATGATTCTATTAGTGTGAGATATTTCAAAGAAGCATCAAAAAAAAAGTTGTCCGGTCCTCTATTCACCTGTATATGGTTGGCGTAGACAAAAGGAGACATAGGATAGATACCTAAAGTCCTACTGTTGTCCTATTATGTAAACAATCTTACCAGTCTTTTTATGATTTTACAACAATATAAAATTTAGAAATTTACTTTCGTGGTTTATAAATGTTTTACTTTACAATATTTAGGATTGAACTAATAAGTATTTGATTTATTAGGTATCAACAAAATTCAACAAAAAGTACTGTGAACATTGTTTACATAAGGACAATCAAAACTAATATTATATATACGAAAGTGAGTTTGTTTGTTGGTTTGGTTTGTTAGATACCTCTTCACGCTTCACGCTGGAAGTACGGAGAAGGACATAGGGTACCTTTCATCCTCCCGAAACAGCACTGTTCCCGTGGGAAATACACGCGGGCGAAGCCGCGGGCGAAAGCTAGTTAAGAATAAATTGACCATAGTAGATATATCATTCCCTTTCGTGGCTCATCGGTAGGCGCTCGTTTAAAACTTACAACGTACGATTTGAACTTAAATTGCATTCAAAACTATTTAGTACGAGCATTTAGAACTATAGTTGAAACTCGCAGATCGACTGAAATTCGTTTGAAAGCTAAGTTCAACTTTGTTTCAACTTTGGCCAACTTTCCGGCTTTGCCTGAGTGAGGGGAGGGTGCCCCCCCCTTTACTCAGGCAAAACCCAATGGGGTATATGACAGTATTAAAAATGTGAGAATTTCTATAAATATACTTAAAGACAATTTTCTTTAATTTTTGGATATTTTAAAATGTCAAAAGAAGCAACGACTATGTTAATAAACTAATTATAAAGTTTTATTTTAAGCCATTGACCACATGACATAAAACGCTTCGCTATTTTTACACGTTTGACCAAAAAAGGAGTGTTATGTTTTCAAGGTTCATGTAAGTAAGTATTTATGTAAGTTTCTTTATTCCACCATAAGTCCTGAAACTTAACAGATTTTGATGTGAGAGGTGTTTTTAGATTCCTTGCATTCCTCCGAGTGACATAGGCTATGTGAGTTGTCACTGTTTTTTATTTTTTTAATAATTAGCTTGTTAATGACGAATTTCAGGTGGTCAAATCAGTCAAGTGTCAATTACATGTTCCGGTTCGCAATAATAAATAATCAGAAAAAATATGAGACTATATCTGGACCCTTTACATTATTGCCATTAGCAACTAACATTGTTTATTAGTTTTGCTTTTGAAATAAAGATAAGAAAACAAGGTAGGCATATTAGGTACGTGAAACAAAACGGCATTTAGTATAACGGGTGCCCATAATACGTCACGGGGTTCTCATTGTCACTTATTGAACTTTTAAGCGGTAATAGGTATGTTTTTTTTTTACTTTTCCATCGATTTTAAATGTACATACTGAAAAAAAATCAAAAATATATATATCGTTAGCTTTCTGGTAACGTAATGAACAATTTTAGATAAGAAGGTTTTCAAAAACAGTCATGTAGTGCAGGTGCTCAGATATTTTTCAGCATTTTAATGGTCGAATTAACTTTGAGATTGAAGATTTCTTTGAAGATTAGATTGAAGACAAAAACTTTTAAATCAGTAAATCTGACATTTTCGACCTATTGACCTACCTGCCTATAGTAGTAGCGGATATACACAGGGGGGCACGTGCCCCAAAATGGGTTTTTTGGATTTTTGGAACCGTTGTAAGAGAAACCGTTGCCCATCAAATTTATGAGCGACATAACTTTGTGTACCTACTTACTATGGAGATTCTATTGCTCACAGTAAAAATCTTATTAGTTTTAGTATAACAACTCTGTTGTTTAAATATATGTATGAAATACGCTCTAGTGAATTATTATCTTCTAACAGTTAGCAAGTGTTGATTTTAAGTGGCAGCCTTTGTACCATGCCAAAAAAGTTTGCCCATCATTATCAGCTGGTGGAATCGGTGATGTCTAAAAACATGACCCAAAGAAAAAATGATTAAATTCGTTCTTATACAGTCGTTATAGCACAGATAGTATTTAAAGTCGGCAGAGATGTAAGACAATTTTTATCTTCCCCATACCGATTTGATGCTGGAATTCAACATCTCTTTTGTCCTGGCTGCCCCGCCCCACACTCCGAATCTCGTCTTTGTGTCCAGCTGGGTTCTCCCTTTATTCGCATAATATACAATTCTCAAAATAGTCAAAATACAATCAAGACAAAAAATACTTCAGTACACTCCTCGGAAGTAGACCCAGCCCTAAACTTTTGCAGTTTAACCACTGGCTGGGAGGGCACAGAATAGAACAGTAAGAGATGTACTACAATTAGTACTTTTTCATCCATAATTCAACCTGTCCCCCTCTCCTTCTGCTGCGCTCCGGCGTCGTCTCTAAATAACTGGAAGTGGGGACAATCTGGGAAACGACCGTAACTAATTAAACGTGTCACAATCACTGGCTTTCCGTGCAGTGTACGGGGCAATTTATAGTGTACAAGTTAATGTACGTCCTACACTCAGAGCATAGATACGCCGCGCCCTTAAGGCGCTTAGATTGAATAGGCCTGTGAAATGATGTTTTTCTAAAGACTAATGCTCTGTGGTTAGCCGAAAAAATCTGAAAAAAATATATTAGTACCATCAGGTCTTTAGTAACATTTACTTCAAATATTTTTTTCGTAATATAAAAGCTAATATATAAAAAATAATAATAACGGAATGGCATGTATTTATTACTACTCGCTACTGTTCCGAAATGGCATTGGCGTTCGGAAAAACTTTTACATCAAAAAATACACCTTTTATTTTACTTCAATCGCCTCAAATCTCATGCAAATCGAGCAATATTTTTTCAAGCAAATGTGTATAAAACAAAGATCAGACACAGCCCATTTCGCGTTGTCTCCAGAGATGGGTAATGGGTTATAACCCATTTCAATCCACCCGGGTTATAATGTGTGATTTGGGTTATAACCCAGTTATAACCCATTATCACCCAATGTGATGGGTGAAAACAGTTTATAAAAAAACTATTTATTATTTTAAAATAATAAGTATACCATGTTATTCTCAGATCTCCTAACTATGTATATGCGAAATTTTATGAAGATTGGTCCAGTAGAGCGTGAAGAGGTAATAAACAATTTCATTTCCGCATTTATACCTACTGTTAGATAGGATGACGTCTTCTACCTAATCTGAGAAGAGACAATTTTTTTCGAATGACGAATACCGAATCATATATTCGTGACGAAAATTACATTAATACGTTACTAGCTTTTGCCCGCGGCTTCGCCCGCGTGAATTTCCTAGATGAACAGTGCTATTTCCCGGGATGAAAGGTACCCTATGTACTTCTAACTTTGTATATGCGACAAGCCGGTTTTGTAAAGGAAAAGATTATTAAGAAATCAAGAGAATTCAATAAGCCAGCATTTATTTGCTTTGTTGATTTCTCCAAAGCCTTGGACTCGGTGAAATGGCCCGTATTGTGGAAGACCTTACTAGACATGGGCACACCAAAACATCTCGTACACCGTTTGAGACGTCTATATGAAGATGACACCGCCTCAGTTCACACGGATGATGTCCTGTCAAGTGATTTCCACCTACTACAGGTACTACTAAAGGTACTACTCCGGTAGGCCAAGGTTGCATTCTATTACCGCTTTTATCCAATGTGTACACACAGCTAATAATGCGTATCACTTTAGAAGACTGGACGGATGGTGTAACAATTGGTGGATACAGAATTGCAAACTTGCATTACGCGGATGACACCACCTAACTTGCAATCAGTTCGCAACACTTAGAAGAACTACTGTCAGAGATGGAACGAGTGAGCCATGAGTTGGACTTTGAATTAATGGCAAGACCAAGGTAATGATTGTTGACCGAGCCATTAATAATTCGCCTGAAGTGACTAGTCTTATATCTATCTTGGGGCTGTAATTTCAAATGCTGGCGAATGTATTAATGAGGTCAAACGGCCTATGGAAATCACAAGAACAGCGATGGATAAAATGTGGAAAATATGGAGGTGTTGCGTCCGCGATCTACCGAGTGAATTCAGCAACTTGACGACTCGACAAACGACGGCTCTACAGAATCTCAGCGGCAAGCAAGCTCAAGCCTCAGCACCAACACTGGTCATCAGCAGCAGTCTCACAACAAGCCAGCACGATGACGGGTATCATCAGGTCCAACGCAGCCAACGCAATGAGCTTCCTGGTCCTGCACCCACAACGACGACTACGACGACTTCCGCACCGACGCACTCTGCAGCCCACGCCTGGACGACTTCCACGGCGGCGCACTCTCACTCACCAGCGTGGCGGCTCTGCAGGGACCGGCGCACACAAGTCTACACGCTCACCGACCTAGACTACGAGCACGCGACTTCCTGATTTACTGGGACATAAGACTGGACCTTGCGAGCTACGAAGCACAGACTGCACAGCAGATTAATCAGATCAGACCTTTGGTCTTGGGGGGAATACTGTGGCGTCCGCCATTTACCGAGCGAATGCAGCACCTCGACAAACGACGGCTTCACAGAATCTCGGTGGCAAGCAATACTACTTCGCAGATGGCGTCACAGTCTTTACTCGCTAAACTTACATATTGACAAATAATTGCGAATAACGAAGATTGTACGAACCAACAATGACTTCGCAGCATCGCAAATAGACTACAGATTAGACTCCACTCATTCTCCATACGACAACCCGCAATCTCATCAACGAAAACGGAAAAATCCTAAATTACGCTATCAGAATTCCCAAGGCAACTCGCTATATATACGAACTGCAACGCAACATCGTCGAAGCCTCGGATCCCAGGCCTAGCACCTAGCCTGGCGGGAAGATCTTCCCTTTCGGGGCGGTCGAGCATCATACATCGCTCCCGCTCCAAGTGGCAACTTAAACCTGCGCGGCGGTCGTCGTTCACTAAAGAGGAATAGAAACATAACCAAAGCCAAGGAGACCAGGCTCGTGAGGACGTTTATTTCCTATATTTCTGTGGATCTGTGGAAAGACAGAAAATAGATGCTCTGCAGATGTGGTGCTAGAGAAGAATGCTTTTCGGTTTCCGAAAAGCACGAATGTCTCGATACTTTAAGAACTCGGTATAAAGCAACGTCTGTTTTCGATAGTACAATCTCGCATCCTCACTTTTAGGTCATGTTTCCCGGCGTGACAATCAGTCCATAGAACGCCTTGTCGTCCAAGGAAAGGTAGATGGCACTAGACCTCGCGGAAGGTCACCCACCTGTTGAACTGACCAGATCAAGTCTGCCATTGGAGGGTCAGTTAACGAGTGCAGCAGGATGACCTCCAACAGACAACGGTGGCGAAACGTAGTGAAGCGCATTACAGCTGCCTTTATCAATACAACCGCTCTGTCAAGAGCATACCGGACAAGAAGAAGTATGCGACAGGAAGATTGGTTCAAAAAAGATGGAAGTGTCATACAAACTTTCAACCCCTATTTTTAACCTTAAGGGGTACAAATTTTAAAATTCTATTATGATCTTATTATTTTTTATTACATACGAGCGTAAATCTATAATTTCATGAGCATAACTTCAAAAATGACGAAGTTTCAAACAAAATTTAACCCCCTTTTTAGCCCCTTAGGCATAGATTTTCCAAATTTCCTCTCTTAGTGCTCACTTACGTCACATGAGGGACCTATGTACAAAATTTCATGTGGCTTGTTATAAAAATAATAGGAGATAAATAAGATGTTAACATTCATATTACACAGTAACACAGAATAGAATGTGGTACTATTCATAGGTATTTCCCATTAAATATTTTGATGTTTCACTCTAGGTGGGTACCTACGTAATAATCGCTTGTGATATGTAATATGTACATAAAAAATATATTTTTTTACAATATGTATTTAGTTTTCACCCGGTCAATGGGTGGTTTGGGTGGATTGAAATGGGTCGTAACTGGGTTATAACCCAGTCTCGGGTTTTAATCCGGGTGGTTACCCATCTCTGGTTGTCTCTGAGCGCACGTCTCTATACAGCGGGGGTGCGGGATACCTCGCGTCATGCTTTGCCCATAAAAACAAAAGAGGCACGCTTGTCAGTTTCTACTTATATGTCGCAGGGAAATTAGATTACCAGGGATTTCGCGAAATCCCTATGAATCCCTGTGATATGAAACGTCAAAATTATTTTATTAATTTTACTTTGATTTTTGCACCAAATCACACCACAATGAGCCATTGCTATCGCTTTTTACTACCGTTTACTGCGTCACAGGTAGCGATGTGCCGCCGAGAATTTCTCGGTTTCCGATAATTTCTTTCATGGAATACTTCAGAAATTTTCCAGAAATTTACGTGTAGCAACTATCCATAGAATATTTAAGTTCGTTGCGCAACAAAATCGGTTCAGCCGTTTTTGAGATATTGGCATATTTTTTAAATTATAATTGTGAGGTCTAAGTTCGCGGCGAACCACTAGTATAATCATAGTGTATTTTAAATCTCAAAGCTACAAACTACTAGGACCCGTGTTCCGTCCCACTGGTTGAAAACCCCTGGCATAAATGATTCTGTCAGGAATTCACCATGTGAGTGATGATGTGTGTATTCCAAGATATTAATCCAAACAGCTGTCGCATAATAAATGATTACAGCTAATGAGTTACCTACCGTTTACTAGGCCGTATGTTGACGTAACGTAATGGTGATGTGGTATTAAGAAATATTGACGAAAATATCATGTGTAATGGAAGATATAAGGATGTAAATAAACTAGTACTATACTAAACTATACATACATACATACACACATACAATGTGTTTTCGCCCCAACTTGAATTATAGCCCTAGCTCGCTTCGCTCGCTCGGTAAATAAATCAATACTTTCATGTAAAATTTATATGGCACTTCACTTACCTACCTTATCATTCCAAGTTCTGCGGTTTCTTCGGAACTACAGAACCGATTTACAAAATTCTTTCAACGATAAAAAGCTAAGCTAGCTACATTATGCCTGAGTGGCATAGGCTATAAGTATGTACCTCCCGTGCAAAGCCGGAGAGAGGTTGCTAGTTTAATCCTAATCCTAACTAATACTAGTGGTTTGCCGCGAACTTAGACCTCGCGATTAAAAAAGAGCAAAAAGGTTCAAAAGTTATTGAGCAATATTTATTTTCATAAAAATACATGGGTATATTATTATCTCAAACACGGCTGAATTGATTTTGTTGCGCAACGAACTTAAAAATTCTATGGAAAGTTGCTACACGTATTCTTAATATCACCGAAGTTAATTCAACGGTTCGAGAGTTATCGCGAAACAAAGATACATACATACAAACAATGTGTTTTCGCCCCAATTTTAACTTATTTGCTGTGGAACCATTCTCTGTCGATCTAAACCTCGATATAGTTTGTTTTACCTTTAAGTAGCTTTGTTGTTCAGTAAAAAATAATTTGCTATAATATTAATTTGACAACCTTTATTTAAAACTGAATTATTAGCATGGTTAAATTTAATTATTTCATACTAGCTTTCGCCCGCGGCTTCGCCCGCGTGAATTTCCCACGGGAACAGTGCTTTTTCCCGGGATGAAAGGTACCCTATGTCCTTCTCCGTACTTCCAGCTATGTGTATGCGAAATTTCAGGAAAATTGGTTCAGTAGATAAAGCGTGAAGAGGTAACAAACAAACAAACTCACTTTCGCATTTATAATATTAGGATTTGTATATGCTGTATTGTAACTGCAAAACATAGTGGTCCAACATTTATTTACCTACTACCAAGTTCACGTTGTCCTATTATGTAAACAATCTTACCATGTCTTTTTATGATTTTACAACAATATAAATAAAAACAGACTTTTTAGGAAATTACTTTTGTGGTTAATAAATGTTTTACTTTAGAATAGGTTAAGTTAGGTTTAAACTAATATTTGAATTATTTTCAATAAAAAGTACTGTGAAGATTGTTTACATAATAGGACAAGTAAGAAAAAAAACCGGCCAAGTGCGAGTCAAACTCGCGCACCGAGGGTTCCATACACGCAAAGCATCTCACATTATAGCCCTAACTAAAAGTCCAACTAGTTTCAAAAACAAACGTAACTTTGCAGTTCGATCCCTAAGGCTCATACTGAATCCAGCGCAAAAATAAATTTGTAACACTTTTTTTTAGACTTCCAATAACTTAATTACAGTTTTCAGATTTATTCCTGTATAAGTACTGTTAGACCTTGCTTTTTGCCAAATTTCATAATTTTAGGTCAACTGGAAGTACCCTATTGGTTTTGATTGCTGCCTGAAATCGCAAAATATGCGAAAATTGGCAACATTTACGGTAATATCTCTTTATCGCGAAGACGTATAATTTTGATTACCTATTTTTTTGCAGAAAGAAACTGTGGATCCAAATATTCGATATTAATTTCAAATTAATACCTTTAAGCGTTCCTGAGAAAAACAAAGTTTGACAGACAGACAGACGGACAACTAAGTGATCTTATAAGGGTTCCGTTTTTGCCTTTTTAGGTACGGAACCCTAAAACAGAGTTTACTTACCTATGTTTCACAAATAAATCATTCTTTCTTTCTTAGCGACACGGCTGGCCATCGCTTCATATTTCAGTGCTCTCTCGTGAGCTCGTATCTTTGTAACTTGAAAAGCCTGAATTATTTTGATTTATTCACAGAAAAGTTGGTAACTTCGTTCCTACCTGCAACCAGGACCGCTCTTGAATGAAGCACATCCAACAATTTCGTTTTGCGTAAGAGAAGAATTTTGCATAAATTTCAAATTTTACTCCCGACGACAATGCTCTTCTTGTTACCATTGATTAGCTCCACTCATATTTTCTATTATCTTTCTCTTTAGTCGCATTTCTCATGACAGAGGGTCATGGTCATTATATGGAATAAAACACACACAACGACTATCTTGGCAGTTTTATGGAATGGTTTGCCATTGTCTTCTCTATTGCACACACTCGATGTTTTTCCTTTACCGGAAGCAAGTGGTGGTCGATGAAAACTAACTTAGGTACATGAGTCAGATTGGTATACAAACTCATGTAGCCCGGGCAGGATTCGAACCTGGGACCTTTGCAGCCACAGGCAGGTGCCCTACCACTCGGCCACCACCTCTTCTTCATTTTTTATTATCTACTATTAAGGATTTGTAGACTGGTAACACTACAGCGTAAATATTAAAGGATTTGTGTAAGGGCAACACTAGGGGTACAGCGCCGCCACGGCTACTGCGGAGGCGCTGGCACAACTCTCGCTCTCTCGAAACGCGGGTGAAAAAAAGATGGCTGCGTAGCCGGCGTTTTTATTTATATTTAATAGTTCAGTAAGTGGAATTTGCGTAACCTTACGCCTATAAAAGTGAAAAAGTGGATAATGAGAAAATATTCATTGGAATTTGTGTAAAAGTCTATAAAAGTGAAAGTGGAAAGTGCATAATGGGAAAACATTCCCGTTCTCGATCCCGGTCGCCGCGTCGACGCCGTCGCGATCGCGACGTACGATCTCGATCTCCAGAACGAAAGAAAAGATCATTTGAATCTAGATTAGACAGTTTGGAAAATCTATTATATAAAGTTTTGCATCCGGAAAGCTCTGAAACCACGCAAAGCATGATGGCGTCCCCAGCTATAGCAATGCCTGCAACTTCGCCTTTGCCCCACGCCATTGCACCTGCTGCTTTAGTTCCCGCGACTCCGGTAGCTGGCATGAGCTCGGAGGCGGTCAGCGATGGCGTTAGTGCTGTCGGCGTCGATCGTGAGATCAATGCCGGCGCTGTCTCCAAGCAGTTACCATCGGAGTTGGAGGCGCAAAGCCTCTGCAATGCGCCGCCGGCCACGATCGAAGCTCCTGTCATGGTTTGTTCGAGTCAAGGTCAGATGAACAAATTATTTAACGGTTCAGACAATATTCCCGTGTTTAGTGGAAACTGTAACAGTGATAAAATGACGGTTAAAAACTGGCTATTTCGCTTAGAATCTTTGGGTAAAATATTTGGTTGGGACGAACGTCTCCTTATTTATCACATGACTTCCAAACTATCAGGGAATGCTCGGTTATGGTTCGATTCCCAACAGGACATAGACTTCAGCTGGTGTCAGTGGAAGGAGAAGTTAACAATTAATTTTCCAGAGACACGAGGAATAGCCTCAAAATTGTATGATTTTGTTACTGTAGTCCGGGAAAGTAGTGAAAATGTGTTAGATTTTTATTATAAAAAAATGTCACTAGGAAAGAAATGTGATCAACCTGATCATGTCATATGTGATGTAATAATTTTTACATTAAATGATCCACTTTTAAAATCAGGTGCTCGTGGTGCTGCATGTCGTGACACAAAATGTTTGCTTGAGTATTTAACAGATGTGGCTTCAGATTTGAAAACAAGCAATAAAAGTAAAATTAGTACTGACAGTAGTAAATCTAGAACAATGCGTAAAACAGTACCAAATCGAACCGACATAACCTGTTACAACTGCGGCACCAAGGGCCATTTTGCAACTCAGTGCACAAGTGAGATTAAACAGTGTGATCGTTGTAAGAAATTTGGACACTCTATATCAGATTGCAAAGAGGAAAAGTGTGCACTACGTGTAATAAATTGGGTCATACTAGTGATACATGTTATCGCTCTAAAAGAGGAGCACCTCAGATTAAACCACCAAAGTTATTCAGTATATCTGATATTGATGTAAATAACAGGAAATATCATAAAAATGTTATTGTCAATGGTATTCAGCTGACAGCTTATATCGATTTTGGTAGTGCATGTAATACCATTACTACAAGTGCTTTATCCCGTACTGGCTTGAAATATAGTAGGGGTTCTTCGCGTTCAATTCAAGCCTATGGTGGTAGTCTGATCACTCCTTTAGGGGAATTAAAAACTCACATTACACTGGATCATGCTTCAGCTACTGTTCCAGTGTTAGTAGTTGAAGATGGATTACAAGAAACTGATATGATAGTAGGTCGACCTTTTACAGAATTACCACATGTGTTTGTTACCAAGAATAGCGAGGAATTAATCATTTCAAATGTTGAGAATAATAACTTTAATGAATTGCCTCAAAGCACTACAGTTGAAAATAAAATATTAAAATTGTCAGTAGCTTCTGACACGACTCTTTATTACGGGCTTAACAAAGTTATAGTGACAATCCCAGAGTCTGAGAAAGAGTATGAATCTGAAACGGTTTTTGTGAAAGCTTCACACCATCGTGAAATGGGAAAGGAAATAGATGTTTTAGGGAGTTCTCTAAACTTACACCAGAGTTATGGTGAAATTAAGGTAATTAGTCACAACTATTCACCTTTAACTGTTTTCTCAACAAAATGCATAGCTCGCGCAACAACTGTAGATTCATACTCTGACTTAAACACTGATTTAACAGGGGATGATTTAATAAAACTTGAGGAATTATTGAAACAATATGATCATTGTTTTGCAGGACCAAAAGGTAGAATAGGGGCATCAAGAATAGAAATGTCAATTGAGCTAACAAGTTCTACTCCATTTTACTATAGGCCTTATAGAATGTCACAGCCAGAAATAGAGAAAGTTAAAGGAATAATAGACGATTTATTAGAACAAGATATTATAGAACCAAGCAATTCGCCTTATGCTAGTAGGATAATATTGGTATCAAAGAAAAATGGTGATACTAGAATGAGTGTAGACTACCGACATTTAAACAGTCTTACGCGCAAGGATCGGTATCCTTTGCCATTAATACAGGATCAAATTGATCAGTTACAAGGTCAAAAGTATTTCAGTACTCTTGACATGTGTTCTAGTTATCATCAACTGTGGATACATCCAGATAGTCGCAAGTATACAGCATTTGTAACACCATTTGGGCAGTATCAGTATAAGAGAATGCCCTTTGGCCTGGCTAATGCACCGGCGGTATTCCAAAGGGCAATCAATCAAATGCTTGGCAATTTGCGGTTCCAATTTGCTGGTGCTTACTTGGATGATATAGTGTGCTATTCTGGTACTGTTTCTGATGGTTTGGAACATCTGGAAGCTATATTGACCCTAATCTCCGACTCTGGCTTGACTCTGCGTAAGGAAAAGTGTTCTTTCCTTAAAACTCAGATTGAATATCTTGGCTTTGATGTAACTAAAAATGAGATTAGACCTTCTCCTAAGAAAATAGAATGTGTCCAGAACTTTCCCAAACCTACTTCTATCCATCAATTGCGACAGTTTATCGGCTTAGCAAGTTATTTTAGACGTTTCATAGAGTCTTTTGCATTGCGCGCACGTCCCTTAACACTGCTTCTTAAAAAAGATTCACAATGGAGTTGGGGAAAGGAGCAAGACAATTCTTTTAATGATTTAAAGTCCGCTTTAGTTTCGCGTCCTGTTCTCGCCATTTTTGATGCGAAATTGGAAACTCAAGTACATACAGACGCATCGGCTTTAGGCATTGCAGGTATATTAATGCAAAAACAGTCAGATGGTCAATTTAAACCAGTGGCGTACGCCAGCCGGCAGACCACGGTAGCTGAGAGTAAATACCATTCGTATGAGCTCGAAGCGCTTGCCGTTGTAATGAGCCTTAAGAAGTTTCGTGTCTATCTCTGGGGAAGACCATTCACGGTAGTAACTGACTGCAATGCTTTGAGTTCGACATGGACCAAACGAGACATGGTACCACGAATAGGTCGGTGGTGGCTTGAATTACTCGAGTATGATTTCAAAGTGATCTACAGACCTGGTACTCATATGCAACACGCTGATGCGCTCAGCCGTAACCCAGTTGTCGATACCCTGCTACACATAGATCAGACTACATGGATAATTGCTGTACAACAAGCTGATTCTAAAGTTAATGCAATAATCAATCAATTAAAATCCGATAATTCAGATAATGAAAATGTGAGAGAGTTCTGTTTGGTAGACGGACAGTTGTGTAAGTTAGTAGATGGAAAAAAAAGAATTGTCATCCCAAAATCGGTCAGGTGGCGTCTTGTTAAAATGTTCCACGATGATAATGGTCACATGTGTCAAGAGAAAGTCATTAAATTGATTCAAACAAAATATTGGTTTGAGAAACTACGTCGCTTTGTCACAAAATACGTGAAAAGTTGCATTTCCTGTCAGTTTGCAAAGAAGCCGTCTGGGATTCAAAGGGGTCGTTTATATCCCATAGATAAAGGTAGTACGCCATTTGAAACAATACACTTAGACCACTTGGGACCATTTTGTGAGTCTGGTGGAGGCAACACTTATCTTTTCAACCGACTTCCCAAAAAAGGAGGAGGTTATATGTTTCGATGTATGTATGTTTTTTTTTTATGTATGTTCGCCGATTTCTCCGCCTATAGTGGACTGATTTCCGAAATTGTTTTTTTATTCGTAATGGTATATTCCCAAGTTGGTCCCATTTTAACCACGTTAGAATCTGTTCGGTAATTTTAAAGATACCTAACAAAATATAAAAATACCAACATTGCATTATAGAGCAAAAGTCCACGACAGCATGCCCTTCCTTATTTTATTAAAACTCAAGATTTTCTGTGTATGTTCCCAACATAGAAATAGCTATTAGCAACTATAAAAGTTGGATCATGATTACTTAGGCAGATTATTTGTAGCAATAACATTATAAAGTGGTAACTTAATTTCCTCAAAGTAAAGTTTTTTTAAAGATTTTATTTCTATATGAAATCACGCCATCCATTACTAGGCAATTGGTGCAGATATAAACACCTGCTAGACATTGTAACTTTACTAAATTAAGTTATATTTGTTTTATTATAAAAGCTGAATTTAATATTACTTTGGGAGGCCCCAAGGGTGCTTTTTATACCTATAAAAATCATCCTTGCTATCCATATTACCTGCATAAGCAACTAAGATCCAAACTTCATACCTAGTCGCTTATATTTTTTATCCGTATATACCTACCACGCGCAGAGAAACATTCAGTATATTTTAAAATAAGGAAGGTTTGGTCGTCACGGGCTCTCGGTCTAATTATGTGCCAAAAATAATAGACAATTTGACATGTTTTGACGTTTCAAATCAAACTGACATTAAAAGTTTCGAATTCTTAATTCTTTATTTTCGGCCAGCAGTGAAAAAAAGTTTTTATTAAAGAAAATAGGTGTAGAAGCACTAAAAATGATAAAATAAAACTTTTTTCCAAAAAAAATGAACCGACTTCCATCATAAAACTTAAAATCATGAAATAACAATAAAGAAAAATGTATTAGCATGCTACCTACTGAATGAGGTGAAGTCGGTGCCAAATTGAATATTAAATAATCTAAATTAACATTAGAATTTATATATTATATAAAATGCCTAGCTAAACAATTACATAACACCCTTACTCCTGCACTTGGCACCAACTTCACCTCATTCAGTAGGTAGCATGCTAATACATTTTTCTTTATTGTTATTTCATGATTTTAAGTATTATGATGGAAGTCGGTTCATTTTTTTTTGGAAAAAAGTTTTATATTAGTTGTTGATGGATTTACAAAACATGTCTGGTTGCAACCTGTCCCGAATACTCGTTCAGAACATGTTTTGTCAACTCTGGTATTGCATGAAAAGATATTTGGTGCACCCTCTCGTATAATAAGTGATCGTGGTAAATGTTTTGCTAGCCAACAAATGGCGAACTATTGTTCTAGTAGGAATATAAAGCATGTCATGAATGCTGTTGCCTGTCCTCGAGCAAATGGACAGGTTGAACGGGTCAACCGTACCGTGCTACAGTCTTTAACAGCTTGCATAGGTGATAGACATAACATGTGGGAGGACTACATACCTCAGGTTCAACGTGGTATTAATTCAACAGTTAATAGCTCAACAAAGAAAACACCCTTTGAATTAATTTTTGGGTATACACCTCGTTTCCAGTTAGATGTTAATCACCCTGAACAAAAGACTGTAGATGTTAGAGCAAATCAGAAAGAAGCTACTGAGAATTTAAATCAAAATGCTAAACGAATGAAGACTCGATATGACAATAAACATATTTCACCAGTAGAGTACAAAGTTAATGATCTAGTTCAGGTTGAACGCAGGATATTGAAAAAGGGAATTACAAGTGGAAAATTGGTTGATAAATATGCTGGACCTTATAAAATAATACGAGTTCTTGATAATGATAGGTATACTGTAGAATCCTTAAATGTACGGGGTAGAAAATATAAAAATATCATAGCCGGAGATAAGATGAAACCGTTTAGAGTTCAAGAAGTTTCTGATAGTGAATATGATAGTTCAGAATAATGTTAAATGATACTTCTTGTTATATCATTACTCATAAGTTAAGAACATTGATTACTTTAATTTTATTTCTTTTAAGACAGCTGTGGTCATTTATGATAAATTTTAGTTCTATTAGCTATGATAGCATATTTGTGATTAAAATGTTAATGCTGATTATGATGCTGATGATATTAGAAAGTTTATGCTGATTTATAATAACTTTATGTTCTTAGCAGGAGATTAAATAAAATTGTTTGAAGTTTAAGATTTTCCGAATTGATACTAATGAATCAGATGATTTTAAATGATAGTATCTTTATTGTCACTGGTCATAGTGATAAGAATATTTATTTCTTTAATTTTAGTTACAACTACTACTACTACTTCTGTTAAACATTCATTTGGGTTTATGATAATTTGAAGTTCTATTAGCAATACTGGTAGGATGCTTTAATAAGACATATTTGTGATTAACATGTCAATTTTAGTGATACTATCTCAAATAAAATTGTTGTAAGTCCTTTAACCGTACTGGTAGGATATTTGAATAAAACGCACTTGTTATTAATCTCAATGACATTTCACTTATCCTACAATTTAAGTGTCCTTGATAATATTTACGGTTTCAGTCAGAGCTAGTGCAGTTCGCACAGGCTTAGGAGCTAATGCAGTTCGCACAGGCTTAGAGCTAGTGCAGTTCGCACAGGCTTAGAGCTAGTGCAGTTCGCACAGGCTTAGAGCTAGTGCAGTTCGCACAGGCTTAGAGCTAGTGCAGTTCGCACAGGCTTAGAGCTAGTACAGTTCGCACAGGCTAAGAGCTAGTGCAGTTCGCACAGGCTTAGAGCTAGTGCAGTTCGCACAGGCTTAGAGCTAGTGCAGTTCGCACAGGCTTAGAGTTAGTGCAGTTCGCACAGGCTTGGAGTTAGTGCAGTTCGCACAGGCTTAGAGCTAGTGCAGTTCGCACAGGCTTAGGGCTAGTGCAGTTCGCACAGGCTCAGAGATAGTGCAGTTCGCACAGATTTAGAGCTAGTTCAGCTAACACCAATTCAGTCATGGCTAGTTCAGCCAGCACAGATCCAGTCAAAGCTAGTGCAGCTCGCACAAGCTCAGAGCTGGTTCAGCCAACACCAACTCAGTCAGGGCTGGTTCAGCCACCTCTAAACAGTTCGTTGGAGTTGTTTGGACCAGCGCGGATTTAGTTGCGGCCATGGCATGACTAGGTGAAATAACATTGACTTATTACAGGGTTCATACGGGGCCGTATGCTCACATCAGGATGGTCGACTATTAAGGATTTGTAGACTGGTAACACTACAGCGTAAATATTAAAGGATTTGTGTAAGGGCAACACTAGGGGTACAGCGCCGCCACGGCTACTGCGGAGGCGCTGGCACAACTCTCGCTCTCTCGAAACGCGGGTGAAAAAAAGATGGCTGCGTAGCCGGCGTTTTTATTTATATTTAATACTACCTACTCTTTTAAAATAGAATTATTTTATTTACTTTATATTTTTACTAGCCTGTGCCTGCGACTTCGTCCGCGCATATCTCAGGTTCTAAGCGTCGCGTCGCGGCGTATCAAGATGAAACTTACGCCAGATTTTAAGTTAGACCTTCTTTAATACAACCGTGAAAACCGCATCATATTTGGCCCAGAAGTTTTTACGTGGTGCGCGTACAAACATACAGTCAGAACGACAGAAAGACAGACAGACAGACTTTTCCCACTGGATCCATCGATATAAGAAAACACTTTTTTTTTAGTTTCAGGCCCAGTGGAGCAAATCCGACAGTCACATAGAGAGTACACATTGGTCGGGCCCATCTATGCCGGATATCTCCCCAAAACTGTGGGCTGGAAATGATTTTGTACGGGAAATTCTGTGCGTGATAATTTGCAAGACATTTTTTCAAGGTTTTATTGTTAAGGTAGCTAATATATGATCTAATCTATCGTTCGGCAGTTGGATAAAGAGTCAGATCTATAAGACAGTACTTTTGGACACGACTCGCATTGTGAGGAGATTCCTCTCGTTGGAGCCCTGACCACCGGTAGCTTGGGTCTTTGCCCCGCTGCCGATAGATGTCCTTTTTTATATTTTTAAATTTTTTTATTGTTGTAATATTTTATATTTAAATATGTAAAAATATGGAAATGTAAATAAACTCATCCAAATCCTAATTAATATTATGAATGCGAAAGTGAGTTTGTCTGTTTATTCATTTGTTTGTTTGTTACCCCATCGCTTTATATATTGAGCCAATCTTCCTGAAATTTCGCATATACATAGAATTGCTAAGAAGGACATAGGTTACCTGTCATCTCGGGAAAAAGCATTGTTCCCATAAAAATTCACGCGGGTGAAGCCGCGGGCAAAAGGTAGTGAAAAATAAATAAAACGTCCCTCTCATAAGCAGATGGTTAAAACCATGAACTTAGATAGTAGGTATCAGTGGCGTGGGGTGAAAATATTCAAAGGTGAAGCCACAGTGCATGTTGAGTATGATAAAAGTGGCTTTAAAAAACACTCACACGCGCTTTATATATAGAAAAAAAGTGCGAGTCAAACTCGCACACCGAGAGTTCCGTACACGCAAAGCATCTCACATTATAGCTCTGACTAAACTACAAGTCCAACTAGTTTCAAAAACACACTTTACTTTGCAGTTCGATCCTAAGATTCATACTGATTCCAGCGCAAAAATAAGTTTGTACCTAACACTTTTTTTAGACTTCCAACGACATATTTACAATTTTGAGATTTATTCCTGTATAAGTACTGTTAGACCTTGCTTTTTGCCAAATTTTATAATTTTAGGTCAACGGGAAGTAAGACAACAACCTATTTGTATGCCGCCTTTCTCATCATATGCCTAAGTGACGACAAGAAACAAAAATAAACAAACAAACATTTACCATGAAACAAACTACAAACACTATACAATATAACTAAATAATATACCACAATCAAGTTAATCTCATATCACAACAATAGATAATTAGCATAGGTACGCCCCGTGTGAGTGCAAACCAAAGCGCAAATGCGCGCGAAGCGAACCTGAACGGCGAATTAGAATAGACTTAGTAAAAAATAATAAACCCGGCATAACAATCTATAGTTTTACATGTCCATTCTTTTTTCCTTCATCTGAGGAATTAGCATGACATTAGACATTCGCGGATTATCGCTGTGATTGGACGAAAATTTTTCAAGCGAACAGGAACAACCAATAAGGATTCGTTGTAGGCTATTTTAAATCGGCTTGTATCGCTGTCTATATCGACGAGTGGTTGCATATGTAGTTGTAATGTCATTGTGTGTGTGTCACCATACATTTTAAATAAACAAATTCCCAATATTATTAGCGAGTTACTTACTACCGCGTCTCGCGTCCTGCGAAATAAAATCGTGCGTGTGGCGTTTGCGCGGATTCGAATACATTGCGTATTGCGTATATCCAGCTATTGAAGAATATTTTTTACAAAGCGCGCAATGTGGCACAATGTAATTATATCTCGCGCTCATATTAAATTATCTAAGGAAATGCCGTCGCTCGTCGGCTTATGGTAAGAGAGTGTCATATGGGTATAGAGTATAGATTTTTGTGTAAGTGTAGGCCGCGAGATTAAGCTATTATTGTTAATAATAAAAAATGTATATATTAGAATCTGCCAAGGGAAGCCGGTAGGAATCGTGTTCTAAGGACGCTTCGCCACTGGTAGGTATCTTCTAAGTCTATGGTTAAAACCATAATAGGAAGCGCGCGGAGACCTTCAATCATCTACCTTCCTACTTAAATTCTATGGAATGTATCCAACTTACTTAAATTCTATGGAATGTATCCTCCCTACTTAAATTCTATGGAAAAAGTCTTATATTTTCCGATGCTCCCGTTCCTACCTTTCGCCACCAGCTCCCCTCTTATCAATGTCAAACGTAGGTGATCCAATATTCATGCAAATGTTAAGGAGACATGCCCAAATTGTGTTTGGAGATTGACTGCTGAGATGTGGGTATTGTTTCTTTTTAACCCACTACGAAAAGGTAAGGTACTCGTAGATCACATTTATATTACCTCAAGTGTAATGTAGCTGAAGAATTTGATTGTTTGTTAGAGAGTACTAATCTCTTGGACTACCGGACTGATTGCAAAATTCTATGTTTGTCTATTCCAATTTTCAATTTCGCTTGTTTGTTTGTTTGAACGCGCTAATCTCCGGGACTTGAACAGTTCTCTCTTTTTATAAAAGCTACATTCATAAGGCTTTAGAATAGACAGTCAGAAAACAAAAAAAAACAATCCGAGTTTGATAATTTCTTTTTAACACCTTATAGAGGTGGAATTTTCAAAATTGTTTTCAAGTGCTTGCTCATATTTGTCGTTTTTCTATGTTCAGTGATTTCCAAGTTCGTCTCTGCGTTATAAAAAAATATGAATAATAAATTAATGAATAGAGCAAATATATAGAGTACTAGCTTTTGCCCGCAACTTCGCCCGCGTGAATTTCCCACGGGAACCGTGCCTTTTCCCAGGATAAAAGGTACCCTATGTCCTTCTCCGTACTTCTAACTATGTGTATGTAAAATTTAAGAAAGATTGGTTTAGTAGATAAAGCTCACTTTCGCATTTATAATATGAGTTAGGATTTGGATAGGATGGTACACACACAGCCAAGCGCGTTGATGATATTTTTTTCTAATATTTAAGAATTAGGTAAAAGAAATAGTTGATGAAAAACATATCAGAAATTTTTATGCGTTTATTCAACATTTTTATTTACATACGTAAGTAGATTGTGGATATGTACTCGCACACTATTATTATTTAAGTCTGTCTTACATTTATTATAAAAATTACGCTACCTAGCACTTATAGACATTAATAAGTAACTTTTTTTACCTAGCTTATTATTTATATAAAGAAAACTATTACTAAAATAGGTTCATATTTTGGTGTGAAAATTAAATTATTATTTTAGTCTTTAATAATATAGTAAGATCCAGTAAGTAACTAACAAATAATGAGTATGTTAAGTATATGGATATATTGATAAATATTTACATATAAGTAATAGTGACTCAAAATACATAGTTTTTGCACGCCGAGTGGCGAAGCGCTGGCTGTGGATTATAAAGTCCATTTATTCATAATTGTCATATTATGTAAACAATCTTCATGTCTTTTTATGATTTTACAACAATATAAATTTAAATAGACTTTTTAGGAAAAAACTATTGTGGTTTACAAATGTTTTACTTTAGAATGTTTAGGTTTGAACTAATATTTGATTTATTTTCAACAAAAAGTATGTGAAGATTGTTTACATAACTTTTTTGTTTATCTACTCTACTAGTCAAAATCGCGCCAATTTTGAAACATAAATTGACTCTATTTTTTACTTCAGATTAAAGTAAACATGTAAATTTCTGAGTCGAAATGAAGTTTAAAATTAATGACAATAAAAAGTACCTTTTAGTTTATTTAAAAGATATAACTAATTATTATATACTAAATGCAAATGGTTTTTTCTTTTTTAAATAAGTAGTTGTAACTTTGAAGGCAGTTTTAAAACAACTTTAATTATTTAAAACAAGTTATTCCTTTTTATCAGTTCAACATTTAACTTAAATTTTCAAATAAAACATTGTTTTTATAAATAGGTACATATATTAATGAAATAAATCTAGTGTTAACATAATATATAATTTAGTCTCGTATCTATACAGGTCTACTTGTAAAATATTAAAAACATTAGAGAATATCGATGCATGATACAAAGTCAGTTTCGACACTGATCGCTCATTGGTCGGTCGATATCGCTATTAATTTTTTTTATAATTAAAAAAAAAATATCGCGACGAATTGATATCCTCCTCTTTCAAAAATACAGATAGTTTCAATATCATGAAATTAATCTTTAATGTTCTACAATTAACCCTGAAGAATATCTCGAAAACATGAAAAATTTAACTAAACAAAGATAAAATGAGGGTTGGTGCAGCATTCTGACTTCTTGTCGAGATTGTGGTCGGCGCGTGTCCACTTTCCGTGGCAATGTGGCGCCACTAGCGCGTAGAACCGCGTCGTGTGCGCTGGAACCCCGTGTCCCGCGCAACGCCATTTTAAGTCCCGTCGGAGCGCCGCCGCTTCGCACAGGAGGCAAACCGTCGCGCCTGTAGAGAACAACACAGTTGAATTTAGATTTATTAATTTAATTATAGGCCCCGCCACGAGCTGATAGAAAATAAGTATATGTTTTTTTAAGTTTATTGATTTTATACATCCATTAAGAATTCGTATCTTTCTTTCTTGGTGCCTACGTACCTACCAAGGTGCCTAAAGTCCGTACTTTCCTAATTGTCCTATTATGTAAACAATCTTACCATGTCTTTTTTATGATTTTAGAACAATACATATAAATTTAAATAGACTTTTTAGGAAATTACTTTCGTGATTAATAATGTTTAACTTTAGAATGTGTAGGTTTGAACTATTAATATTTTATTTATTTTCAACAAAAAGTACTTTAGGTTTGAACTAATATTTAATTTATTTTCAACAAAATTCAACAAAAAGTACTGTGAAGATTGTTTACATAAAACTAAGGACAATTACGAAAAATAAAACGGAGTTACACACATAATAGGTAGATTTTGTTTTGTTCTTTTCTTTTTATTCTTAAAATCTACTCAACTAACAACTTAAATACTGTAAATCTAGCCTAACTGGAGAGTAAAATGAACGATTTATTATAAGAAAAATAAATCAATAAAAATAAAATTCGAATGAAATGGCAAGTGATAGAACAAAATTAAATCACTGTCGACGTAAGTGGGAAAAAGAGAAGAAAATTAAAAATTAATACAACTTTAAAACCATGTTAGTAGGTACTGAATAACTAAGTAATATGGACCACATCATCGGATACTGAGTGCCATTTGCAACAGCCTTAAATTGCATAAACTAAGCAAAACTATTTAATAAAACATTTCAGAGACTTGAAACAATCTCACCTCCGCTTCAAACAAACTAGAACCTTAAGAAGAAATTTCAAAGTAATTAATTGTCCCAATGAATAAACAATGCTATTATACTCTGCGATGAAAATATCGCTGCCTGTGCCTTATATTAGGTGTACATAACGAGCTAATATGAGGCAGAAAATTTACTGGTTTAATTTGCAAAATTTTAATTAACACTATAGCTGGCTAAGCTAAACTAATTTTCAGGCGACGAGGACGAAGCATGGCCCCATATTTTGTCCTGAAAAAGCAATAGCCGAGGATACCTGGGAGAGGATTTTCAGATTTATTCCTTTACAAGTACTTTGCTAATGTTGCGATTATTTGCTAATGTTATTGGAAGTGAGAATTTATACATAGTATATTGACGGGTAAAGTTTATCGTTAGAAATTTCAATAGTGTAAACTTTTGTAAAGTAATCCGTCCTCTTCAATGTTTTCAAGTTTACTACCGTCGACTGGCCCCACTTTAAAATAGGAAGATACCCAAAAGGTAAGGTAAGTGGTAAGGTAAAGGTAAGGTAAAGAGTAAGATAAAGGGTAAGGTGAAGGGTAAGGTAAAGGGTAAGGTAAAGGGTAAGGTAAAGGGTAAGGTAAAGGGTAAGGTAAAAGGTAAGGTAAAGGGTAAGGTAAAGGGTAAGGTAAAGGGTAATATAAAGGGTGAGGTAAAGGGTAAGGTAAAGGGTAAGGTAAAGAATAAGGTAAAGGGTAAGGTAAAGGGTAAGGTAAAGGGTAAGGTAAAGGGTAAGGTAAAGGGTAAGGTAAAGGGTAAGGTAAAGGGTAAGGTAAAGGGTAAGGTAAAGGGTAAGGTAAAGGGTAAGGTAAAGGGTGAGGTAAAGGGTAAGGTTAGCTGTCTATTTATGTCGGCGGGTTTTTTATTTTGTTTTTAAATTATTACTTGTTTGTTACATACCTTCTTGAAGCGCTTTGTAGTCGGAATCAGCATGACAAGCCTTGGACACCTTGGTTACCTCGAACTGGACGCAGTATCTGTCGATACACACTCATATGTAGTATTACACTTATGTAGTACAGCACATCAACTTGTATCCTAATCCTAACTAATATTATAAATGTGAAAGTAAGTTTGTTTGTTGGTTTGTTTGTTTGTTACCTCTTTACGCTTTATCTACGGAACCAGTCTTCCTGAAATTTTGCATACACATAGCTGAAAGTACGGAGAAGGATATAGGGTACCTTTCATCCCGGGAAAAAACACTGTTCCCGTGGGAAATTCTCGCGGGCGAAGCCGCGGGCGAAAGCTAGTATTATAATAAAATGATTTGATTACTAACATGGGCCCGGGACATTGTTCCTATGGGAATTTTGGGAAATCCTCTGTTAGTGCTCCCCTACGCTGCGCTCCCACAGGGACCTGTATGCCAAACAGCTTCCTACGCCCAGTAGTTTTGGCTGTGCGTTGTCTGTCAGTCACTAAATCGGTAACGGAAGAATTTTATACAATACTAGCTGTCGCCCGCGGCTTCGCCCGCGTGAGTTTCGCTTAGATGAAAAATCTTTTTGTGTTCCAAACTGTTTCGGATTTTCGATTTTTATACGTCTACAGAAAATGTTCATTAGATTAATTAAGTTTTGCTAAGGCGCCATTTCCATATAATATCTTATAGTGTAGCTGGTCTCTTGGAGTTATTCATCAGATCTTCAATTTTTATGCGTCAGCAGAAAATGCTCATCAAGTTGAACGATTTTAGCTAAGGCGCCATTTCCATATATGATATAGTGTAGCTGGTCTCTTGGAGCTTTTCATCAGATGTTCCATATCTTCAATTTTTATACGTCAGCAGAAAATGCTCATCAGGTTGAACGACTTTTACTAAGGCGCCATTTCCATATATGTTATAGTGTAGCTGGTCTCTTGCTGTTCTTCATCAGATGTTCCAGATCTTCAATTTTTATACGTCAGCAGAAAATGCTCATCAGGTTGAACAACTTTTGTTAAGGCACCATTTCCATATATTTTATAGTTTAACTGTTCTGTTTTGGTTCTTCATCAGGTGTTCCAGTTTTCAAAATCAATTATAGCCTAAATGTTGCCCAGGCTTAATAGCTATACAACAAAAAAAAGTTTCATTCAAATCGGTTCAGTACTTTCGGAGATTAGCGTGATCATACATACAGACAGACAGACAGACAAGAAATTCCAAAAAAAATTTTTTGCTTTCTATTATTCTTTTTAAGTGTCCCTCTATCCATTTCAGTCAAAAATACTAAATGTACAGACAAAATATTTTTACTGTTTTATTATATGTATAGACTAGCTTTCGCCCGCGTGAATTTCCCACGGGAACAGTGCTTTACCCCGGGATGAAAGGTACCCTATGTCCTTCTCCGTACTTCTAACTATGTGTATGCGAAATTTCAGGAAGAATGGTTCAGTAATTAAAGCGTGAAGAGGTAACAAACAAACTCACTTTCGTATTTATAGTATTAGTTAGGATTAGGATTATCTACGTTAAAGCAAAAACAAGGTCATAATTATTTTTGCCGTGAAATAACAGAATCAAACAATCTGGAATTACAAGGCAAACACAAGTGCCATCTGGTGACTATTATATGAAAACGAGCTGCTTCCTGGGTCTTTGCTCCCGTGGGAATTTCGAAATAAGAATGTGCTCTATGTGTGATAGCTCAGTATTTACATACATTCACTCCTTTTTCCCGTGGGGGTAGGCAGAGATTAGCGATTTCTTGCTACGATCCTTACAGATCTATCTCGCTTCCTCTACACTCATCACTCTCTTCATACATGCTCGCCGGTTATGGGTGCCCCTCACATCTCCCTTTTTAAGGACGATTAAGTCTAGTATTTAGATATAAGTATCTTAAATGACATTTTAATCATTTTTAGGGCTCCATACCTCAAAATGCAAAAACGGAACCCTTATAAGATCACTTTGTTGTCCGTCTGTTTGTCAAACTTTTTTTTCTTTAAAGGTATCAAGTTGAAATTAATATCGAATACAATCGACACAACGCGATCAAGAGAAATTACCGTAAATGTTGCGAATTTACGCATATTTTGCATTTCTGGCAGCAATCAAAACCTATGGGGTACTTCCCGTTGACCTAAAAATATGAAATTTGGCAAAAAGCAAGGCCTAACAGTATTTATACAGGAATATATATGGAAGTCTAAAAAAAGTGTTACAAACTTATTTTTGCGCTTGATGCAGTATGAATCCTAGGGATCGAACTGCAATGTTAAGATTGTTTGTGAATCTAGTTGGTCTTTAAGTTAGAGCTATAATGTGAGATGCTTTGCGTGTACGGAACTTTTAACTCGCACTTGGCTGGTTTTTTTACTGAATGTTACTGAATGTCTATATAGCTATTTGTAATTTTCCGTAAGAGATAGCGATACTTGCTTCAAACATTTAAAGCATCATTCATTCGTCCCTTTCATGCCTATACAGGAAACTTGGAGAACCATTCAAAATCAGTAATTTCCGGTTCAATCCAGTAGATTGTATTACAGTACACACACACACAAATTGAATGGCAAATCAGAATTCCTGCGGTTTGACATCAGAAAGGAACTATGTCAAGACGAGGTCCCTTTACGATCAAAAGAACTTTGTTAGTTGACGTGACTCTAAGGTTGTACTAACGGAACGAATAGAAATGTGGGTATTATGAAAATGCTTTGGTAAAGATATGTTAACTGTATGTTTAACGTCTTGAACCACTACGTTTCTGCTTGTATTGTGTTTTACACCCGTATTCACAAACGTTACTTTGTAGCTTTGAGACATAATATATTATGATTAAATAATTAGTTATCGACGTGAAAAAGAGCCTTCTTTGAAGGCCAAGTTTCAATAAAAAATTTTGACTTTGACTTTGAAAGGTTCATAGTGCCTGTCAGCTTACAGGTACCTACTTAAGGCCAGGTCCAACCCCACATTCGAAATAATTGTAATTTTTCATGAAGAAATTTACCTAATTAGAGTTTATTTACGAAGTGGAAAAATAATACAGGATATAGATTATGATCTCTATTGAGGTTTCAATCGTGTACTTTTTAATAAAAATACATATTTTCGGCAATTAATTCATAAAGGCACCGAAAATTTAGTAAATATTTCAGCTTTCAAGTCATGAAAACTAAAATTTTCAGCGATAACATATATATATATTTTTATAATTAGTTTATATATATGCTATATTAAAGTCTTAATCGAGCACTTTTGTTTTAAAACTAATATTTTTTATGATATTTGAGAAAGAGTTGCTAAGGGTGAGGCCAAACGAGCGTAATTTTGTGAGTAGTGAGTCGCAGAATTTCGATAACAGAAATTCTGCTGCATTCGGTTTCATACAAAAGTCCTATTTGATTCATACGGCAATGCAAAATTCTGCGACTCACTACTCACAAAATTACGCTCGTTTGGCCTCACCCTAAATCGGTACAAAATCTGTTCGATCCTGCCTCTGTGGATCCTGCCAACGAAAGTAGAACATTGTGTTGTGCAAAAAACTATCTTATTGCAACGCTCACACGGCGCGGTTAAGCGCATATGAATTTTGTTTTTTGCAGCTCAGGTTGGACCTGGTCTTAAAAACCTATTCATAAACGATACTTGAGGGACAAATGTCACTGCTCGTCCAATAGAAAGGCTTGCCATCGGTAACGCACTGAAAAATGCCTCACTTCGCATGTCGACTTACGCAAGTATTGTTTGTGAATACTGGTGTTAGAAGTGTTAAATAACTCTTGTCATTTTCCTATTAATCTTCTTCCGTCAAATGTCAAGGTCGGGTCATGATTTAAAATGATTTTTTCAGATTGGCCTGTGTCTCGGATGTTTATCTATATATGATACTAGCCACGCCCCGGGGCTTCGCTCCCGTGGGATCTTCCGGATAGAAAGTACCCTATGTGCTATTCGCGGTATTTTTCTACCCGTACCTATACCAAATTTCACATTCGACATCCGTCTAGTAGATTTTGCGTGATTGAGTTACAAACATCCTCACAAACTCACAAATTCACATACAAACTTTCGCATTTATACTATTACTAGCTTTTGCCCGCGGCTTCGCCCGCGTGAATTTCCCACAGGAACAGTGCTTTTTCCCGGGATAAAAAGTAGCCTATGTGCTATTCCAGGTCATTATCTACCTCTGTACCAAATTTCATCGAAATCCGTCCAGTAGATTTTGCGTGATTGAGTAATGCTGGGGCCGCACCTGCGGCTATCGTCACGAAGCTTCGTACTATGACACGATACACGCAAATGTGACCGGCCGTATTCGGGTATCGTCGCGAATTATCGGGCTGCGTCTTCGTTATCGCGCGGGTGGCGGTACGTCAAAGGATTTTAGCGCGCTAACATTTCGTCCTGAGTGGTCAGACTAGCGTTGTTCATTTTTATGTTTGTTTTCAGCTCGTTTTGACGTGTCCTGTGTGACCGGTGCTGTAACTGTTTATTGGCTTCAATTAGCTTGTTAAATGCATAATGGAGTGGAGTGATGAAATGGTGTTAGAGTTTCTAATTCTTTTTCGAGGTTTCTTTTTAGTTTTCAATAAATGCAGTATGTAATTGTTAGCACACATGTAAAAATAAAGAAATTCATCGTCGTCCATATTCACGCTCAGTTCAAACATCTGATGGCGATGACGCCATCTTGGATTATTGCACTATAGTTCGTAAAAAATAACGAAGTTGCAAGTCTGACCACGACTTTATCGCGATATTTTTTTAATGTACAAAATGAACGAAGCTTCGCCACGCATTGCTTCGGGACGATAGGCGCAGGTCCGGCCCCAGCATAACAAACATCCTCACAAACTCACAAACTCACATCCAAACTTTCGCATTTATAATATTAGTATGGATTAGTATGGATACTATATACTATATATACTATACTATTATTAATAGGATGTATATGTTATAAAATATAGTATCGTTGAGTTAGTATCCCATAAATCAAGTCTCAAACTACTTCGGGGCTAGCTCAATCTGTATGCATACATACATACATATAATCACGTCTTTATCCCTTACGGGGTAGACGACTCTTAAGAGTCGTGAGACTCGAAGACCACGCTTAGCTGAATAGTGGCCTCTCTGATGAAATGGAGATTCAGGTATAGTGACAGGTTGCTAGCCCATCGCCTATGAGTGGAGGAATCCCCAGTTTAAAGACCTTTCCCCCGACAATCTGCGCGGGAAGAGAAGCAGCTGGCACATTTTATGTTTTTTCTTCTCTCCCACACCAGCATGGAAGCAACAATCTGTGTGCTTTGTCCGTATATATTTATAAGTCAAGCTAACTTACTCTCTATGCGAATTAGACTCAGGGTCGTCAGGGTTCCTCAGGCGGAGGTTCTTGCGGATATCCACAGTCTCGTTGGAGTGTCTGCTCACTGACAGACTACCAGGCAGGATCATCGCAGTTTCATCTGGATATACAAAGATATACATATGAATCACCATCATCAATGAATACATATAATAAAAGTGTAATACATAATATACATATAATAAACTGGTCTGTATCTGTACTTAAGAGATATTTAGGAAAACAAATTATGGGGGTCTTTATAGGGCCAATAGAAGCTAACATTCTTTTAGATTTTTTTTCTGTTTATATGTTTGTATGCGCATCACACAAAAACTACTGCACCAAATTTGATGCGGTTTGCACAGTTGTATTGTTGAAGGTCTTACTTAAAATCTGGCGTGGGATTCATCTTGATATGTCACTTAGGACCTGAGATATTAACAATAGTAAATAACGCGCGGACGAAATTTGCAGACATGGAGTCTAAACATAAGTAGGTAAATAGTTTGACAGCATATCATCTTATTTGGGTTACTGTTGGTGAAGGCTATGATGATGTGCTTACCTCTGAGTGGAATATCGCTGTCAGCAGAGCAGCCATTGTGTTCCTGACACGCTCTCCGTTGTATCAGGATAGGACACTGTCTCCCCCCGTGGGCGGGTGCCTGGACCACTCTTGACCTGACCATGCTACCCGGGCCACAGTTGGTAATGGCTAATGATTCCGTGCTGACCTCTGAGTGGTATATCACTGTCAGCAGAGCAGCCATGGTGTTCCTGACACGCTCTTCGCTGTATCAGGATAGGGCAGTGTCTTCCCCCGTGGGCGGGTGCCTGGACCACTCTTGACCTGACCATGCTGCCCAGGCCACAGTTGGTGATGGCTGATAATGCTGTGCTTACCCCTGAGTGGTATATCACTGACAGCAGAGCATCTATGGTGTTCCTGACACGCTCTCCATTGTATCAGGATAGGGCAGTGTCTCTGCGATTCCTAACCATGCTACCCGGGCCACAGTTGGTAATGGCTAATGATTCCGTGCTGACCTCTGAGTGGTATATCACTGTCAGCAGAGCAGCCATGGTGTTCCTGACACGCTCTTCGCTGTATCAGGATAGGGCAGTGTCTTCCCCCGTGGGCGGGTGCCTGGACCACTCTTGACCTGACCATGCTGCCCAGGCCACAGTTGGTGATAGCTGATGATGCTGTGCTTACCCCTGAGTGGTATATCACTGACAGCAGAGCATCTATGGTGTTCCTGACACGCTCTCCACTGTATCAGGATAGGGCAGTGTCTCTGCGATTCCTAACCATGCTGCCCGGGCCACAGTAGGTAATGGCTAATGATTCCGTGCTTACCTCTGAGTGGTATATCACTGTCAGCAGAGCAGCCATGGTGTTCCTGACACGCTCTCCGCTGTATCAGGATAGGACAGTGTCTCCCTCCGTGGGCGGGTGCCTGGACCACTCTGCGACTCCTGACCATGCTGCCCGAGCCGCAGGTGGTGTCGCAATCAGACCATGGACCCCAGCCCGAGACTACGCAGTCTATCACTGTGAACAATAAAACAAATATAAGAAATTAATATAGGTATAAAATTAATCCGTTATAGAGTGACTAACAGACAACGCACAAAACTTCTGAGAGCGTAGGAAGCTGTTAAGCATGTAGGTTCTGGAGTGTAGGGGAGCACTAAGAGAGGATTTCCTAAAATTCCCAGGGGAACAAGGTCCCTGGCCCATGCTAGTAGAAAACTAGGAACGTATTCTCTTAGGGTTATTCCCAAAGTACTCCAAAAAATGTTCCCAAACTACTCCATGAAAAAAATAATATTTAAAATTAAGTTTCATTCTACTCCGCGGTAATATTAAAATGTTCTCAAAGTACTCCACGCGATTTTTATATCAAAAAGCATTAATTAGAATAAAAAGTGTAGCTGACGTATAGTACAGTCAGGCTCAAAAGCATTGCAACAATATTTTTATGTATAAAGAAAATTTTAAATAAAAGACCAATTCAATAATCAACAATTAAACATATTATTCAAAAATCAACAATCAAAAACATATTCATAAATGAGCTTTTTTATGATTATTCACCAAAGAGATTCATGAATATTATGTAAATGTACGAATTCGGCTTGATAGAAACTCAAGAAGTAACTGATAAAATTATATTTTTGAAAAAACTTAAATTAAAAGAAACATCCAATTTCCGTCTTAGCGGCTTGGTTGCGACTCACATTCGTTGGTACATCCATTATAACAAGCTAACATGCACACATTTTCAATTCAAACTTACTTTCAACTTTTTTCACTTTAATTTAGAACCTTATTTAGAACTTTAATGTGAACGATATTGTTTGGGCGATTTTGTAACTGACTGTACATAATAAAAAAATTTATAATCATTTAGATGGATTCGTTTGAGAATTGATATCAAATAATCTGCGGAGTACATTGAGAATAAATCAAAATACCTATGGAGTAGAATGGGAACAAAATAATATGTATTTTTAAATAATAATAATTTCGTGGAGTAACTTGGAAACACATGTATGAGATTCTTATCTTTTTAGAACAAAAGAATGGAGTACTTTGGGAATAACCCTTCTCTTATTTTCTGCGAGGGATAAATTGTCTCTAATCGCCAGTATATTTTTTGCCTAATGTAAGCAAGCAAGAAATATGTATTCCGTCTTCCGTTCTGTTCGTCGTCTGAGGAAATAGAAATAAGCTCTTTAGTTTAAATATTTTTGGCAAGCTTCCGATGAGGTGTTCCATCGTTCTCCCTTCTCTCTTAGGAGATCATCCTGGGTGCGATACCAGGTCATGCTAACCAAATAAAATGCATTGTCAATGCTACTACCACACGTATAATTCCATCTCTTCATCTTATCCTGCTAGTTCAACTTGCAAAATAAAAATACCGGCCAAGTGCGAGTTGAACTCGCGTGGAGAGGGTTCCGTATAATGCCAATTCTTATAGGTTTTCCTGTAATCTACAGGCAATTAACTATATTTAGTATTTTTTCAAAATTTTAGGCTCAGTAGTTTTGGAGATCAGGGGAAGGAGTGGTAAATTTTCGTCTTCTTTCATTAAAAAAATTAAAACTATTATTTTATAATGATAATAAAAATATATTTGAGATCCTCCTAACAAGCCCTTTAATTTGATATCATGATGACACAATTCGGACTATAGTTAATAACAAACAAGACTTTTGAAGAAAACGAAAATTTGTTTCTAATAGAAACAGTAAGATTTGCAAAACTTTTTGTTTTAAATTCCTAATTTGTCCGCCGAAAATAACCCTTATTTTAAAAAAAATATTTATTTGCTTTGCACATCTGTATTTGGGTCACATGATTACGCCATCCTACCAAATTTTATCTTTTTGGTTCAGTAGATTCGGAGAAAATTGGATGGATGTAAGTATGTGACAGACAGACAGACGCACGAGTGAGGTAAAGGGTTCCGTTTTTTCATATTTGCACGGATCCCTAAAAATATATATTACACACGTACGTTGAAAATTAAATAAAGGCTTGCAATTTTTAAAAATAAGTAAATATACATATATACAACCTGAATAATGCTGTACCCGCCAGCAACTCTGTTCCGGATCAGTGGAGCGGTTTTAAATTGCCAAGTCACTCTGATTTTGTACGAGTTGATATTCCACGTATTTTCTGTGAGCAGTTCAATTCGCTGGTTTTGATATTTCATTATGGTTATGAGTTGTGATTTTGTAATCTCACGTATGCTACCACAGATATTTATGAAAATAGATTGATGCCTCAACTTCTTGTCAACAATCTCCCTTGCAAGGGAAATTTGTGGAAAAGAAGTCTACAAATCCCCTTAGCAGGGGATCATGATCATCAGGGGATCCCCTGAGCAGGGGATCATGATCATCAGGGGATTTGTGAAAGGACTAGTTTTATGTCAATTCTTAAAAGCTAGTAAACCTATAACCACTGGTTTAGAATTTTATAGATCTGTCTGTCTGTATGTTTGTACGCGCAACACGCAAAAACTACTGAACGATATTTGATGCGGTTTTCACAGTAGTATTGTTGAAGGTCTTACTTAAAATATGGCGTTCATATATCAACTTAATAGTCCTCACAAGCATGTGCGTAAATCCTATTCTGTCAAGATGTGGAAATGTATGTAAAGAAAATTCCTTCTTCTGAGATAATATTATTACTATTATAATATTATTATTAAGAACACTGGCATCCTTTCATGAATATGATTATATCTCAAATATATAGTATTATTTTACCCAAAATGTAGGAACAACAATGTTTTTATTGATATGTCAGTGTCAGAGTTGGTTCCTTACAAAAAGTTGCTCGTATTTATGAGCATTTTCACCAGTTGACATTTTGCCGATGCATTTAAATTCACCCAGTATATTATGTTCTTTTTTAATTCTTTTAGGCATAAAGAAGTAGGTACCTTACAGACACAGATCAGATGAGAAAAAAAACATATGTAACACAATTCAACCCATAGACATAACAGAAAACAGAACAAATAGGTAACAAAAAAAAAACATCTTCTAACTTTATAATTCAACCCTACGGTCTATATAACCTACTTATCAATACGAAACTCCCCGGCCCTGATATAGCACATATACTCCATATTTGATTTAGGGCAAGCAACCAGTAACAGATGGCGGGCCCCGAGGCTGTCGTGCCCAAAATATGTTTATATGTTTATATTTATCAACTGGTGCTGCAGAAATAAACTAAGTATACTAATCCAACATTTTCTTGGACGCTCTATGCGGTTTGTGTTCTTATGTTCTACTCATACTACTTTTGTTCTTCTTTTTTCGAGTCGGAATATTTTCGTTTGATGCTCTAATCGGTTTTTGTTCTTATGTTCTACTACTTTTGTTCTTCTTTTTACACGACTGACCAAAAAAGGAGTGTTATGTTTTCAGGGTTCACGTATCTTTGTATGTATGTAAGTTTCTTTATTCCACGATAAGTCCTGAACAGCTTAACAGATTTTTAGGTATTTTTAGATTCCTTGCATTCCCATAGGCTATGTGAGTTGTCAGTAGTGTTTTTTATTTTTTAATCTAATTAACTTGTTTCGAGTCGGAATGGCTATATCAGATGAGACCAGTATGTTGCCATGGCAATTGCATTATCGTTGGCCTCGTTAAGGTCCTCCATGGTGCACGATATGGGGCAGTTGGGACCTGCCAGAAGGCGATCCAAATATTTATTTATTTAAACTTTATTGTACACACATACAAAAGTACAGTACAAAAGGTGGACTTAATGCTAAAAGCATTGTCTGACAGTCAAACCTTAGGGTTGAGCAGAGACAAATTCCATTATTGTTATTCCATTGTCTGAATCGCACCACAGCCGTACAGTTTATTGTAAGAAAAGCCCCTCTTTTTGTTATTTTTCTTACTTTTGAAACTTCGCTCGCGTGTATTTCGTTTTAGCTCCATAAGGTAGCTGTACGGATGTACGAATGCCTGTACGGATGCGAGACATGGACCCTCACTAAAAAGCAAGAAAGAAGTCAGAAGCATTCGAGATGTGGTGTTGGCGTAGATCGGAAAGAATAAGTAATGAAGTGGTCTTGAATAGAATCGGGAAAAAAGAACCATTATTAAAAATATAGAAAACAGAAGAAGGAAAATGTTAGGGCACTTAATACGACACGATGCATTTTTGAGAAACATCATAGAGGGAAAGATAGAAGGAAGAACCAGAACCCAAGGAGACCAATATAGAGTTATATGAGGCAAATAAAGGAGAAAGTGAACGTTGTGTCGTATAAAGAAGTGAAAGGGTTAGCAATGGAAAGAGAAAAATGGAAGGAACTCCACCGACAAGAGCCTCGCTCTTAAATTTTGTGATGATGATGAAGGTAGCTATGAGATTTTGAAAATTCTTTTCTTGGTGCCCACTTACGCTATTTATAGGATCTCTACGAAATTTCAAGTTTCTACGATCAGCGGTTTCATCTCTGCGTTGTTCCTAATATTTTTAATACGAAAGTGAATTTTCCTGTTTGTTTGTTACCTCTTCACGCTTTATCTTCTGAATCAATCTTCCTGAAATTTTGCATACACATGGTAAGAAGTACTGAGAAGGACATAGGGTACCTTTCACCCCGGGAAAAAATTTCTACGTGGTAAATTCACGCAGCCAATAACGTAATGTCACCCAAAGGGCGATGGAGCGCGCTATGCTCGGAGTTTCCCTACGTGATCGAATCAGAAATGAGGAGATCCATAGGAGAACTAAAGTAACCGACATAGCCCGCAGAATCGCCAAACTTAAGTGGCAGTGGGCGGGGCACATAGCTCGCAGAACAGATAGCCGTTGGGGCAGAAAAGTTCTCGAGTGGCGACCACGAACCGGAAAACGTAGTGTTGGCAGGCCTCCCACTCGGTGGACCGACGACCTGGTGAAGGTCGCGGGTTGCGCATGGATGCGGGCAGCGCAGGACCGGTCGTTGTGGAAATCCTTGGGGGAGGCCTTTGTCCAGCAGTGGACGTCTTTCGGCTGAGAGAGAGAGAGAGAGAAATTCACGCAGGCGAAGCCGCGGGCAAAAGCTAGTAATAAGTCAATCAGTAGCGTCCAATTATGTAGCTCAGATTGTGAGTTTGCTTCCTAATAAAACTCATATGTACGAGCCTTGAAAACATCACTTTCTTTTTCAGAGCAGTCGCGTATACACACAGTTATAAGTAAACATGGTGCTTGTCGGTATGTCTATTTACATTATTAATATCTTTTTTCGCTACAATCTCCCCGAACTCCCAATAAAGGCTTGTAACAGCTCCTCGTATGACAAACGCTCCCTAAATTCCATTTTATAGACCATTAAAAGGCGCTACTATCATCACAAAATAACGAGAGTACGGAAATTATCTCGGTTTATACTATTTATTTATTTTTGTTATTTACCATTTTATTGTAGTTACTCGATCACAAACATAACATATTTATTGTGTTTATTGTTGGTAAAAAATATATAATTTTAAGAATATAAAAAAGCTGCTCTGGCATGTTAGGTGACTAAGACTGGGTCATGAGTTTCTTTCGGCATTTCTTCTCAGCAGTCGTTCTGAAATGCTAGTAGTTTTTAGCTTTGATACTTATAAAACACTAGTATGATTATTATGGCCTGTGGTGTTGCCCTAGAATAGCACCAACCCATCTCTTCCCGTGAGAGGTAAGAGGCGACTAAGGGATTTAAAACACCGGAGGATGGGCAGCAGCATCTTTCCGCGTACTATGCCATCACACTGCGATCGCCAACCCGCCTGCCAAGCGTGATGATTACGGCAAAACCCCCCATGGATAAAATCCTTGGGGGAGGCCTTTGTCCAGCAGTGGATGTCTTTAGGCTGAGACAGATGATTATATTATTAGTTATCGACTTGAAAAAGTGCCTTCTTTGAAGGCCTAGTTTTAAAAGAGAATTTTGATTTTGATAGCTTCATATTTTTATCCCTGACGGGTACGGGGTATTTAAGAATAAATTCAGTGGCAACATTTATCTAAATAGTTTGAAACGCCAACCACTTTATTTTGTAGGTATTCAATGAGACTGAAGTGAAACGTTCGGCTATGTAACGCTTGTTCGCTTGCCTGATGGAATCAATTCGGTTATTTTTCCTATTTTTCTTACACTTCAACTTCTATTTATGGTTTTTCTAAGCGACGTATCAAGATGAAACTTACACCAGACTTTAAGTTAGACCTTCTATAATACAACAGTGAAAACCGCATCAAATTTGGTCCAGTAGTTTTTGCGTGATGCGCGTACAAACATACAGACAGAAAGACAAACAAAAATTCTAAAAAAAATTGTTTAGGCTTCTATTAGCCTTATAAAGACCCCTCGTAATGTTTTTTCTTAGATATCTCTTATGTACAGACACAAACCAGTTACAGTTTTATTATATGTATTGATAATTTAACACGATATCAAATACCAATGATACGTGGAATAATAAAACATTTGAGACACACTCACAGATAGATACAGAGTAGATGTTATGTATAATCATTAATAATAATTAATGAATTAATGCCTCCATTATTCTTTATTATTCTCATACTTATAGGAATAATGGAAGTATCTACAACCTCGTGTCACGTTTTTTCGAATTTGACATTTTCCGATCAGTTAATAACAATGTATCGGTTTTTTTTATGCACGTACATTTTTTATGTTATTTCTATAATTCTTTATTTTGTAAAGACGCCTATTTTGTACGTGGTCGAGTCGTTTGAATAGATTATCTCAGAGATTCAGCTGCTTTCACATTTTTACAGTACCCTTTATGTTTTTTTGAGTACTGTAACGTACCATGTAAGTATATTACATATTACGACCATAAAACTTTATTGTCTCATATTTTTTTTAATCACGATGAAAGTGTATAGGTAAATACAAGAATAAATAGAACACTTTTTTATAGAGGGTTGAAGTACCCATAATATAAGCATGTGGGTGCTAAGCTATACAAATGAACCTTTTCACTCAATCATTCATTCCCATATTAGGCAAAAAAATTGTTGGAAATTATGAACTCTTAATTTTTAACCGATTAAAAGAAACAAATTATAGATCCTAAATTGTCATAATTACATAATTATTTTTAATTTTTATTTACTTAATCATAACTAATATTATAAATGCGAAAGTGAGTTTGTGTGTTTGTTTGTTTGTTTGTTACCTCTTCACGCTTTATCTACTGAACCAATCTTCCTGAAATTTCGCATACACATAGCTGGAAGTACGGAGAAGGACATGGGGTATCTTTCATCCCGGGAAAAAGCACTGTTCCCGTGGAAAATTCACGCGGGCGAAGCCGCGGGCGAAAGCTAGTTGTAAATAAATTATGGGTACGTATTACCATTACGCATTACCATACCATGGGTTAAAATTTCATTACCCATTTAAGGGGAAAAGTACTCATGAATTTGAGCACCTTAAACCTCAAAAAATAAGCTGTTCATTTCACCATTAGAAAAGTTGCTTTTTTAAACAAACCACCTGTATATATTAAGTAATCCTTATCCTAATTCTAATCCTAACTATACTAATTCTAACTAATATTTATAAATGAGAAAGTGAGTTTGTTTGTTTGTTGGTTTATAAGTTTGTTACCTCTTCACGCTTCATCTACTGAACCAATCTTCCTGAAATTTTACATACACATAGTTAGAAGTACGTAGAAGGACATACCTTTCATCCTGGGAAAAAGCACTGTTCCCGTGGGAAATGCACGCATTCAAGCGGGCGAAGCCGCGGGCAAAAGCTAGTTAAAAATACTTATTAAATACAGAGCTCATTATAGCTTTAAAAAATATGGAATACTTAATAAATCAACTTAAATTTATTATGAAATAAAGCAGCCTATAATAAATCATTCCCTAACAGCAACCCATGGTACCTCCCGCTATCATTTTGATTAAATTGTACTCAGTTAATTAATTATGCGCCCTTTTAGATTTAAAATTTATTAACAGCAAAATATTGCGGGGAATACTGGCAACTTTTTTAATAAATGGCTAGTTTTTGTCCGCGGCTTCGCCTGCTTGAATTACCAGCTTTTTCCTAAGATTAAAGGTACCCCTCGTCCTTCTCAGTACTTCTAAATATATGTAAGATTGGTTTAGTATTGTTGTAGTGTTGGTTTTATTATTAACAAACAAATAAATAATAAATAAACAAACAAACTCACTTTCACATTTATAATATAATAATAGTTGGGATTTGCATCTTAACTAATATTATAAATGCGAAAGTGAGTTTGTTTGTTACCTCTTCACGCTTTATCTACTGAACCAATCTTCCTGAAATTTCGCATACACATAGCTGGAAGTACGGAGAAGAACATAGGGTACCTTTCATCCCGGGAAAAAGCACTGTTCCCGTGGGAAATCAACGCGGACAAAGCCGCGGGCAAAAGCTTGTATTCAATAAACTTCACGTGAAAATTACGTACATTTTCACAGACTCCATGTTCATAATATGAAGAAAATGGTAAGACAATGTGCCTATATGGGGGGAAATTGCAGCGTTTGCTTTGCCATTTTCATCGCGCGTTCAGCTTATACCACGGAATTTGGAAGAATAAGACGATAGAAGTTTTGAAAACGCGTTATTTAGTCGGCGCGAATGTGAGTGAGTGAACTAAGGAGTTTCAGAGTCCTATTAAGTGCTTGCGAATGTGAGTGAGTGAACTAAGGAGTTTCAGAGTCCTATTAAGTGCTTTGGATTTAATTTTAACAATCAACAATTTATTTTTTCGAATTCATTTTCAACAAGCTTTTGCCCGTGTCATCGGCGAGTGAATTTGTTTTAGGGTTTTTTAATTTTCACGAGAGAACTCTATAAACCCAACTATTTACCCAAAACTACAAAACTTTTTTGAGGACAAAACTACCCTTTATGATAATCTGTAAGCGCAAATTGTGAAAAAGTGACAGAAAACATTCGAAAACATAATTGTTTGCGTAACGGGTAAGCTTTGAAATTATAGACAGACCCTCCAATTTTACTTATGTATGTTTTTACTGGTTTATGAAACATTGTACACTGTTCACTTATATTGTAAATTGTTATATGAATGAAATAAATAAATAAATAATTTGTATGGATTAAATTTTGTTGTAGGTATACGTCAACTTGTTTTTAGTAAGCGTCAAAGCAACAAGGACCGACATTTTCATCTATCTATACATATAATAAAACAGTAAAAATATTTTGTCTGTACATTTAGTGTGCAGAGCAACTACGCTCTGCTGCCAGAAAATGTGGCAGAGAGAATCCGGACAAACGAAGCGGCGGGAAGAATTCTGTACCGGAACTTTACCGGGAAAAAATCTACCGGTAAAATTAAGTACCGGGAAAAAATCTCCACGCGACACCACGCTTGTCCGACTAGAATCTAACTTAAGCTATACGCAGTCTGCTACCACCGTAGCTTATGAAGGGAGCTACAGGGCCCTATATGATAACCTAACCTATAAATTAACTAGAATTGAACACTTACCAAACTAAATCTTCTTTCTCTTCGGATCCAAACTTGAGTGTCTTCGGGAAGGGAATTCTAATTACCCTACCTAACCCTTGAGATCTCAATTCCCCATAACAACTAAATAGATTTCTTCCCGTAGTTTCACTCGGGAACAGCCAGATGTGAACAGCCAGCCACGTTTCACCTCTCACAAGAAAAAGTCACAATAACAGAGTTTTTCACAAACACAAATTCAATAGTTATTTAACAAACAGGAAATTCACAATTATCACTCAAACTAAACAACAAGCAAAAGACGCGAGACCGCTCCGCGTATTAAAATCAAACCGATATCGCCCTGGACAATGCAATGGCGGACCACACGATGCATTCCACGCTAGCAGTGTGAGAACCCCGAACGCCCTCTGGCGGCAGCAATGCGAAACGCCTGCGTTTAGTTTTACCCAATATATTACAAACATCCCCCCGTCCCGGTCTGAGAAGCAGACCGCTAGCTTACTCTACGGGAAGGCGGGCGAGAGAGGTCACACCTCTCCTTAAAATCGAACCGTCGACCAACACCTCAGCCACACGCGGAGTGCCATCTCCGCCAAGAATCAAACGTAATATGCGAGCTCGTCGCCAAAGCAATGAGGGCAAATTTGCCTCTTTTAACAATACTAAATCACCCTCCCTGGGAGGCTCAGTCCTGTCTGTCCACTTCACTCTTTGCTGCAGCAAATGCAAATATTCAAGCGACCAGCGACGCCAAAAGTCCTGGCTCATTTGCTGCAACATTTGAAAACGCGACAACCGATATACGCGTTCATCCTTCCACGGGTATTCGGGCAGGGCATTCAACGGCCCTCCCACCAAAAAATGACCAGGGGTGAGAGCTTCCAAGTCATTTGGATCTGGAGATAGCGGACAGAGAGGACGAGAGTTGAGGACCGCCTCAACTTTACAAAACACTGTGGCCAGCTCTTCAAAAGTTAGAGCCGTTTCTCCGATAATGCGGCGGAGGTGGGTCTTTGCGGATTTCACAGCCGCTTCAAAAATCCCTCCCCAATGGGGGCAACTTGGGGACTAAATTTCCAGGTTATTCCCCTTTGGGCAGCAATTTGACTTAAACTAGTACAATTTTTATCAATAAACACGGAAACATCCTTAAGATAATTTACAGTTCCTTTATAGTTTGTGCCATTGTCAGACCTAATAAGGGAAGGTAGACCTCGACGCGAAACAAAGCGATCCAACGCGGCGACGAAGGCCTCCGTAGTCAGAGCCGATACCACCTCCAAATGGACAGCCTTGGTGGCCAAACAAACAAATACACACAAATAGCCCTTCACAATACGGGCATTACGAAAGGGAGAAGCCTTGATCGAAAAGGGACCGGCAAAATCGGTTCCAACGCCGTCAAACGGCCTCGAAGGTCGGATTCGATCAGCGGGCAAATCACCCATCTGTGGTTGCATCGTGGATGCCTTCAACCTATAACATGCAATACATCGAAACAGGACACTACGGATTGCTCTTCGGGCAGACAAAATCCAAAACTCGCGTTGCAAAATAGCCAACAAAGCATTGCACCCAGCATGGGCGTTACGAATGTGTCGATCAGACACCAAAAGCTGCACCAAGGGTCCGCCCTTGGGCAACAACAGAGGATGGCGAGTCTCATATGGAAGATCCGCCTTCCGGAGCCTGCCTCCAACCCGAAGAAGCCCATCCGAGTCGATGTACGGGTTCAAACGAGCGACCGCGCCCTTCAACTTAGCGCGTCCGTCGCGCAAGATACGAAGCTCTGACTCAAACCGTCCGGTCTGCACGACACGGACCCAATGCAACAATGCGCTCCGGCGCTCTTCTGCACCTGCAATCGGCTCCAACCGCTTTGCCTGTGGGTTTCTACAATTATGTATGAAACGCTTAATCCAACTGGTAACACCCAGAAGCTTATCCAAACTGCTATACCGAGCAAGTAGCCAATCCGGCTCCGACGTCGTCTCAGCGACTACAGCATGTACACGGAGCCCAGTCAAACTCAAAGAAGTAACATCTGTCTGACAGACAGGCCAAGAAGTTTCTGATCCCATCAGCCACTCTGGACCCCACCAGAGCGGGTGTGACACCAATTCTGGTGCCGTACAACCTCGGGAGGCACAGTCCGCTGGGTTAAGCTCTCCCGGCACATGTCTCCATGTTATATCAATTCCGATATTCTGGATTTGGGAAACCCTGTTTCCAACAAAAACCTCCAAGGTATGTGGGGCCGCGCGCAACCATGCAAGCGCGACCTGGCTATCCGACCAGGCGAAGATGTCTCGTATCTCGACCGTGGCCGCCAGCTCACATGCAACGTGATGCAACAATTTAGAGAGAAGGTGAGCTCCACTCAACTCAAGCTTGGGAATAGTCAGCCTAGTCCTGATGGGGGCGACCTTGCTCTTCCCTAACAAAAGCGAGACATTGACCCGGCCATCGGCGTCAACTGTCCGCATATAGACTGACGCGGCGTAGCCTCGCTCCGACGCGTCACAAAAGCCATGCAGGCTGGCTCGATATTTCCCGGGTGGCAATATTCGACGAGGCAAGGCAATCCGATTGACTTCCTTAATCGATGAAAACAACTCGAGCCAATCATCCAATGGAGAGCCAAACAGCGGCTCGTCCCACGAGACGCCCAAAGTCCAAAGTCTCTGAAGAAGACACTTCGCAGAGAATATCACTGGACTGATCCAACCGCTTGGATCAAACATACGAGCTATTACGGACAACACCGTTCTCTTAGTCCAGACTTTTGGTATTTCCAAGTCCACTTGGAATGTGAAAATATCGGTTAGCGGCTGGTACTGCATGCCCAGCACCGCTATCCTGTTGGGATCATCCACATCCTCAAACAGGTGAGGGTTCTGTTGGTGATCCTCCGGGATCCCTTCTAGAACTTTAGGCTCATTAGACAACCACTTACGTAGCTCGTAGCCACCTGTCTTCAATATTTCAATCAATTCATCCCGCAGTAGGAGGGCCTCCTCAATACTTTGGGCTCCGGTGCACACGTCATCAACATACAAGTCACGTGACAGTACGGAAGCCCCACGGGGAAAGCGGATCCGTTCCCGCTCTGCCAATTCAAGCAATGATCTGATGGCGATATAGGGACTAGATTTCAAACCATACGTGTTTGTGTTGAGTTCATACACCGTCACAGGATCCTCAGGGCGCTCACGCCAAAGTATCAACTGGAATCGCCTGTCCTCAGGATGTATGACTGTCTGGCGGAACATCATCCGGATGTCCGCACCAAAAACCACTTGATGTCTTCTAAAGTTCAAGATGATGTCAATTATGTCCCTATGCAATTTGGGACCCGAATGCAAACACAGATTCAACGAAACCCCGTTCGAAGTGGGTGCGGACCCATCGAAGACGGTCCTCAATTTGCCTGTTGAGGCCTTCACCACCGCGTGGTGGGGCAAAAAATAATGCTCAGTTGAGCTCCAATCAACTCGAGCCGGAGACATGTGACCCAAATCCTCGTACTCGCGCATAAATTCAATATATTTATCGCGAAGTACGTGGTCACGCTGCATACGTCGCTCCATGGACAGCAGTCGTTTCTCCGCAAGCGCCCTACTTTGCCCTAGGCTAGGACGAGAGGCAACAAAGGGTAACCTAGTTACAAACCGACCGGAGGGCAACCTCTCCGTGGTCGATCGAAAAAGGGCTTCGCACTCAGCGTGTTCCGGATCCATCCTGGAACTCATAGGTGGCTCCTCCACCTCCCAAAACCTTTGCATGGTCTTGGCCAAGGACGCAGATGCGACAACCGGTGGCTCCTCCGCGGTGCCATTATCAAACACAGGGCCCATCAGGGCAAAACCAAAATCGTAGACACTGCCATCAGTGAAGACGAACCCAGAGCCTTCTGTGTACCCAACAAAATCCAACCCAATACGTCCGAGCCCAGGAGCAAGTCCACTGGGCCGGGATGAAAGACAAAGGGGTCGGCCAAATCCAGACCCGAAACCAAAGACAACACACCCGGCGGTATGTCTGTCGAGGGGTGCCAACCCGCAATGGTATCCATTACCATAGCCGAAGTCGTGATCCTCATTGTGGAGGACTTCAGCGAAGAAAAGGTGACAAGTGTCTGGCCCGTCAGACACTTCACTTGTATGCCACCAACTCCAAGAAGTGGCACAGGCGAGTCTTCCACGACTAAGCCTAACTGGTGTGCCACTCGAGTGGTAACCAAACTGCTTTGAGCCCCTGAGTCCAACAGAGCTCTCAAATTCATGGCTTCCCCCCCACGACCCCATACGCGGACCACCGCGGTAGGGAGCAGAACCGTCCGCGGCTCTGTCCCAGCAAGGGAGCAAGCTAGTTACGGGCTCCCCACTCTCTCCAAACCAGGGGCGCGCCACTGACCCGGATAATATGGCGGGCGAGTGCACATCCCCATCTGAGGGGGGGCAGAACCCGCGGCCCGGCCATACATATGGTACGGCGGGTGGTACTCCAGCCGTGGGTACTCGTGCAGCGGCGGAGAAAACCGCTGCGGTTGCATGTGTTGGGTATTGGTAACCCGCGTGGAGGGGGGTGTCCCCACTCTCACGTCCGGTCTAGGGCCCCCGCCCATGGGGGCCCTATCCGGGGCCTGGCCAGCCACATACTGGCCACGACCTTGGGGCGCGTGGTCCCGGTCCGCCAAGACCCGCGCCGGTACGCGACCCCCTCCCGAGGGGGTGCGACGAGCGAAGCCGCGTCCTCCGTCCGGTGGTGGAGGGCTTCGCGCAGGAGCGCCCCCGCCCATAGGGGACCCCTGCCTCAACATCCGGGTGCCATCCCCGTTGCGGTTCATGCAAAGCATCGCGTGGTGCCGCCCACGGCATGCACTGCATGGTATGGCACTGGGACAGTCACGTGCATAGTGACCGCCCAAACAATAAAAGCAAAGTTCATGCCGCTTTGCCATGCGGCGCCTATCTTGTACTGGCAGTCTCTGCCAGTCCCTGCATTGCAGCAGGCTGTGGCCCATCCGACCACATTGCAGGCAGTCCGCGTCCCTCGCGACTGCTGCCGTGTGTGCAACCCGCGCACCAGCTCCACGCGGTGGCGGTTGCCGTCCCTGTTGGGGCCTCCCTCGCCATGAGGGTTCCAAGGGCCTACGTTCAGGCGCTCTGGATGGCGCTGAGTCCGTCATGGTATTCTCAGCCGCCCGTGCCTCAAACTCCAAAAACTTCACCAAGTCAGTGAATGTTGGTAGGGTGGTGCCATCCCGTTCCGCATTCTCGCGCTCAAATCGCGAGCGGATGTCATTGGGCAATTTGCCCAATACAATGTGCACCAACAAAAAAGACCATTGGTCCACCGGCAGCCCCAGTGTGCGGAGCGCGTTACAGGCCACTGTAACGGGCGTGAGCAACTGCAGGCGCAACTGTGCCCTGTTGGCCACCTTGGGCAGGGCCATCAACTGTGCGGCGTGCGCATCCGCTAACAAACGTAAATTTTGGTAGCGGGAGTTCAATAACTCCCAAGCCGTATCGTACTGGTCGTCCTCCACCCGGAGGTGCTGGATGAGCGACCGCGCTTCATCCTCAAGAGTGGAGAGGAGGTAGGCCATCTTCTGGGCCTTCGACAAATCCTGTCGTGCTACGACCAGGGACTCAAACATATTTTTATATGCTACCCACTCCTCCATCCTACCCCCAAAGTGGGACAGCTGAAGGGTGGGGAGCCGACCAGTAACCGCTGGTCCTTCCTGTCTAACAGGTGTGCGAGGGGCTGGTCCGCCAGCCTGTCTCGCCCTTATTGCGGTCACCGCCTCCGCGATATCATCGTGCAGACTCAGGATCTGGTCCATGTCCGCCATGTGACCTGCGTAGGCCTCCGGGGTAAGATCGGCTTCGGTAAGCGCCGCCATGGCCGCTTCCGCGCTAATCAATCGTGAGTGGAGGTGATCCGCTCTTAGCAGTATGGCGCCCTCCCTGTCCTTCCGGGACAGGAGTCCTCCGGCCGTCACAAACCATCTCAATTCGTTGGCGAGTGTCGCCCTAGCATTGGAGGCCTTCGCCATCGCGTCAAGTCACAAACAAAAAATAACAAAAGGTAAATAAAAAACAACAAAATCAAGCAACTACACGAAGAACCGCGGTAGGTATGAGAATGGCACAAACCCGGAACGCACGGTACAAACCGCAAACAAATACAAAAAAGGTTACAAATATTCTTATACAAACAAACTAAGAAAAATCTAATAATTTTTACAAACAATTAATTATTTTTTTACAAACGAACAAATAGAGGGTAGATAAACTACGCTCTGCTACCAGAAAATGTGCAGAGCAACTACGCTCTGCTGCCAGAAAATGTGGCAGAGAGAATCCGGACAAACGAAGCGGCGGGAAGAATTCTGTACCGGAACTTTACCGGGAAAAATCTACCGGTAAAATTAAGTACCGGGAAAAAATCTCCACGCGACACCACGCTTGTCCGACTAGAATCTAACTTAAGCTATACGCAGTCTGCTACCACCGTAGCTTATGAAGGGAGCTACAGGGCCCTATATGATAACCTAACCTATAAATTAACTAGAATTGAACACTTACCAAACTAAATCTTCTTTCTCTTCGGATCCAAACTTGAGTGTCTTCGGGAAGGGGGAATTCCTAATTACCCTACCTAACCCTTGAGATCTCAATTCCCCATAACAACTAAATAGATTTCTTCCCGTAGTTTCACTCGGGAACAGCCAGATGTGAACAGCCAGCCACGTTTCACCTCTCACAAGAAAAAGTCACAATAACAGAGTTTTTCACAAACACAAATTCAATAGTTATTTAACAAACAGGAAATTCACAATTATCACTCAAACTAAACAACAAGCAAAAGACGCGAGACCGCTCCGCGTATTAAAATCAAACCGATATCGCCCTGGACAATGCAATGGCGGACCACACGATGCATTCCACGCTAGCAGTGTGAGAACCCCGAACGCCCTCTGGCGGCAGCAATGCGAAACGCCTGCGTTTAGTTTTACCCAATATATTACAAACATTTAGTATTTTTGACTGAAATGGATAGAGGGACACTTAAAAAGAATAATACAAAGCAAAAAAAATTTTTTGGAATTTCTTGTCTGTCTGTCTGTCTGTCTGTCTGTCTGTCTGTATGTATGTACGCGTTTCACGCAAAAACTACTGGACGGATTTGAATGAAACTTTTTTTGTTGTATAGCTATTAAGCCTGGGCAACATATAGGCTATAATTGATTTTGAAAACTGGAACACCTGATGAAGAACCATAGCAGAACAGCTAAACTATAAGAAATATGGAAATGGTGCCTTAACAAAAGTCGTTCAACCTGATGAGCATTTTCTGATGACGTATAAAAATTGAAGATCTGGAACATCTGATGAAGAACTGCAAGAGACCAGCTATACTATAACATATATGGAAATGGCGCCTTATTAAAAGTCATTTAACCTGATGAGCATTTTCTGCTGACATATAAGATGAAAAGCTCCAAGAGAGATTTTTCATCTAAGCGAAACTCAGGCGGGCGAAGCCGCGGGCGACAGCTAGTATAAAATACACTAGCACTTCTATGCCTTTTTATTTTAAATTCTGTGGCGTAGACGTGGCTTACATTAATCCACACTTTATGTAATACTTCCCGCGTAAATTATGACGCCTGCGGTGTAATGTAAATATTGTACGGGAATAATGGGATGCGGTAATATAAGTACCAAATACTTCAATAGAGGACTCAACAACATTAATGTCTGCTTGAATAATCTCACAATATAGAATCATCAGTGCAAGAATCACACCAGATTTTCCAATATATTCGTGAGAAAAAATAATTCACTTTTTTAGCGTTGTTTGGACGATAACGAAACGTCCGCGTCCCTTTTACTAAATCAACATTTTGGCGTCACGCTTAGAAGGACACTTCTTGTATTCTTCTTATTGCCACGTACGACCAATCTGTGGAATCAACTTCCTGCGGCGGTGTTTCCGAACCGATACGACATTGGAACCTTCAAAAAACGAGTCTACATCTTCTTGAAAGGTCGGCAACACTCTTAGTCCCTGAGCCCATGAATTACCTACGTGACATGACACCACGATGAAATGCATGGCAACAGATCAGAAAAGTTCCGGTGACCAAGGCTGCAAAAAAATTTTTACGAAAATTGGCCGGATGACTGAGAAAATCCTCCACTTACGGTCAAAATTTTAAGGGTATATTTACCTCATATGACACCACTACGAGACACGTGGCAACATGTAGCCCTTCAACCATAGAGGAGGGCTAGCTAAGTCTGCCAGTTCTGAAATGGCCGAAAGTGCTTGGCAGCAGGCGCCAAAGTTGGAGGTGTCATATGACGTAGGAAACGTTTTCCTACTTCATATGGCACCTCGACAAAATGCTTTGAAATATTAGTGTTCTTATGAATAAATAAGTCTGCCAAGCCAATTTTGGCCGGAAGTCTTTCAAAAATGGTTTTTTAACTGCTTGGTATAAGTGAACGAAACAAGCTAAATGCGCATCATTTAACACATTATGATCGTTAAACAAGGATTATCGACCCCGTCGTCGTAGTATGTATATATATAACTAACTTTTGCCCGCGAATTCATCCGCGAGAACTTCAAATAAAACTGAAAAAGGTCTCCACGGAATCTTTGAGTGGGAAAATACTATCCTAGGTATTACAGCCATAAAGCAACATGCACTCATGGACTCCGCCGGGTCCATCATCCACTAATATTATAAATGCAAAAGTTTGGATGTAAGTTTTTTTTTTGTTTTATGATAGAAGTAATTTTATTTTCAACACAGTTGTATTGTTCAGAAAGTAAGTAAGTTCTAAGTCCCATTACAATTATAGTTATGATAGAAAAATAAACAACCATTCATACTTTCAAATGACAAAATTTATTATTTAACATTTGATTTTCTCTCATCAAATTTTTAACATCGCTTTTGCGATGCTGATGAAAGCAGTGATAATTTTATCTATTCTTTTGTCCCCAATCCAGCATTTATTTAATTGCAAGTGAAGGAGTTTCGAAAATGTAGTACCTACAACTATCTACTTCAAAATTTTAAATACGAAATTAGTGTTTTACTATTATATTGAAATTTCTCATTCACTTGATTCCTCATCATCATCCGACGAAGTAAATACATCACTGCTTTCATCCTCACTTGCTATGACAATGTCATCAATATTCTGAGGAGTTGGATCCCCTTCGAACCAATGAGGTTCATACTTTCCCTGGGCATTAATGACCCAACCATAATCTGTTGGCCGCATATCACCCACACAGTCTTTCTCTGTTGCTTGTTGCCACATTGAAGCAACAAAGGCAGTTCTTAATATTTTTTGTTGAAGTACGTTAAAACATGGTGGCAAAGTGTTTGAGCTGTAACTTTTAATTTTGGGTATGAATTTATTTATGTTTTTTCTAAAAGTTTTGTTGAATATTTCATATCGTGCTGCATTTACTGATTGACAATTTTTAACACCATACAACAACGATGTGAATTCTTGTATTAACATGAGTAAAGTAGTATTTGTGACTGCTAATTTAGAATTTATATTTTTGAAAGTGGCAATATATTTTTCCTCATTTTCTAATAAGTTTAGGGCTTTGATTTAACCCTGTCGTATTTTTGAAATTTACTATTGTTGCCAATAGGCCTGATATTGTGATAATAGATCGTGTAACGAGCCGTGCAATCCTCGTTGATGAATGGTTGAGGAATGGTGACATTCCCCATGATGAGAACCTCGTAAAGGCCGAGAAAGAGAAACTTTTAAAGTACTTGGACTTGGCCCACGAGGTTACCGCCATGTGGCGTGTTGGCTCAACGATTATTGTTCCTATAGTCGTTAGTGTGAACGGACTTATAGCGAAGAGTCTCGATCGTCATCTAGAGAGACTCTCGCTCGGCAGTTGGGTCAAGAGTCAGATTCAGAAGGCGGTACTCTTGGACACGGCCCGCATTGTGAGAGATTTCACTTGCTGGAGTCCTGACCACCGGTAGCTTGGTCTTTGCCCCGCTACCGATAGGTTCCTCTTTTTTATATTTTTAAAATGTCTTTTATTTTTTGTAATCTCTCTCTCTCAGCCGAAAGACGTCTACTGCTGGACAAAGGCCTCCCCCAAGGATTTCCACAACGACAAACAAATAAATGAAGGAAATAATTAGTTTGATTGCTAACATTACGCCAGAGGAACTTATTAGAAGATGAAATGCACTCTAATACTTATAACCACTTACTGCCTTGTGCGAATGCTTCCACGTACTTTCTTTTGATTGCAATAAACCGTCGATAACATTCTATGTGGTAACCAAGCTCTACCTGAGCTTGAGGTGGCAGTTTAACCTCCTGGTATTTAAATTTGTGAAATTTCCGGACTTCTAAAACATATGTACACTTATTAAATATTTCTTTCGTAAATTCCCTAGTTTCTTGCCTTTTAAAACACACAAAACACAGCTCCATTTTGATAAGAAGCTGTTAGTTTTGATGTTATTGTAGATACATTCCGATTACAATCTTAACTCGGTTCGGACTTTAGCTACTTCACAAATGTACGATTTGCAGAAAAACGAAGTACTTTTAGTAATCAAGTGAAAAACGAAGTACTTATTTTTTTATATAAAAAAAGCGCTGGTACGTTGGTCAGTGGCAAACATACCGAAATTTGAAGAATCAATTTCTTTAGTAAAATTAATTACGTACATATAATTTTACTTTTAATTAATTTAGAATAAAAAATTTGTATGTGAAGAAACATTTATAAAAAAAAAATATTTCAATTCATATATTTCAATTTCAGCGCGGTCAAGGTTAAGTAATTTGAAAAAAAAACTTAAAAAAGAAAGAAATTAGGTTTTCACTTGATTGGTTGGTTTGTAGATAAATTAAAAATGATATGTTATTTGTAACAATTTTTTCCTGCAAACCGTACATTTGTCAACGAGACCGGAGTGAAGTTGCTAAGAATCGTAATCGGATATTATGATATTGTAATCGAACTATAAATCGTATAGAAATAATGTGATGTTAGATTGTTTTATCCATTTCGAATCTCATTTTTACAATTTCGAAAAGACCGAAACTATCATCCAGTATCACGATTAAATGTTAGGAAAACACCAAAGAGGATTTCGATGATTTTTGTTATTTATTTAATACTTTATTACACAAAATTTCATAAAATATGTACAAACTAGCGGCGCCGGCCGGGGAGCGAATTTGGAATAAAAAGTACCCTATGTATTATTCCCGTTATTTTGCTACCCGTACACCAAATTTCATCGAAATCCATCCAGTAGATTTTGCGTGATAAAGTAACAAACATCCTCACAAACTCACAAATTTCATAATCATATTCATTTATTTCTGAACAATAAATACAACTTTGTTGAAAATAAAATTACATCTATCATAAAACAAAAAAAAACTTCATCCAAACTTTCGCATTTATAATATTAGTTAGGATGATGGACGCGGCGGAGTCCATGTGCATGTTGCTTTATGGCTGTAATACCTAAGATAGTATTTTCCCATTTTCCCACTCAAAGATTCCGTGGGGACCTTTTTCAGTTTTATTTGAAGTTCACGCGGATGAATTTTCGGGCAAAAGTTAGTCATATATATACCTACTACGACGACGGGGTCGACAATCCTTCTTTAACGATCATAATGTGTTAAATGATGCGCATTTAGCTTGTTTCGTTCACTTATACCAAGCAGTTAAAAAACATTTTTGAAGAACTTCCGGCCAAAATTGGCTTGGCAGACTTATTTATTCATAAGAACACTATTATTTCAAAGCGTTTGAAGTCATTTTTGTCGAGGTGTCATATGACGTAGGAAAACGTTCCCAGGGGCCAACTTTGGCGCCTGCTGCCAAGCCATTTCAGAACTGGCAGACTTAGCTAGCCCTCCTCTATGGTTGAAGGGCTACATGTTGCCACGTGTCTCGTAGTGGTGTCATATGAGGTAAAAAATATACCCTTAAAATTTTGACCCGAAGTGGAGGATTTTCTCAGTCATCCGGCCAATTTTCGTGAATTTTTTTTTGCAGCCTTGGTCACCGGAACTTTTCTGATCTGTTTCCATGCATTTCATCGTGGTGTCATGTCACGTAGGTAATTCATGGACGGGCTCAGGGACTGTCTTGTAATACGCCCATCGAAATACAACTACTACGTAGTACATAATATCTCGATGAATACGCCTGATATTGTAGTTGTCCATGGGCAGCGGTGATTGCTTACCATCAGGTGACCCGCTTGCTCGTTTGCCGCTCTATGTTATAAAAAAGGTCTAACTTAAAATCTGGCGTAGGTAAGCTCTTAGAATCTGAGATAATGCCTATAGTATATATAGCAGGCAAAAGTTGGTATAGAATTCGTCCTTCACACAGTCCAAGTCACGCTCATCAACTAGTCTACAAACAATTCATATGTAATAATCACATTAATTATGTCAAGTCACACTGTTCAAAGACAATTACCGCTTTCGTAATCAATAGTATTGGAACCACCGAATTTGGAATTTAAAGGCAATAGAAGTGCCATTTGCTGTCTATTATATGAAGATTAGTGAATATCATTTTTCACCCAATTCACAAAATTTCCAAAATTCATTTGTGCTCTCATTTAAGCTAAACGAGTGTACTCGTATAAGACCTCAACAAAATTTCAAGTTTTCTCGTTCGGCGGTTTTGTCAACGTACAATCAACATAAAAATAGAAATTTTATTTACTTTTAACATAAATCTACTATCTACTAAAGGACATTTTTATATTAATGTAATCTAGGCCTAGGGGAAGACCGCGAATGAGATAGCGAGATGACATCGAAAGTTATCAGCGGGAGTGGAAGCGGGCTTCACTCAACAGAGAATTGTGAAAGGAGAAAGGGGAGGCCTTTGCCCAGCAGTAGGACACATCATCAGACTAGGAAAAAAAAAGTAAATATTCAACGAAAACCTCAATAACGAATAGACCGAAAATTCAAAAATTCTTTCACCATTGAAATAGGTACTACATTTGAGTAACATAATAAGTCTATCCATGAGAAGCCGGGGTGGGCCGTAAGTATAGTTAGTATTATAGTTTCTGTGAGGCTCACCAAAAGTGTGTATACAGCAATACTTAGTGGAAAATTAAATTCTATTCAATTGGTGTGTGTTTGAATGAAGCGAAAGAGCTTTCTCTATGATGAATATGTCAGTGATGATGGTGACGATCTTAAACACTTCTATGTCCTATTATTTCTAATTCTGCGATTGAAACATACAAGTTGATTATGGCATTGCAAACATAGAGAATGCTTTGATTAAGTGTGTATCTACACTATAACTAATATGATTTATTGTTTGTTTGTTAAAGCCTTAAGGGTAGGGGGTTTAGATATAGATAACCCTAAATTCTGACGCCATTGACACTATGAGATAACGACGCCTAATGTGGCGGTGTGCGTTTTGCGGTTTCAGACACAGAATTGTATGAAAAATATTAATAATGGTCTCTTGTATCGTCGATATCAGCGCAGCGTTGAGGGGCAAGCGCGGTGAGTGGGGAGCGGTGACGCTAACCTGTGCGTGTGTGCGTCTCGGATTCTCAAGGTTTAAGTTTATATGATTTGTTTATAATATAAGGAAAATTTATTATATTACGTACCTATGTATGTGAGTAATTTATTAAGAATTTATTATACATAGATACAACATATTATCACGCCTTTTTCTCGTTGGGGTAGGCAGAGACTAGCGAGTTCTACTTGCTTCGATCCTTAATTATAATTAGTTTTTTTTTTGTAATAATTAAGTATCATAATTCATTATAATGGACCATAAATATAATTAAGACCCTTTTTAGGTAATTTCTGAAAATACTATTCAGAATATTATTTTATATTTCAGGTTTTACTCTACCCGTGTACCAAATTTCATCAAAATTAGCTTAACGGTTCAGGAGCTACTGAGTGACAAACATACTCACTCACACACATCAAAAATTCGCATTCACCACAACTAGCGGTCAAGACCGCTTAGCTAAATCCTAACTCATATTATAAACGCGAAAGTTAGTTTGTTTGTTACTCTTCACGGTTTATCTACTGAACCAATCTTTCTGAAATTTCGCATACACATAGTTAGAAGTACTGAGAAGGACATCTATCAGACAGGGTACTTATCATCCCGGGAAAATCACTGTTGCCGTGTGAAACTCACGCGGGCGAAGCCGCAGGCAAAAGCTATTCTGATATAATTTGCAACACAGAACACCCAACCCAAGGGAGAGAGCTCCTGAGATCCTCAATAATAATCTCTGATAATAGCAACTGTATGATTCAAAAGATGTTTATCTCCGAGAACCACTCCAATTCAAAGCACAGACAGATAGACATTATAATTGATTTGAATATGTAAATTTAAGGGCCGTTTCTCCGGAACTAAGTGGTACAAAATCTCGGGAGATCTCTTATTTACATTTGTAATTGTGAACAAGTCCCTAATACGATTCTGTGTCCTCGTTAATTCCACGACGGGCCCTTAATGAAGTACGTGTTTTACCCAAAAACTCATCAATGGAAGGTATTTTTGGATTTCTTTTGTTTTTTCGTAATTCCCAGAGCTTTCCGCTTTGAATTTCTTTGCATCTTAATTTTAACCTCTAGATTAAATACCTTATTTGGCACACAAAAAGTAGGTATATATTATTTTTTGAAAATGCTTTATTATTAACTAGCTTTCGCCCGCAGCTCCACCCGCGCTTATATTGATCCCTCGGGAACCGTACTTTTTTCCGGGATAAATGATAGCCTATATGTCCATCTATGGACCCCTGACCATTTGTATGAAAAATTATATGACGATCAGTTCAGTAGATAAAGCGTGAAGAGGTAACAAACAAATAAACAAACAAACTCATTTTCGCATTTATACATAACTAGCTTTCGCCCGCGGCTTCGCCCGCGTGAATTTCCCACGGGAACTGTGCTTTTTCCCGGGATGAAAGGTACCCTATGTCCTTCTCCGTATTTCTAACTATGTGTATGCGAAATTTCAGGAAGATTGGTTCAGTAGATAAAGCGTGAAGGGGTAACAAACAAACTCACTTTCGCATTTATAATATTAGTTAGGATTAAGATAGGTAGGACTAGCTTCATATTTGTTGCAATAAAGTATTTTTACATACTTTTTTACTTTTTCAAAAATATTACAAAATCATAATATTTACTTCGAACACGTCCGAACCAATGTCGGCCAGTTTAATTAATGTTTCTAATTAGTTACTGCGCGGCTGGATCTCCGAAACCGTGTACCATTTTTGCTGGTCATATTTAATAGGGTATTTGACAGTATTAAAAAATTCTATAACTATTTTTTTAAATTTTTTGGATTTTATAAAATGTCATAAGAAGCAACGATTGTGTTATACTCAGAGAGAAAAAAATCACTACGTGTTATACTTCCATATGGTTAAAATAATTTAGTATTTCAAGCTCAATGCAAAGCTCATGGAAGTAATAAGTACTCGTACTTATTACTTCCATGGCAAGGCTCAATGACTTACGAGTATTTCAGATTGTCAAATCCATAGACATAGAAAAAAAACATTAATTAAAAAAAAATCTAGCTCTATATGAAGTGAGACGGTGCGACTTTCACTATGTAAAAGTTGCACCGTAATTTAAAAAAAAATGAGAGATTAAATCTTGACATACACCATTGCCATTAGCAACTCCATATTAGAAGAAATATACAACATTATCAAATTATTCATAGTTCGTTTAACGCATGGAAGTAATAGGAATTCCAATAATGGTTTGACGTGCCAAACCGTTGCATTTGACAGCCCAATTATTGAGGAAGGAAATAACTTATATTCATTCGCCTACTAAAAGAATAACAATACCCAATTTTCATAAAAAAACAATGGGATATGAGCCAAGATATGGCTCCATACCATAGACATAGAAAAAAAAATCAAATTATTATTATTTTTACTCTATGCTCCATACACATTAACGGCTCTTGCCAATGTTCTCTTGTTTTTGCTGCATTATATACCAGTCATATAATCACAGTCTACTTTTTATTTACTTCCCGTATATGTATAATACCTACAATAGATACCCCGAAATTCGCCATGGTTCCTAAGCACAGCCAAATTTCACGCGGGCTAAGCAGGCACAACGAAACGATAAAAGAGACTGACGACGACAATACTTTTGCAAAAATACTAAATCGCAGAACTTACGAAAAACAATTCAAGTTTATGATACTAGATGAGCACCATTTTCCTATCTTCCCCTTCATATTTTCATACAAAAATCATAAGTCCCAGTTTAGAGGACTGAGGCGGCATCAAATAAATAGGTCCATTGCATGAGATGAGGTGAAATAAGCTCCCGAGGGATAAAAGGATACGATGGATATTTATAAGAGACCCCACAGATGTTTCGTTTTCCAACACAGGTATAACTTCAGATACGCGGTGGCCTAGTGGTTAGGGCAGCCGCCCTGTGGCCTTAAAGGTCCCAGGTTCAAATCCGTGCTATACGAAAGTTTGTGTACCAATCTGACTCATGTATAGTAGTTTTTATAGACCACTTGCTTCTGGTGAATGAAAACATCGTGAGGAAACATGTACTCTAGTTGATTATCAGCTAGTGTGTGAAATGGAGAAGGCAATGGCAATGTACTTGTTGTGTGCGTTTTATTCCACATAATCATCACAACCCTCAGTCATGAGGAATACGACTAATCCTGCTTTAGCAAGGAAGGATAAGATAAATATATACCGTAACTTCGTTTTTAAACAACCAGTGTATATGAACGTCAGATGCAGAGTGTATAACTGGATGCCGGGACTTATAAATGAATAAACTGTGATAGTAGAACTTATAGAAACCTATATTATAAAACCAAGAAACAACTAATACATCAACTAAATAATGTCCCTGCCCTAAATGAATATCAATGACAATCTGTCAGAAAAATAACAAGAAACAATCGAATCATTTTCCCTTCTTTAAATACTAATCTTTTTTTGTAAGCGGCCAGAATTACAATAAAGAAAACATTTTATACACAGAGAAACCTATTTCATTTATTTTAGCCCTCGCGCCTCGGCTTCCCCTGCGCGAAACTCGGTTTTTACCTATTTCACCCCCTTTTAAGGGTGGAATTTCCAAAATCCGTTCCTTAGTGCTCATTGGTTTGTCAACCTATGTTCATAGTTCCATATGCGTTTTATTGTTTAAAGTTTATTTAATTTAGTTTACATTACTAGGTACCATGCATACACTACTCTCTGTTTGGTCTAATGGTTGACTGGTAGAGAATGTCATATGGCGTAAGTCCACCATTTGGACATAATTTCTGAAATTTTGTGCAATAAAGTTTTAAATAAATAAATACATACTTACATCATAAAAAAAATAAAGGTCGACTGTTAGATAATGCTTGTGCATTAAGACCATCTATTGTGCCATACATTGTGTTTGTACAATAAAGGATAAATAAATAAATAAATAAAATCATAGCGTAATTCTTAAAACATGAAGTATTCGTTACATAATATAACTGAACACATCAGTTAAATGAGCCAAAAATCAAAGTCCATTCATAACCAATTACTTACATTTGATACAGATCCTATGCAGAAAACAAGGAACGAATTACAATTACAACACCTCAAATCGGACCAAATTACAATATAATTATGTTGGAGCATCAATCCTGTGTAATTAGAATGAAACCCTTAGCAACGGCTAAGGCTGGGGCCTGAGTAATAGCGATGTAAATTATATTTGTAGAGAATTTTAAGTACTTTAATTTATGTGAGCAAAATCCAAAAAAAAACAGAGGATTTTTTTTTTTGCAAGTTTGAATGTTGCGTCTCGAAATTTTGTAATCAAACCTCAGATACGGATTCAGCATCCCAAAATACGTGTAGAATGGATATCAGAACAACCCCAAAACTTTCGCAGTAAAACCTTAATTTGACTATATGTGCTACACCCGATATTTTTCTACCCGTTACCAACTTTCATCAAAAACATAGATATTGTGTGATTGAGTCACAAAATCATATCCAAACTTTCGCATTCATAATATTAGTTGATATTGCCTGATTAAGTAACAAAATCATCATCAACTTTCGCATATACGAGTATAATATTAGAAAAAATCAGTCAATATCTATAAATAAAGCTAATAGGCGAATCTCTCAATACCAGTTGGCACACCATGTGTTTTGATCCTTACTAAAAGTACAGTACTAGTTTTCTTAATAGATGGCATGAAATCATAGTATTACAATATTAATCCATTCCATTCATTACCTTTTTTGAGCAAAAACCTGGTCGAGGTGTCGCGTGACCAGAGGGCTTGTGAGTTCTTTTCTCAAATAATAAGCATTGCCATCCAACGTGGCAATGCTGCCAGCCTCCTAGGCACGCTTCCGCGGGGCAATGACTTGCAGGACATTTTCTACATTAGTTTTAATTTATTAGGAGTTATTTTTCTTTTTTAGTTAGTTTTAGTAAATTATTTAGTTAGTTAGTTTTAGTTTTTAGTTCCTTTAAAAATGTTATCTCATTAAAGTTATTTTAAATCCATTCCGATGTCGCCATCTATTGTCATTTTATGGTTACTAATTGGCAAATGTTCCAGTTGGGACCCCTGCCACAGAATTATTATAAGTACTACGTACAGAAAGGACTACTCCCTGCCCCTCCCGCAATATGGCACCCCCCGCACTTCTCCCCCGTTCTTGTGTGTATTAGGACGCTATGACTATGAAAACGCACACATTGATGTGTTACTGACGTGTTCACGGTTTCATTTGTAGTAGTAGTAAGTATATTTGGCCCCCATTTCTATGAAGCGCCCGCCCTGTGCCCCTGCTAAAACATATTACTTACCGCCGTAAGTTAAACCACATCTTGAACAGGGATGTCAACAAAAGAAAATTATACTTGCAAATGCAGAGCTATTCTTTTAAAAGGGTTTAATATTTTGTATTGTTCGCAGCGGGACCGTCTCAAACCCACTGTAATTCTGTTTTAATTTGGATGACTTTCGTATTTCGTCCACGTCATGACTTTCTACAACCAACTCTATGTTTAATACAGTTTTTACTAGAAGTGTCCTTAGTGGGGTCGCTTTATGTGGGAAGTTTGGGAATTTCGGAATACAGTAGGTAGTACGGTAGGTAGTACCTACTATATCTGCTTATAATATACTTGCTGCTGCTTTATAATATACTACTGCTATATAATATACTTATATATCTCTCGGGATATATTATGTATGTACTTCATCAAAGTATTGTACTTAGCAGGTGAAGACACGTTCCCGGGAAGGAACCTGAAATACTAACTAATATTATAAATGCGAAAATGAATTTGTTTCGTTATCTAATGAACCAATCTTCCTGAAATTTCGCATACATATAGTTAGAAGTACAGAGAAGGACATATAGAGTACCTTCCATCCTGGAAAGTACTGTTCCCTTGGAAAATTCACAAGGGCGAAGCCACAGGCAAAAGCTAATATTTCAATTGAAAAAAAAATTAAAATATAATATTTCAAATTTATAAATAGTGTTATACTTATAGGAATAGGACTAGGACACAATAATTCCTAACTCGCCAACCCTAGAAAACGTGTTTGTCGCATGTATTACATTTTTGATGAAAGAAACGTTGTTTGGAGGAAATTAATTATGTATACCTTAACAATTACATAATTTTGTTTATTAATACGAACAAAAGTCCATGTTTCAATTAAATTCTAAATTAATAATGTTCGATACTAACACTGATGTCAGATTTTATTCAAGTCGCCTAAAGGCATCTGACATGACTTTTCTACCGCCATCTAGTGGCAGTAGCCGTATACACACTAGTAAACTAAACAGTCAGCCAATGTGCAGATTTTCTCACGATGTTTTCCTTCACCGGAAGCAGGTGGTGGTCTATGAGAAAACTACCGTACATGAGTCAGATTGGTCTACAAACTCATGTGACACAGGTAGGATTTGAACCCGGGTCCTATCTGACCTCAGGCGGGTGTCATTACCACTTGGCCACCACCGCTTCGTGCTATCAATTCTTCTGTACGTGAAGTAACCTAACTCCGCTTGAACGGCTGGACCGATTTGGATACAATTTTAGGTGTATGTTTCAATGAGTTGTCGGTAAGTCACCTTTGTTAGGAGTTTTAAAAAGAATCCATTTTGTCCGAACAATTCCAATTTTTTTGCAGGAAACGTTGGTGAGACGCGTTTTCAAAAGAGTAAAGTGGAAAGGCGTGTAACAATAACACATTTCCTACCAAATGCCGATTATATGCAACATTTAACATGTTATTGTAAAGCTATGAATAAAATGAATGTGCTAAAGGGTTTTTAGAAATATGAAGACGTATTTAGTAGGTACCTAAATCATTCTAACATTTCCGTGAACATATTGAGTAGGTAATACCTACCTACTTATGAGTTATATACCTACTATGTACCTATATTCATTTCATGTCTAAAATTTTTTCACATTTATAGGTACTTTATCAAATTTTCTCGGATTTGAATTTTAAAATTACTATAATATTTTATTTATATAGCCTGAGCAGAAATATATTGTGGCAGCACTTATGCGTTTTATATTGCAACATTATTGATTGCGGATTTAATGGGTGGGAGCACGCCCCATGCCCGACTGCTATTTTGTGTACATACTGTGGAGGCAGGTTCCATAACCGTACATATCAAATTAAGATAACAGATATCAAAATCACAGGGTTATTAAAATAACTGGATTTAATACCTAGTAGTAATAGTTTCTTACAAGTTTATTTCCAAAAAAATAATCCGCCACCATTAGTGATGTGCAGTTCTCGAAATTTTCAAAGAACAAGCGGAAACTTCCTTAAAAAATTCTCGGAAATATTCTCGAGAAGGGAAGTGACCGGTGCCCTTCCCAGAAATAAAAATACTGGATCCGCCCTTGATTGAAAGTCAAACTTTGACAGGAGAAATGACAAATGGGTTTTTTAATTTGTTGCCAGTACAAGAAATTAGTTCTATTGCTTTTCCGCAACATGGCGAGGGTTTTTATATTTCTGGTCAGGCTATATTACTTAGATCTATTCCATGATGAAAATCATATAACTTACCTACTTTATTTGATTTATTACATAGGTACTTAATTACATACATAGGTTAAACGCCTGTTTTTTTGTGAATTCATCTTATTACTTTAAATTATTCCATTATGTCGAAACTTACAACAATAAGGAAAAAACTGGCAAAAACGTGAAATTGAAACAAGGAAACCTTAAATACTTACATCAGAAGTTCTCAACTCCTACAGCTTTTATTTGAAAAACTTTGACGATCTCGCAATAAAAGTCACTTCACTTTATGACGCACTTTTCACGAAAAAAATAGAAGTTTTATATATATAGGTAACGTAAATTTTTGGTAACATTTATCGATAAGAAGAGCGGAGTCGCCTGGCACAAGCATTGTTTGCTCAAAAGGCGGCTCCAGCAATTAGTTTAAGTTAAAAAATGTTTGCTGTTACCCAATAAAAAACATTTTTTTTTTTTTGTAACTAGCTTTTGCCCGCGGCTTCGGCCGTGTGAATTTCCCTGATTTTCGCTGGATGAGAGGTACCCTATGTCCTTCTCAGTACTTGAAACTATGTGTATGCGATTTCAGAATGATTGGTTCAATAGATAAAGCGTAAGAGTTACTAACAAACTCACTTACGCATTTATGGTATTAGTTAGGACTAGCTACGACCCGCGAATTTAATCGCATGGGAATTTTAATATGGCTATGTACGAGCAATGCACCGTACATTTATGTTAAAATTCATCAATGCACCTATTCGCCACATTCCAATGAAATTTTAGCCAGTTCGCATTCGGTCATCAAGAGCACCGCGCGTCCTCATACGTTTCATGGCCCATCATAATTCAACAGTTTTTATCAATATAGTTATTTTAAAACCAGTCTACCACTACAGTATCACTTCTCTTCTCACGGGTCTAATGAACGAGATCTCTTTTGAGAAATGAATTTTATTCCTTCTATTATAACCATAGACGTAGAAAAAAAATCATCATCAATACATATAATAAAACTGTAACTGGTCTGTGCCTGTACATAGGAGATATTTAAGAAAACAAACTAGGAGGGGTCTTTATACGGCCAATAGAAGCCTACGATTTTTTTTTGAATTTTTGTCTGTCTGTCTTTTTGTCCGTTTGTTTGTACGCGCATCATGCAAAAACTACTAGGCCAAATTTGATGCGGTTTTCACTGTTGTATTGTTGAAGGTCTAACTTAAAATCGTAGTTCTTAATGGCGTAGGTCTTATCTTGATCCGTCACTTAGAACCTGAGATATTAACAATAGTAAATACGCGCGGAGGAAGTTCGCGGGCACAGACTAGTTCTTTAATGAACATACAAACTTGATTGTCAATGTCAAATGAAAAGCCCAAAAACATTCATAATAGTGTGCTCAAAATTCAAATTTTTGTACAGATTGTTCACAAATTCTAAGGAACCCAAACACACCAATAATGTCAAACTTGACAAAAGTGAGCTTCACAGAATATATTAACCTATCCTTAACCAACATAGGCAAAAACCATATCTGACATCCCGCTTCCTCAGCTGTCTGTCTCTAAGAAAAAAAAATGAAACTCTATGATTATAACTTACATACATACATACATATTACCTTTTTTCTGTAGGGGTAGGCAGAGACTAGCGATTTCCACTTGCTACGATCCTTACAGATCTTTCTTGCTTCCTCTACACTCATCACTCCCTTTATACATGCTCACCGGTTATGGGTGCTCCTAATATCACCCTTTTTATAACTTTACTGTGTACATAAATAAATAAAAAGAAATGAGAGTCGTCCATAACGGTCCATACGATTCTTTGGTCAACGGCATCCGATCATCCAATCATACGCTTTATTGAATCGCAAAATCGTACGATTAATTTGGGATCTTTAAATTTACGAATATATTGCTTTTATTGTACGCCATTTTAGATTTTCTTTCGCTTTGATAACCAGTACGTTTATTAAACAAAGTCCATCGCCAGTCTATCTTTAAAAGCTAATATAATAAAAACTAAAGAATTGTAAAGAAAAGTGAAAGAAACTAAAGAAGTGTTGAATTAGGCCTGTGGTGTGGCCCTAGAATAGCACCAACCCATCTCTTCCCGTGGGTGTCGTAAGAGGCGACTAAGGGATTTAAAACACTGGAGGATGGGCAGCAACATCTTTCCGCGTACTATGCCATCACACTGCGATCGCCAACCCGCCTGCCAAGCGTGGCGATTACGGCAAAACCCCCCATGGATAAAATCCTTGGGGGAGGCCTTTGTCCAGTAGTGGACGTCTTTGGGCTGAGAGAGAGAGAGAGAAATAATTGTCACGCGGTTTTCTCTATTGGATAAAATTCATAATCATAATCTTTACCATTTTCTCACATAAGGGGTTGGGATCATAGAATTAATGGTTAGGATACCTAGTTTTTTCCATGTCGTTCATATTGGATGTTTATATATGTAATTGTAATGCATACAATGTAGCAGCTGGTGCAACCACAGGAATTCTGAAATTGCTCAATTACCTCAAAATTAATTTATTTTCATGATAAGTGCAAGTTTCAGAGCAAGTTGGCTTTTATACTCATGCAGACCTACCTAAGCCTATTTTCCCTTTAAATGGTTAACGTTTATAAAATCACTAGCCGCGCCCCGGGGCTTCGCTCCCGTGTGAATTTTGGAATAAAAAGTACCCTATATGCTATTCCCGGTATTTTTCTACCCGTATAACAAATTTCATCGAAATCCGTCCAATAGATTTTGCGTGAATGAGTTACAAATATCCTCACAAACTCAGATCCAAATTTTCGCATTATAATTTCTAATATTATATAGTAGCCACGGGAACAGTGCTTTTTCCCGGGATGAAGGGACCCTATGTACTTCTCCGTACTTCCAGCTATGTGTATGCAAAATTTCAGGAAGATTGGTTCAGTAGATAAAGCGTGAAGAGGTAACAAACAAACAAACAAATAAATAAATAAACTACTGTCGCATTTATAATATTAGTTAGGATTAGGATAATTGAATATTATATGGTAGCTTTTGCCTTTGCTTAGGAATTTCCCTCGGGAACAGAGCTTTTTCCCGGGATAAAAGGTACCCTATGTCCTTCTCAGTACTTCTAACTATGTGCTTGCGAAATTTATGCAAGATTGGTGCAGTAGATAAAGCGTGAAGAGGTAACAAACAATCAAACTCACATTGTCATTTATAATATTAGTACTTATAATATAGTAGGGTACAGCAACAGAAACCTCAATTTCTTTACGGTAAATTAGAAAAACAATATCCTATCACGCGACTCCCCGTGGGGGAAAAAATAATAGCTCCTATAGTTGCTTACAATCCCAGGGACCAGATTGAGTTAAGAAATATCCCGATAAATCCCTGTTGGATAACACTCTTATATTGTGTCCTTGAGGTTTCTCCTCTTTTTATACTGCTATATTTTTAAACCAAAAACAACTATAAGGTGAAGTTTGGTCTTCATTCCCTTGAGGAATTAGTGGAAATTCGAACTTGAGACCACTACAGATACGAGTATTACTCGATGACCAAAAAAGGAGTGTTATGATTTCAGAGTTCATGTTTGTATGTAACTTTTAAAAGATTTTGATGTGAGAGATATTTTTTAGATTCCTTGCATTTCTCCGAGTGACATAGGTTATGTGAGTTGTCGTGTTTTTATGTTTTAATATGAAGCTTGTTTACCTTGAGAGATGCGCAGGCTGGTATCTACAATCTACATGGAACTAGACATTTTGTTTTTTTTTATAACATAGGACGGTAAACGAGCAACCGGGTCACCTGATGGTAAGCGATCACCGCTGCCCATGGACTACTGCAACACCAGAGGTATCACAAGAGTGTTGCCGGCCTTTCGTTTTTTGAAGGTTCCAATGTCGTATCGGTTCGGGAACACCGCCGCAGGAAGTTGGTTCCACAGTTTGGTCGTACGTGGCAAGAAGTGTGTTTTAAACGTACGTAATGTTTCCCATGGATACTAATACCTATTAAATAATCTGTGCCATGGGTACCTATCTATATCTGTGGGAGAAGTACCTAAACTAACTGACTGGGTAGATCAATGATCGACTCCGCTGTTAAGTATGAAATGTCGTTGTACAGTCGTTCAGTGTCATTGTACAGTGTACAGTTACACTCTCTCTCTCTCTTTAGTCGTATTTCCTTATGACTGAGGGTCGTGGTCATTATATAGAATGAAACGCACACAATGACTCTATTGGCAATTTTAATGGAGTGGTTTGCCATTGCTTTTTCCATTTCACACACTACACAGAGTAGAGGTTTCCTTATGATGTTTTCCTTCAGCTGAGATTAGTATTTGGTGAGACAGGGGGTCTGGTATACGGTGTATACGGCTACTGCCAGTAGATGGCGGTAGTCGTAAAAGTCATGTCAGATGCCTTTAGGCGCCTTGAATAAAATCTGACACCAGTGTTAGTAATAACATACTCGATAAGAAAGAAAGAACTGTCCGTTAGTTCTAAAGTATCCTAGTACTACGTATTTCATTACTAAAGTTTATGAGAGCGAAGTATGAAATGCCGATGTATGGTAGTTCTAAAGTACGCTATTTCGAAGTATGCGAGTACAATGTACGTTAGTTCTAACATATCCGAGTTCTAAGTATTCCAGTGCTAATGTATACGAGGGTCACCTAAAGAAGGATAAGTGCTTGCAATTCGCAACTATTGGAATCAAATCAATATTTAGCATTTCGAAGTTTCGAAAAGAATTCAGATGAACTGGAAATCGAAGAGATTTGCAGTTTTGTTTTATTGTGCAAGTTCTTAAAGATTCCTGCGATCGAGGAAAATACTTTTATTTATTCTGAATACTTATAGCAAGAAGAAATATTACTTTTTCATGTCTTTTCAAATTCAATAATAAGTAGCTATTTCATTATCACCATATAGGAATATTGTCGCCCGCGACTTCTTCTGTGAATTAGATGCCGTATAATTAAAGTATAGACTTAGATCGAGAGTTTTGAGAGAGGCCTTTCACCAGTACTGGGACATTGACGGCTATTGAATTTAATTGAATCGAATTAAATTAAAATAATTAAAGTATCGGATAATCAGTTTAAGGCAGGAAAGTAAATATTCATTAGCTACTTTTTTTTTCAAAAAATGATCCCCCAAAAGTCCGCAAAGTGGGTGTGATAGTTTGTATAAAAAACACACAAGTTACTTTTCGCTGCAGGCCGAGTTTACAGATAAAAAAATTATAAAAATGTGTTTATTTTTCTGCAAATAGTAGTTACGTGGTTTTTTCTGTAAAATGTCTGTACAGAGCATAGAGCTAGAATTTTTTTTTTATTTTACTTAGAGACACAGACTGCTGAGAAAGCGGTATGTCAGATATGGTTTATCCTACCAGGGCTCACGCCTGGTTGAAAAATTTTTGTTTTTACATAACTTGTCTAAAACTAATTTAGAAAAAAAAAATGAAAAGTCACATTCAGGCAGAACAATATTATAATTTTGTAAGTAAACAGTACCAAAAAACATTATTACTGAAAAACTAGTACACACACATAAAAGGAGAGTGACTCACGTTATATTAATATACGTGATAAGCAGATTTTCTGCTTCGTTATACAATGACAAATAAATACTACATATTTCGATAGCACACGGAGAGAAAAACTTAGCTGTAGTTACTAAAATTTAGGGATGGTAGCTAAATTCCTTCGAAAATATAGGGACAACGAAGTTTTTAGCAACCATATCAAAGTGTTTTTAGCTACCAAAACTTACCTGTGATAACTAATATTTTTTTGCTGATATAACTCAAAATCGTAGAAAACTTAGGAGTGGCAGCTAATTTTATTAGCTAAATTTTGCTGACACTGCTAACCATTTAATCCATATTTAGCAGTGAGTTAGTTGCGCTGTGCAATCACTTTATCTGCGACGGCTAAAATGATTCGTCGCCATAGAAGCTAGCATTAGCTTTATCGACTAAATTAGTTTGATGAACTATCAAATAATGTTAGCAGCGAGTGACAATGAACTTAGCTGTCGATGTAAATTAAGTTTGTTATTGTAGCTAAGAGTTTTAGTAGTCATCGAAAACAGTATTAGCTATAGCAACTAAATCAGTCTGATACGCTATCGAATTACTTTAGCGGAATTTGACAATGATCTTAGCTGTAGTTGTAAATTAGATTTGTTATTGCAACTAAAAGTTTTAGCTGTGAGTTCTAATCGATTTAGCTGCGACAGCTAAAATAATTCCTCGCATTGAAGATTATGTTAGCTACAGAAACTAAGTAAATTTGAAACTCTTTCGAATAATCCTTAGCGGTAGTTGACATATGTTTAGACGTAGCTGCTAATTATGTTTGTTAAGTTAACCAAGGGGTTTAGTTGCGTAATGCAATTTTTTTGTTGAAATGACTAAAATTATTAGTCGTAATGAAGATAACGTTAGCTGCAATAACTAAGTAAATTTGATACTCAATCAAATAAAACTTAGCGGTAGTCGACATATGTTTAGCTGTAGCTGCTAATTAGGTTTGTTACTTTAACCAAGGGGTTTAGTTGCGTGATGCAATTTTTTTGTTGAAAAGACTAAAATGATTCGTCGTAATGAAGATAACGTTAGCTGCAATAACTAAGTAAATTTGATACTCAATCGAATAAAACTTAGCTGTAGTCGACATATGTTTAGCTGTAGCTGCTAATTAGGTTTGTTACTTTAACCAAAGGGTTTAGTTGCGGGTTGTTAATATTTAGTTGAAACGGCTAAAATAATTGCGTGAAATACACTGTAGTGTTAGCTGCAGTAACTAAGTAAATTTGATATCCTATCAAAGGAGTATGGGCATTTTGGGCTAAATTTAATTTTAACCCAACAGTTATAAAAGTGGTTCTAAATGATAGGTAATAATGTGTATGCCATATTATAGTACTACAACTCAGTTCTAATCAAGCGCGAAATTGATGTTTTAGCCTGAATTGTAATTGAACAAATATTTCATATGTAATAATACCTACGTAACTATATTATTCTTTAAATATATAATAAAATATCATTTATTAGCGGTATAGCGTTGTATTGATGTTAATACTCGCAGTTGCAATAATAATAAGGTAATAAAAATAAGTTCGAAAACTAAAACCCGACTTGGAACTTCTTTTTATTACCTTATCATTATTGCAACTGCGAGTGGTAACATTAATACAACGCATGACATTTCATTATATTTATTTTAAGAATAATATAGTTACGTATTATTACATATAAAATATTTTTCAATTACAATTCAGGCTAAAACACCAATTTCGCGCTCGATTTGAACTGAGTTGTATTACTATAATATGGCATATACATTAATACCTATCATTAAGCACCATTTTTATAACTGTTGTATTAAAATTAAATTTAGCCCAAATTGCCCAGACTCCTTTGATATGATATCAAATTTATTTCGTTACTGCAGCTAACACTATCTTTCACGCAATTATTTTAGTAATTTGAACTAAATAATTACAACACATAACTAAACCCTTTAATTCACGTAAAAACCCCAATTAGCAGCTACAGCTAAACATATGTAAAATATAATATTTCTCTCTCGTTCACATAATATTCGCCTGCAACGAGCGGGATGGAAAATCTTAATAGTAAGTCAGTCGGCTATCGTGTCGTACTGTAGCTGCACTTGGTACGATTTGCCGCAATGATGAAATAGTTAAAATAAACTTATTGCCACTGCTGCTAAAAAAAAACATAGTTACAAAGAATTTACATCACGCAACTTTCATTAGATGAAAACAATCAAATGCTGAAATTATTGTAATAACTTTATTGTAAAAAAGCAATAGTTAATTGCACTTTTAAGTTACGCCAGCCAAAAATTATTTTTACGGATACCTCTTAAACAGCACATACGCAATACGCAAGACTATATTGTATCATTTATGATCAAAAAACACTCATTGATGTTGTCTTCGTCCGGTGATACTGCAAACAATTGATGACTAAGCGGAAGGCCCCGTTGAAAACAGTTTTCCTTATTGTGCAGGTTGGTTGGCAGGACTTCAGTGGCAGACTGAAAATTTTTAAAAACATTTGTAAGGCATGCCTGATGAAAACCTCAGAATAATTAGGTATTAATGAATTTATTTTGTTAAACTACTTACTTGAACATATTGAATAAAGCTATCTTTAGTTTCCAGTCCAATCTTGATGGAGGAAATGGAAGCCTCCATTGCGTTTTTTCCTCATTACAATATTTTTAATTAGAAATAACAATGGAATGGCTCTCAGAGTTTTGATCGTTTTCCCATCTGCAAATAAAAAGAAAAAATCACCTGATGCATTTACTTCAAAATTCTGCAGTGTTCCTATAGTGCGATTTAAGCTTAAAACCTCACAATTTATAACTAACCTGATGTACAGCAGTCGTTTATTGCATTCTGTTCTCTTACTGGAACTTTACTACGTCGTCGGCCACTCGCTATATATTTGCATTGCAGCGTCAGGATATAGATTACCAAAATCCATTTCTAGCTGTGGGAAATACAATAGAGATATAATATACATCATAGCATTCAGTAAAACTACACTATTAACAGTCAGGAACAAAATTAGAGGAATGCTTGCTTAAAGAAGAATATGCTTGTGGTCTGAGAGCGAGAGAAAATCATATAATATGCAAGCTGCTTCTCTTCCCGGGCAGATCGTAAAAGTCAATCAAGGGATATAGTGCCGTATAACTGATGTTTGTCCTATCCTAGGATTGGATCTGGTCTACCCTTTCGGTTTCGGAGGTCAGACGGGAGTAGCTTTGTGTAAAAACCAGTAACCTCGTCAAATCACCTAGGCTAGGTACGGACCCCGGGTTCTGAAGCGTTACCGCAGAGGACGTAGCCGGGAATTCACTCTAATGTTTTATTACATGAGTTATACATGACCCAGGTAAATCTGAAAAAGATTATTTTCCATCTAAGCAGGAATCGAACCCAGTACCTCAGTGTGGTAGTCTGGAATCATGGCTACAGAGTTCGTCATTTAATTGGTTTTTAATAGTGACAATAACAAGTAATGAGAGATTAATTGGCAGACACTCAAGCTATGCATGATTTTATATAGTAGGTACCTACTAAGCGAAAAAAATTACAATAATTGGTATGGTTTTCATTTCATACATTTTGCTACGATTTTGAGCTATTTTTTTCCCCTGAGTATATGTGCTTATAGGTACTTAAACAGGCATAGGCTTGTTTGTGGTCGCCATAATACGGGGGAATAGAAAAAAGTACATTACCTAGGTACAAGTAGTTACTAACCTTTAAATTTTTCAATTATTTGTTGAACTATCGAGGAGCTGTGAAATTTCTCTTGGTTGGTCCATCAGGTCCATATCTATTTATGTGTATCTACTTTTTTAGACACTACTGTAGTCAATCACTTCCCGCACTAGGTAACTAAATCACAGAAGAACACTGCACTGAACCAAAGAAAAATACACTAAACTGAACTAAAATAAATTGGCGGGAGGAGTGGCGGCCGATGCGGGCGCGGCGTATGGTATGGGACCAGTGTTGCTAGCTTAGCTTTTTAAATTGCCGTGATATGCATGCGTGATATAATGAATATACAGGATGTTTTTTAAATCATTGGCATCCTTTCTACTGGTGAAAGTACTCATGAACATGAGCAACTTTTTGTATGGGACCGACTCAATCCGATGGAAAAAAATCAGCTGTTCCATACATTTCGGGTGAGTAGGTATTGGAAAATAGTATGAAACAGCAGATTTTTTTTTCCATCGGATTGAGTCGGTCCCATACAAAAAGTTGATCATGTTCATGAGTACTTTCACCAGTAGAAAGGATGCCAATGATTTAAAAAACACCCTGTATTTCTGTCAGTTATAATGAAGCAGATTCACGAAGAAATTTAACACATAAAAATGTGTTATAAAGTCGTGATACTATAAACGGATAAAGTCTTCATACAAAATTTGAAAGAACTTAATCCCCCACCAGAAATATTAATAAGAAAAAAGAAACAAATTTTAATGTTAATTAAAAACCTTAAAAAACCTTCCGGTTTCCGTAGTTTACTTGTAAAGTTGACCCTTAAAAAGTTGTTTATTCCAAAATAAATATTACAGTTCTCTTCGCATTATTATTATGTATATCTCTTCCAAACAGACAGACAGACGGACAGACATGACGAAAATACTAACTACGAACTGAGGGTTTCTTGTTGTACTACGGAACCCTAAAAAGAACTTATTTTGTTTACTTTTTCGGATATTAAACTACGTACTTTTAAATTTATTATTTATAGGTAAGTAGTATTTTTCATTACCATACAGATTAAAATAAGATTTAAAACCCCGTCCTTTATGGAAAAAGGTACCGGCTTTTATATTTGGCAACACTTGCTACGTTGCTTTTCCCTCGTAAAACGCGAAAATATTTGTCGTAACAGCAAAATGCATTTTAGTTACTGTGACGAATATGATATTCGTTGGCGTAACTAAAACATTCGGGTTTACCCTAATTCAAATATCTATAAACATTTTTGTGTTGGCGACGGCGGTTGTATGTTGCGCCCGCCATGTAGACGACTTTTGAACCGTGGCATCAATGACATGACATGACATCTAAAGTAGAATAATATCATTCGATGCATGCTTGGCATCAAGAATATGGGAAAATTCAAGGTAGGTATACCTATGACTTTGCACACGTTTAGAAGCTGGTAAAGAATGATATGTACAAAAAACCGGCCAAGTGAGAGTCAAGCTCGCACACCGAGGGTTCCGTACACGCAAAGCATCTCACATTATTGCTCTAACTAAAAGACAAAAAAAAAAAAAAAAGTTTCAAAGTTTCAAAAACAAACTTGACTTTGCAGTTCGATCCCTAGGATTCATTCATACATGCTGCATCGAGCGCAAAAATAAGTTTGTAAAACACTTTTTTCCAACAACATATTTACAACTTTCAGATTTATTCCTGTACAAGTACTGTTAGACGTTGCTTTTGCCTAATTTTATAATTTTAGGTCAACGGGAAGTACCCCATAGGTATTGATTGTAGTCTAAAATCGCAAAATATGCAAAAATTCGCAACATTTACGGTAATATCTCCTGATTAGTATTCGATATTAATTTCTACTTGATACGTTTAAGCGTTCCTGAGAAAAAAAGTTTGACAGCCAGTCGGACAGACGGACAACAAAGTGATCTTAGAAGGGTTCCGTTTTTGCCTTTTGAGGAACGGAACCCTAAAAATGTCTATTCTGACGATATTAGATATCTACTCTACATAGGTATCTACGGGTTGAAATAAAAAGGTAGGTAGGTACCTACTTGGTGTGTGTTGAATTAAACCAACATACTCGACTAGGTTGTCGAGTACCTAATAAAATTGTGTGTAGTAGGTAGGTATAACAATGATCGCTAAGCCGCTCGCTGCTGACAAAAACAGTGTATTTTTTAGGTCTTCTTATGGAAATCGTTTTGGTTAAGTCCTTTTGTAATAAGTACCTACCTACAATATTCTTACAGTATCTCCGAACTTTAATAGCTGGTATTGTTCAAAACAATTTTCGTCGAAGGTGTAAGTATTCGTACGTTCTCATTTCAGCCCACTTTCAGTCGCATAAGGTCCTATGCTGGACGTAGGCCTCTCTTAAGTTTTATTGGGAGGATGTTGCCATACTTACCACGTTTGGCAGGCGGGTTGGCGAGCGCACTTTCTTGGTTTAGAGCACTTTCGATGGCTGGGAATGGATGGAAATTTAAGTACCTAACAGATTTTGGGAGAAGGGAGAACAGGTATTGAGAGTATCTCAATACCTGTTCTCCCTTCTACTCTCTCTCCTCATTCGGATGAGTTGAGAATGAGCAAGTATCGGCTCGGGAGGCCGGGCGCGCGTATGTACCCGATGCCCTATCTTTAACCGTTCTGTTCATACCTATAGGTATGAATAGAACCTATTCTTTATATTAATGTTGTGTGTAAGGATCTTCTCTAACAAGATTGGCTACATAAGCCACATGCGAGCTCACGAGAGAGTCTTTAATTCTTGAAGTTCCCGCCATGACCGAAATTGATCGGACACACATCATCATCACATCATCACCTATTTGTCCGCGCATACTTAGATACATACCTATGGTATGTATACCTACTAAAATCGGATTGTAAGTCTGTGAAAAATATTATTAGCAGCCTCACAAAAGTCTGAAATGCTACTACGACTAATATATTCTTGCTGTTCATTAATTATTGTTAGCAACATCAGCTAATTTGTATGTATCTGTTACAGCAAAGAATACTAGCTACAGTTTGTGAAAAAGTAGTCACAGTTACAAAATGTTCTTAGCAGCTTTTCAGAAGTCTGATTTACTACTACTTCTAATATATTATTGCTATTTGTTGCACAGAAAATTCCATGGTATAACTAAGGATTTTTTACAACATTAGCAAATAATTGCTTGGTAATTGCTACAAATAATATTAGCTAATGTTCTATTAAAAGTTAGTCACAGCTATAAAATCTTCTTAGTAGCTTCACAGAAGCCTGATTTACTACTACTTCTAATATATTAATGCTGTTTGTTGCATAGGAAATTTGATGTTATGACTAAGGTTCTCTGCAACATTAGCAAATGATTGCTTGGTAATTGCAACCAAGAATATTTGCTAAAGTTTTTCAAAATGTTAGTCACAGCTACAAAATATTTTTAGCAGCTTCACAGAAGTCTGATTTACTACTACTTCTATCATATTATTGCTGTTTATTGCATAGGAAATTTGTTGTTATAACTAAGGTTTTCTGCAATATTAGCAAACGATTGCTTGGTAATTGCAACAAAGAATATTTGCTAAAGTTTTTCAAAAAGTTAGTCACAGCTACAAAATATTTTAGCAGCTTCACAGAAGTCTGATTTACTACTACTTCTAATATATTATTGCTGTTTGTTGCATAGAAAACTCGATGGTATGACTAAGGTTTTTGCAACATTAGCAAATGATTGCTTGATAATTGCTACAAATAATATTTGCTAAAGTTTTTCAAAAAGTTAGTCACAGCTACGTAATATTCTTAGCAGCCTCACATAAATCTGATTTGCTACTACCGCCAATATATTATTGTTCTTTATTGCCTTGCTTATTTAGCTGAATGTCCCTTCATATGACTAAGATTATCGCATTGATGAAGAATACATATATTTAGTAGATAAATATAATAATTAAGTTAACAACTGGTGCAAAAATGTTATCCGTGTTTGCATAATGTTTTTATCAAATGCAACAAAGACATGATTTTGCTACCTGATACATGTACAATTAGCAATAGTGACAAAGTTTTCGACTACTAGAGCTAAGAATTATTAGCAGTCACAGCTAACGCCAATGACTAATAAAATTTTGTTGATGCGGGTAAAGAAATTAGCTTAAGTTGCTAATCAATTAGTAGCGGAAGCTAATTATTTGAAACTCTTTTAGCTAAATATCGTTAGTAAAGGTAGGTAATGGGTTTTAGTTGCTATAGAAAAGGCTTTGTTACAGTTGCTAAGATATTGTAAGCAGCAGCAAAGGAAATATCAGCAAAGCGAGTTTAGATACCACAGCTAAATCATTTCTTTCCGTGCAGTCATCGCTTGTTCGACTTCCATTATTCAGAATTTTGTGGTTTGACTGAACCTGCTCCTATAAATTTATGTTCTTAATTTGGACACCTTATTTCGTGTTACTTTTGACCTAGTAATCGGGTGAAAAACGTCCGTGCGAACCAAATTGCTCTGGACCGCGCAAGGGTTAACTATTTTCCAGGGCGTTATAACGCTGCCTTACAAAGGCAGGGCGGATAAATAAGCGGCCATTTTTCTTGCAAATTGAGAGGAAAAATTGCGAAATAAATTGTTCCCAGCTAGCTTGTGTGGAGTGGATGTTTCGTAAATTTTTCTATACAAGCTTGAGATGTTAACCGATGGCCTATTTGCCCCTCCATTCGGTTTTCCTAAATTAATAGTTGTGCCCAGTGGTGCAAAACGCATCATTCATCCATTTATTTGTATACATTTTGTGAGTAAGCAATTAATATTATTTCGTTGCACTTTATCGCACCACCTTACTCTCTGTTGGGTCTGATGGTTGACTGGTAGAGAATGCCATATGGCGTTATTTCTTCCATTTGTACATAGTTTCATATCACGCAATATCTACTGGACTGATTTCGATGAAATTTGGTATACGGGTAGAAAAATACCGGGAATAGCATATAGGGTACTTTTTATCCAGAAATTCCCACGGGAGCGAAGCCCCGGTGCGCGGCTAGTAATGTATAAAACAGCTGATTTTTTATTGAGAAAGTCACATTGCTGGTATTTTACAAATCATCAATATTTGGGGTGTCTTCTTTGTATTATCGAGTTTGTTAGATAAAACTGGGGTAAAAAAAAATCTAAGCCAATAAAAGGACTCTTTAATATTCGTTTTAGTATTTGTGTGTTGTTTTGTTTTTGAATTTTTATCATTAGTGCTGAGTGTCAGAAGACTTTTAAATGTTCACTTTTCAATCTACCAGTCCATCTCCACGAATAGTCTTCATTCATGAACACCTTACAATACAATTTTTCCCAAAATTCATCGTATGCAAAACAGTCTCGATAACAGAAATCGATTCTCAACTCGACACACAACAAGACAAGAAGCCTTGATGAATGTTGACTTAGGCTGAGGGCGTGGCGGAGACTGAGCCTGCATTCCGATGGATGATCAAAGGTATAGTACTGGAGATGCCGATGTTAGATGTTTAGATATTGTTTGCTGTTTTGGCAGTAACTTGAATCTTAGAAGGAGCAACTTCAATATGAAAGGTTTTGATGCTTTAAGGTCAGGACTGATTTGAGGCTACAAAATACAAATCGCGGCGTGTGCGCGTTGCAATAACATTTTTTGTACAACACAATGTTCTACTTTCGTTGGCAGGATCGATCAGATTTTGTACCTATTTCTCAAATATCTTTCAAAATATTAGTCTAAAAACAAAAGTGATCGGATAAAACTTTATTATCCTACTCCTAACTAATATTATAAATGCGAAAGTGAGTTTGTTTGTTTGTTTGTTACCTCTTCACGCTTTATCTACTGAACAAATCTTCCTGAAATTTCGCATACACATAGCTGGAAGTACGGAGAAGGACATAGGGTACCTTTTATCCCGGGAAAAACCACAATTCCCGTGGGAAATTCACGCGGGCGAAGCCGCGAGCAAAAGCTAGTAGCATGTATATTAACAAATTATATAAAAAATATATATGTTATCGCTGAAAAACATGAAAGCTAAAATTTTCTTTAAATTTTAGGTCTTTATGAATTAATTAAGCCGAATATGTCTTTTTTTTAAGTACACAGTTAAAACCTTATGAGCGATTTTTCTGACAGCTAATTAAGAAAAAAAATCAGTACAAAAAAGTCTCAACAGATAGCGTTTTATGAAAGCCGAGTCGTAATAATGGCTGAACCTATATGGTGCGCTTTTACTTTTCAACCAGAGGCAGAAAAAAATCACATAACAGTTTGACAGTTGCACAAATCACAATATAGATACTTTTTAGTTTTTTTTTACTAAGTTTTTTTTTTTAATGCCAATCCCGTGGATTTTTTGCTTTTTGTATGGAATTTTTTCTCTCGGCTTTTACTAAGCGCCATCTATGAACTCATTTGGAACTATTTCTTTTTTTAATTTGTGTCACGGAAAATCCCTCTTTCTTCGTGAAAAATGACAACTATTTCGAATGTGAGGTCCAAGCTCGCTTTAAGAATAGGGTTCCGTAATCCGTAGTGAACAAGAAACAAACAAGCTCACTTTCGTATTTATAATATTAGTTAGGATTTAGTAGGTGCTCTTTTTGAAAATCCTACTAAAGTTCGGTCTTGTAAATTCAATTGGGCCAGTGAAAGGGAATCTGTTGTAGGGATGAAAGTTTCAAACTCTATTTATTAACAAGGGTGTAAGGTGTATGTAGGACTTTAGCTGCTACTTGTGAATTCAGTGATCGCCTTATATGTTCGACCATTATTAATTAAACTTCCGTATACATTTTTGGTTTGACTGTCAGACAATGCTTTTAGCATTAAGTCCACCTTTTGTACTGTACTTTTTCGCATATATTAGAAGCACTGAGAAGAACATAGAGTACCTTTAATTCCGGGAAAAAGCACTGTTCCCGCGGGAAATTCACGCGGACGAAGCCGCGGGCAAAAGCTAGAAATAATTATAAATGCAAAAGTTTGATTGTGTTTGGATGTTTGTTACTTAATTACGCAAAATCTACTGGACGGATTTCGATAAAATTTGGTGCGCGGGTAGAAAAATACCAGGAGTAGCATATATAATACTTTTTATCCCGAAATTACATCGAAAGAGAAGCCCCGGGGCGGGGCTAGTGCTGCATAAATAAGCGCTTGAAAATGAGTTATTTGCTCAGTGCGCTAAGCCTTCCGTTCGAAGTTCCGGCTTCACTCCCGGCGGGGCAGATTTCCTTTGAGATTTGCTATAAATATGAATGATAGTTTTACTAACATGATACATTATTTAAAAATGTAGGTACATTTACCGGACTAAAGAAGGATTTTCAAAATCAAAGAGTAATTTACAGTAAAAAGCACTGAATAATTTTCCTGTTGTTTAATAAATTATAAAAAAAACACTCAAATTGGTTTATCCGTAGCGCTACAAAACCCGTACAGACACACAGGATATACTCGTATGCACAAATTGAACTGAAGACTCTCTTTTTACACGACTGACCATGTTTCTTTATTCCACCATAAGTCCTGAACGGCTTAACAGAATTTGATGTGAGAGGTATTTTTAGACTTCTTGCATTCCTCCGAGTGACATAGGATATGTGAGTTGTCAGTCATGTTTTCTATTTTTTAATAATTAGCTTGTTTATTCAGTGGGATAATAAAGTATTGAATAGGGTTTAACTCACACAAAACACCGGAAAGTACCTTTACTTTCCGATACTTTACATAAGAATTTGGTACCGGTAACAACCGGTAACCAGTCCTCGATTATTTGCTTAGAATTTATTGACACTACATTACTAGAGAATGAGCTGTTTTCCTAGATGAGCACCAAAAGCAGCACGGCAGAGCGGTGCGATGCGATGTCTATGTAAATATCTTTTGGTGAATGATTTATGATGTTGTCGCCTTGTAGCACAGCATCGCATCGCGCCACGCAGCGTACCGTCGCTCACTTAGGACGCAGGTCGCGCCCAAATCAACCTAAATTTACATTTACTAAATATAGAATTCTGCGGATCGCGGTCGATATTAATGCCAAAAAGGCGAAGGGATCTAAAAGAGGAAAGGGCTGAGGGCTGGTTATACAGAAATGTATGGTCAAAGTGTCACAGGGAGAAAATCTCGCTGTTCCCTATTTAGTGTCAGCGCGGGCACTAAAATCAAATACTATATGTTTATATAGTATTTGCTAAAATTATTGTCCGCGCTGGCACTATGTACAATTGGCAATATAATAATGTTAGTCAATATTGACATTTTTTTTTATAATTACAAGAAAGTAAAAAATAGAATTACCTCTATATATATAAATAAGAAAGTTTCGTTGCTTTAAGTTTGTTAGGTATCTACTCAATGCTAAGTTGATTTTGATGAAATATATAGGGTAATAATTCTATAAATCGTAATTTTTGCGGGAGAAAATATGGGAGGGTTATACATATAAGTATAACCCATAGACATAGTAAACAAAATTTCATTCTTTAAAAAAAAATTCTAGCTCTATGGTATAACCATAGCCGCGGCAGTGAAGGCTCTATCGGTTAGTAGATAACCCGTCCTACGTCGACGGCAGAACGCGTCAAATGCGACAAAGCTACGCGACGCGACACGCCAATGCTTCAATGTCAAATGTATGGATGTACGTACTTGTGGCCTATGTTAGCGGCGTTGTTGCGTGTAATGTGTAATATTCATAGCTTTTTTAATTTTACTTAGAGACAGACAGCTGAGAAAGCGGGATGTCAGATATGGTTTTTTTGGTTCCATGGAGTTTGTAAACGATCTGTAAAAAAATTTGAATTTGGAGCACATTGTTATGAACGTTTTTGGGTTTCATTTGACAATCAAGTTTCTATGTCCATTAAAGAATGTTTTTTTTTTCTATGTCTATGGTAACCTTATACCATTGTCGCGTGAAGCACGGCGTCACATCGCTGCATCGCACTGCATTTGTCGCATTTGAGGTCCACGCTGGCGTAGGATTGATTTATTAAAGAGTATCGCTTTTACAAAGAAGGTGAATCCAATTCGAAATTTAAATTTGTTTCCAAGATGGCGGCGACCGGATTTGCACTAAATGCAGCGGGAAACTGAAATGGCGTTCGTAAGGATTGCGAATTACGATTAGTGAGCAATAGTAAGATTTCCTTCCTTAGGTGAAGCTATTTCGAGGTTTTATATCCATTTCTAAGCTAGGGAGTATTCACACGGACCGACATCCTATTAATCGTTATGAAATAAATGAATATGAATATCTTTCTTTCTTTCTTTATGAATATTATAAAAGCTAAATATTATTAATATAGGATGTTGGCTTGTTAAAATCTTACTTACTTACTTCGATGGCTCGACGACCCAAAGAGGATCTTGGCCTCCGATACTAGAAGCTTCCACTATTTCCTGTTCTGCGCTACTCCCTGCCAGTCAGCTCTTTGGAGGGCCTCCATATCTTTTAGGACCTCATCCCTCCAGCGGTATCTGGGCCGGCCGACAGGTCGTTTCCCGCTTGGTCGTCCCTTTACACGCTCTTCTTAAAGTCTTCTGGACGGTTTTTGATGAAACTTGGCACATGGGTAGAAAAGTACCGGGAACAGCACATGGGATAAATTTATCCCAAAATTCCTACGAGTAAAGTAAACATACTCAAGGAATTAGCTAGTTTTTAAATTTGCAATTTCTGTGGTAAAAACATGTTAACATAATAACATGGAAAGAGCAAGAGTATGTGACAATATATATGTCATTGCTCGTGACTGTACCAAAGGTTAACAATAAAACAGCCTTAATACCAACAAAATAAGGTTCACTAAAAAGCGAATTTTCCTAGTACCACTAATTTAGAAACCCAATTAAAATTTAACAAAGCGAAGGGTAACTTAATGCATCCAATCTAACCAGAAAATTTATGGGTCCATAATAAATGAGATTTCGTCCAACGTGGACCTGATTATACCTACTCCATTTTTTATTTAGCCGATTAGTCCCACTGCTGGGCAAAAGACCCCGTTTTTATTTCCAGCCAATACTATCGTACAAAAGAAAATCTTTTATCGATTTCTTTTATCTTATATCTTTTTTCTATGTTTTATTATTGTGCATAGAAATATGACCGATAGTATGTGCTATATTGTATGTATGCTAAATTAATATTTTTACACGACGACTGACCAAAAAAAGAGTGTTATGTTTTCAGGCTTCATGTATGTATGTAAGTTTCTTTATTCCACCATAAATCCAACTCGGAAACTCAGCGTTATTGGCTCACGGATATACCTACTTAGTATTTTCAAGTTTTACTTTTTGTTTATATTTTAGTTAACTTTAGTTTTTTTTTTTTTTGTTAGCAAGGAAAGGAATCATCTTAAACATCATTACAAATGTTTTTATCCACAAACGTCCACCGCACGTGGTGGGGGTCGCGTGTCTCAACTTGTAACTAATGGTTGGTCTTGCGGACTTCTACCAAAGTCGAAACAACTTTTTGAAGGCTTTCCGCCGAGATTTATGTACTTTTCTGAGTAATAGAAACGTATGTCCATCAACTTGTTCCACTTTAGTTCTAAAAGTACAAAGAAGATAATGGTTAGGTTTCAAATCGATATAGGTACCTACCTATTGTTGTTCTAAAGTAACCGACATAGCACGCAGAATCGCCAAACTTAAGTGGCAGTGGGCGGGGCACATAGCTCGTAGAACAGATAGCCGTTGGGGCAGAAAAGTTCTCGAGTGGCGACCACGAACCGGAAAACGTAGTGTTGGCAGGCGTCCCACTCGGTGGACCGACGACCTGGTGAAGATCGCGGGATGCGCATGGATGCGGGCAGCGCAGGACCGGTCGTTGTGGAAATCCTTGGGGGAGGCCTTTGTCCAGCAGTGGACGTCTTTTAGCTGAGAGAGAGATAGGTATTGTTAGACGAGAAAATCGAAGATTGCCCAACCCTATAAACACAGCACGTCACTACACTAGCGGTATGATTGGACCAGCAGCGAGCGGTGTGGAAACTGTGGAATATCGGCCGCCGCGGCCAAGATTCACGATCAGACACGTTCATTTAAGATATTATCTTTCATGTTGTGTTAAACTTAATGTTTAAATCAATATATATAATTATAGATGTACCTTTAACAGTGGCATCCTACGCTTTAATTTTTAGCATAATCGTTGGGGATCTTCGAGGCGGAACACTTTTCGGGTACAATTTGAATGGATCGTTGAAATGGCATCGACACGCCAAGAAGAAGAAGCATAACTTTTAGCATCATTTTCAATGTGAATGGGACATCTAATATTATTTAAACTAAGATACAGTTGAATACGTAGCAAAAATTCTAAGGAAATATTTTCAGCACGTGTAAATACCTATTTTCCGTGGTTTTACTTACGTCGACGTTTTGAAAATAATTGGCAGGAAACGAGACATTCAGACATACACGTCAGAAGCGGAGATATTAAATAACATTATTAAATACGATCCGTACGTAGGTACTGTTATATGGAGAAATGTCTTTTGTTAGTGAACAGTTTTTCGGTCTAAATAAGAAATGTTTTTGGGATAAATATAAAAAGTGAAACAGATAACAGTAATAAGTATTTTAAAGTCATTCTATAATTTGTTTTGCTTTAATAAATATTTTACCAATTGTTTTTTGGATCATATTCTATACAGGGTAGTGAATGTTTTCTTTGATACAGGGTAATTTTTATCGGAAGGACTTTATTAGCGAGGGGAATGTGGTATTCGAATCCCGATCCATAATCAATTGGATAAATTAATTGGATAAATATCTAAAAATATTTATCCAATAAAATTTTTCATGAACTTTTAACGACGATTTTGTCAGTAATTTACAATGAAGGTTTATAAGTATTATCTATTACCTATAACCTATTCTTAAATTACCCAGAATAAAGTAGATCCATAATTCTAATACCTACATCATAAAATTTCCTAAAAGCAAAAAATATTTCATCAAATTGCTCTCGACAAAAATATTTCTCGTTTTCCCGCCATTTCCTTTTTGCGTGTACGTCATTTGTGATCTTGATGAATGATGGATTTTAGAAAAAGATGAAAAGGATTATCTTTAGTTCATAGAATTATAAATGGTTCATGCTTTAGTTCTTATTGTAATTTATAAAATAAACTGTCAATTTCAATTAACATAGGTAAATCCCCCAAGGATTTTATCCGTAAAATCTTGGGGGAGGCCTTTGTCCAGCAGTGGACGTCTTTAGGCTGAGAGAGAGAGAGAGGTAAATCACACAATACAAAAATAGAAGAACCTCTTAAACCCTGGTACAACAATAAATAATAACTGTTTCTGAATGATTTTGATAATTGCAATGATAGGTAAAAAAATTGTAAAGAAATATTTATTATTCTACAAATTTAATAAATGCGAAATTAAACAACAATGCTTTAGAAAGAAAGAAAGATTAATATTTGTTTGGCTTTATGATAGAGAAAAATAAAACTGAGGAGGTAAAGATCATAGAGTTAAGTATAGCCTATCGGAGATTTAAATGACGAAAGAAAAAAAATTCTTTATAAGATTCGATTCAAATGTAAAATTCAAATGTAGGTACCGAGAATGTACCAGTGATAACAAAAAATCAATATGGCGTAACCATGGCGTTAGGTAAAGCCTGACCAGAAATATAAAAACCCTGAATTAGAGGCAGCACTTATGCGTTTTATATTGCAACATTATTGAAAGAAGTAGCGGATCTATACGGTGGGAACAAGGGGGCACGTGCCCTCCCCCTCCCCCCACATCCCCCACTGCTATTTTGTGTACATATGTACTGTGAAGGCAGGTTCTATAACAGTACATATCAAATTAAGATTAGTTGTTAAAATAACAGGATTTAGTAGTAATAGTTTCTTACAAGTTTATTTCTAAAAAAATAATCCGCCACCATTAGTGATGTTCCGTTCTCGAAATTTTTAAAGAACAAGCTGAAACTTTCTTAAAAATTTCTCGGAAATATTCTCAAGAACGGAAAACGGTGCCCTTCCCATAGAAATAAAAATACTGGATCCGCCCTTGATCGAAAGTCAAACTTTGACGGGAGAAATGACAGAAAGGTTTTTAAATTAGTTGCCAGTGTAAGAAATTAGTTCTTTTGCTTTTCCGCAACATGGCGCGGGTTTTTATATTCCTGGTCAGGCTATAAATGACGAAAGAAAAAAAAATATTTTATGTAAGTACCAGAGATAACAAAACTCAATATGGCGTAACCATGGCGTTAGGTACATCCATAATTAGGGTACATCCGGCATAACCAACCGAAGATGTCTATGTCACCTCATAATGTTAAAAAAATAAGTCCCCATTGCGATGCGCCTGCAGCTAGCTCGTAAAATTATCTAAATATTCATACTCGTGCCTGCACATACATTGTAGTGCAATAACCCACAGATTATATGCATTTTTTATTAGAGTAAAGTCAGCGACATCCGACATCGCTATGCTTTCACGAAAGTTCTGTTTTTAAAATGCGCAATTGCGCACAGAATAAGCAAAGCTGAATGACAGATGTTTTTATAAGTCAGGCACATGGAAGTAATAAGTACTTACGTAATTACTTATTACTTCCATCATGGTCAGGCATGGATGGGATTTGTTACGGACACTTTAGTTTATTTATTTATTCATTTATTTTACCAATATACAATATAATTTAACAGTTTACAATGTTACATTTACCAGTTTTGGTTTTTCCGAACTTCGGAGTTAATTAATGATACATTTTTAAATTGTATTCTTATTTTAATTTTACTGTAGGTAATCGATTTTTATCATTTATATACCTACCGTTAATATATAGGTAAGTAAGTATAGAGTTTTTCTACAATTATGACGGTTTTTCCTTACGTTATTTTACTCGAAAAATCGTGTTTTATTTGAACAACCATATTCACATCTATAAAATATGTACCCTCAAACCGAACCTAAAATATTAAAACTCATAAAACTCGCTCCATTTCACTTTAGGTCGCAACTGTACAAAGAAAACATTTAAAAACGGTATGAAAACGTAATAATGAGGAATATGCAAACACGCCCTAGGGAGGTTGCAATAAGGGGGAACCCCTTCCCCCTCAACCCTAGTCGTACTTACATAAAATATTAAATAAGCGTTTGTGCCTAAAATAGCTAGGTGTTATAAGACCTGTAGAATTAAATAAAATGTAAATGTGCTTAAGTTTTATTTTATATATTTTAGTTAAGGTTTATTAGAAAGGAGTCCCTGTAACACAAGTTTTTTTATCACTTAGCACAGGACTCCAGCACTTATAGGTACCTACTTATTATATTAAATGATTCGAATTTTGATTCATCCAGCGAGGCAATGCTGCTGTGGTTATGGGAACCTTTGGGTCAAAAGTACTCTCATATAGAAATTAGATATGGTGAAAAAATTCCATGCGAGCAGGACTTGAACCCGCGACCAGGTCTTTATACGACCTTGCTCTTCCAACTGAGCTATCGCGTTTCAATCCTGCACATCGAAAATCTTCACCATATCCAATTTCTATTGAAACCATAGAGCAACACAGACTCCGCCGCGCGCAAAAGTCCTTGTTGCTCGAAGATTGAAACGCATTAGGCATGCGTCACCTTTGGGTCAGATATGAGATCGGACTTTCTATTTAATTAAGGTTATGCCTGTTCCTATTGTTTAATTGTTATTATTTTTGATTTGATTATTTATTTATAGGTATTAATTTCATTTGTTTTATTTGTATGATTTTTTTTTTGGTCTAAGAATAAATGATTTATTATTATGACGGTCGTAAGAGACGGGCTCTCAAAAGGTGTGAAAATAGAGGTGGACTCTTCTTCGTTTGAACGAAATGTTTTTCAGACATCTTTCGAGTCTGACTTCATTAAATGCTTCTTGTCACCATAATTTTACTTTTTTTATTTGAACATAAGCAACAACATTTTTTGTCAAAAACTAGCTGCAGCCCGGGGCTTTGCTGACGTGGGAATTTCGGGATAAAAAGTACCCTATGTGCTATTCCCGGTATATTGCTACCCTTGTACCAAATTTCATCAAAATCCGTCGAGTAGATTTTGTGTGATTGAGTCCATAACAAACATCCTTACAAACTCACATTTATAATATTAGTAGGATTTATATTTCTGCCTAATCTAGTTGGATATTAGTACTTACAAGTACGTCATCTCGTTTGACAAGAGGAGTTAATATTATTACACACACAGGTACCTATTCGTATAGTAATCTAAAAGGCACTTGAGCAAAACATGGCTTTACCTCACTCAAGACGCCGACCGAGCTACTAAATTCTTCATTAAAAGTACTGTTACTGTACTACACAGCTGATCAAAAACAGAAATGTAATGTTAGCTAGGTTTGTGGAAGGATACCTAATATTAATCAATTTTTATTAAATAACTGCTGAATTATGTGTAGCTTTCAGATAAAGTGCCGTCTAAATACGTATCATAAAAATGTCAGTTACTTTTCACAGTATTGTATGACGAGTTTTTGCTTTATTGATTATACATTATACTAAAGTTTTTTATTTGTGACGCGAAATTTCATGGGCCTAATAAAGAACAAAACCTAAATATGTATCTGCGTAGCTAGATGAGTAGGTAGATGAGTATGAGTAGGTAGATGTGTGCGTACACATCTACCTACTCATATATATACTAGTGGTTCGCTGCGAACTTGCTACAATGCTTGCGATACGATATACTTGCGATAGTTGCTACACGTATTTTTAATATCGTCGAAATTAATTCAACGGTTTGAAAGTTATCGCGGAACAACATACATGAACATACATACATACAAACAATGTGATTTCGCCCCAACTTGAATAAAAAAACAATAAATAACCAAATACTAGTTTTATGAAATGTATTTTCATTGTTAAAATTTCTCGCGTTGGTAAGTACTCTAAGTAGATAATGACATAGTGTAGCAGTTTTTATGATACCAATAGTTACCTAAGATCAGAGAAAAAAAATCACAGATTTCGTGCTCTACACGACTTGAAAGGGCATTGAAAATGAATCTACCTATAGATTATGAAAAAAACAAAAATCATGTTTGTAATATATTTTTATTTCCCATTACCGTACAATTTCTCAGAAATATGCAACCAATTTATCCGAATAAAGTGAAAAAAATTGATTTGATTTGAAAAAGAAACTTTTTTCAAATTCAACTTTTCCAAAATATTTTTACATCATCTTAAAGCCCTTCGAATTCCGCGTCTTTTGAGCTCTCATACAAAGAGTATTATAATCACTACGTTTTACTCTCATACGTCTCCGTGGCCACACGCGAGCCGCCCGCCGCCGCCCGTCGCGTGCTATCCCACCTCGCGCCGCGCAAAACTCGCGGCTAAGGGCACCTCTACAGGCATTACCTACTAATTTCTGTCACTGACATGTTAGTAATTTATTAATTGTATAATTTGATGGTTGAACGTGAAATCAATCTCCATCCAAAAAAAACTGTCAGTGTCCAAAGGGCGCGAAATACAATAGACCAACTTTTGACGCGTCGCGTCGTCGTGGCGTAGACATTTTTTTTTTTTTGGTTACTTTATCCGTGAGGATAGGCAAAGGGATCTAAAGCCCATACAGCCATATCGTCTTCGTCTTTAATTTTCGTGGCGTAGACAAGATAAAGCGGCATTATGATAGGGCTGTGCTTCAAGTTCCATAAACATTTTTGTTATCTGTCCTGACAGTGGTGACATCGAAGTTTGAAAGTGCCTTTAATTTTAAGCCGGTTGATTTTATTACTCAACGGTTAAGGGTCAGTTATTGAAACTTCTTATCGGTTACGGCCAGTACTTTATAAAGTTAACGCATTAAAAATTACGCCCGATGGTAAGATCGAGAGACAAAAAATGACTTTTATATTTTTAAAAGAAAAATAAATAGGTAACCTTAGCATTTACTGAGTATGAACATTTAGTGCAAATTCATCGTATGTAACGTCGCCCTACATAAATAAATATAACAATAGAAAGCGTACAATATAGGAATTCGTTTATTTCTCCGCGGGAAAAATATAAGTTTTCACGGAACAATAGACTATTGGAGTACTACAAGGTGAAATACTTTCATTGTTTATTCATATTCCTTCTAAATTGATATGTATACTTATATCAGGAACTCTCATATATAAATTGTGTATCGTATCGATAAAATAAAAAATCGACTTCTGAATACGTATTTCTGAAGTAATAATATAAAATATACTTATGCCTAGACATATAAAAACAGCTTCAAATAATATAACTTACCTCCACATGTTTCTCTGAAATCCGGACAGCAATCGCCGAGTTTCAAACAGGCATGGTCGCAGTAACAAGGCTTGTCTGTCAAATCTTCTATTATGGCATTCTGATGGGCCTTCTGTACTACACAAGAACTGTCCCGTCCAGGACAACACAGATTCGCATCTCTACAATAATTCGCGCCACAATGACCCGCCAAACACACAGCACTAGCAAAGCATAGCCAATAACGAAGCATTTTTAAAAAAGGCAATGGAGTTTACTCAGTCGCTGCCAAAGTTGAAATGTAGACGGTTTATTTTTAATTTTCAAAAATTTCGAACGCGTCTGTTTTGTTTTAATTTTTTGAAGTTGAATCGAGTTCTGGTCGAATGTCATTCCGAATTTAAGCCTCGTCGCGTTGGAGTTCGTTCTGAAACAATAAAAAGTTGGTTATTGCTCGTTTAGAAACAGTTTCGGAATTTTTTAATTGATGTTTTTTGTTAATTGGAGTCGGGTATTGGGACACATTAAAAACTGTGATGTTTTCTGAGTTGTTAGATTATAATTGACCAAGTGCAAAAAATATTTCTTATTATCTGTGAGGATTGCACTCACGAACTCTGATTACGAGAGTAGTGCTCTATGGTAGAGCGCTATAACGCTATAGTCTAGTGATAGACAGACACTCTACATTCGAGGTTGCATAATAATAAGTTAAAATTATTATTTTAACTTCTTTTTATGCAACCTCGAATGAGCTATTGCTCATAATAATACATACTTACTATAATATAAAAAAAAAATGTTAAAATACTAGGCTGAATTAAAATTAAATATGTGACAACTTGTAACTTAACAACAAAAATTTAACTTTAACAAAAATTATCATTATTATTATTATTTTTTTATAGAATAGTAGGCAAACGAGCATGCGGGTTGCCTGATGGTAAGCAATCACAGCAGTCCATATACACCAATGTCCTTAGGGACATACATTGTCATTGAATTCAGGGATTGGACAAAGTCACTGATGCGTTGCCGACTTTTTGAGAAAGCGATAGGCTCTTTTCTTGAAGGCCCCAATGTCGAACCTATTCTAGAACACCGCTGAGGGAAGTTTATTCCATATTTTAGTACAGCGCAGTAAAAAGATGGGCGAAAAACGAGATTTTTAAAATTAATGTAGTTTGTAACTTTCATGAGCAGTACCTATATCAATGTGCAGTGCATGCTGTGTTCGCTCCAAGAATGCTGACAACTTGGATGCTCTTACATGTATTTTTATGAACTGTAGGTTTTACAGCCAGTTTGCGAACCAAATAAACAAAGAAAAAAACAGGACAAGCGCGAGTCAAGCTCGCGCACCGAGGAGGGTTCCGCAGAGCATCTCACATTATAGCTCTAACTAAAAGACCAACTACTTTCAAAAACAAACTTAACTTTGCGGCTTCGCCCGCGTGGATTTCCCTCGGGAACAGTGCTTTTCCCCGGAATGAAAGGTACCCTATGTCCTTCTCAGTACTTCTAACTATGTGTATGCGAAATTTCAAGAAGATTGGTTTAGTGGATAAAGCGTGAAGAGGTAACAAACAAATAAACAAACTCACTTTCGCATTTATAATATTAGTTAGGATAGTTAAAATTAGGATTTGATACCGGTAAAAAGCCCTAGTACAAACAAATTAACATTACATTAGTGACAACATAGTTGCGTTGCTCTTGTGAACCAAAAAAGATAACGAAACATGGTTAGAGTGTTTTACGAAGCGGTCATACGACCTTAGTGTCAACGAACTTTGATAGGGCTGGCCTGAGAAGGAGAGAAGTAATTTTGTTTCCGGGCTAATAAGGGACCGGACAAGGTATGAGAATTGTTAAAAATTTGTAATTATGTGATACATATAACATATACACATACATACATATATAGGAAACATATAATTTAACAGATTTTGCGACTTTTCAGCACGAGTTTATTCTCCAGAGCTAATTTATTAGAGTTCAAACTTTTAGGAAAGTCCATTTTCTACACGTGACATCATATGAATTTGCGTTAGGGGCGTTTTGGTATCGTCCAATCATCGCTTAAAAATCTGATTTGTTTTTTGCTATATCTTGGGAAATACTTTGGCTATGGAGGTGATTATTTTACGGATGATTCTATCATTGTGAGATTGTCAAAGAAGCATTTAAAAAAAGTTGTTCGGTCCCCTATTAAGTATAAACTACAAACTAACTTTAATTTTTATTTTATTTCTTTATTTCCCAACACCAAAAAATATTTTACATAATAATTACTTTGCCAAACTGCTTGACAGTTTGTCGGCAAAATTCACTTAAATCACGATGTGGTTATGTGATTTTTCAAAAACTACTAATCCAATTTGTAGTACAACTTAAGTAGACTAAGTACAACTTTCAATGTTAAACTGTTTTTCTTTCAACATAGGTACCAAAAATAGAAATAATGTTTTTTTTAATAACCAAGTGACAGCCCTATAAGAATAGGTATGAATTTTGTCGTCTCTTAGGAAGCTTTCCATCTATATAGTTTTTAGTAATCAGTGCTTAAATCTTACTATCTATTATGCTACTATTACATAAATTGCATATTATCATACTATACTATTACATATCAAAAATTAATAATATAATAAACAGAATATCAACATCCCTAAAATAAAAGAAATAGTTGTAAGCGCAACTTGTGCACAGGTGCGTTTAGTTTTTGCCCGAGTCCTTTTTAAGCAAAAGCATCTTTTGTTTTTGTTCCTTTGGCGCAAGCCCAGGAAATGAAACTCGTACGGAATAAACGAATACAGAAACGGCTTCATGTTTTATTAGATACTAGCCGCGCCCCGGGGCTTCGCTCCAGTGGGAATTTTGGGATAAAAGTACCCTATGTGCTATTCCCGGTATTTTTCTACCCGTATAACAAATTTCATCGAAATCCGTCCAGTAGATTATGAGCTATTGAGTAACAAACATCCTCACAAACTCACATCCAAACTTTCGCATTATTATAGTGGGACTAACATGGCCTCAAGTTCCCGTAGGAATTTCAGGAAATCCTGTCTGAGTGCTCCCTTAGCTTCCTACGCCCAAGAGTTTTGGCAGTGCGTTGTCTGTCAGCCACTATAAGAATTTTATATAATACTAGCTTTCGCCCGCGTGAATTTCCCATGTGAAAGTACCCTATGTCCTTCTCCGTACTTCTAACTATGTGTATGCGAAATTTCAGGAAGATCGATTCAGTAGATAGAGCGTGAAGAGGTAACAAACAAACAAACCAACAAACAAACAAACAAACTCACTTTCACTCTTATAATATTAGTTAGGATAATAATATTATACTATATATATATATATATATATTATTTTTATAATACTAGCTTTTGCCCACGGCTTCGCCCGCGTGAATTTCCCACGGGAACTGTGCTTTTTCCCGGGATAAATGGTAGCCTATGTCCTTCTCCGTACTTTCAGCTATGTGTATGCGAAATTTCAGGACGATTGGTTCAGTAGATAAAGCGTGAAGAGGTAACAAACAAACAAACGCACTTTTGCATTTATAATATTCGTTAGGATTGATGACTGATGATTGATATTTTAGGGTTCCGTAGCAAATAACAGAAGCATTATCGGAACTTTTTTAAAGTATGGGCCTGACTCTGATATCTCAAAAAAAAACAGCTTAGACAATACTGGCCGAAAATGAATTCCTTTTTAAATTCACAAAAAAGTATTCATAACAAAACAAAGGTTAAACAACACAAGGCGAACATACACAGACAATATGAGAATTTGTTAGTCAAATATGAGTTTGTAATTCCAAATTTAAATAACAATCACGTCCATGTCCGGACTTTATATTTTCATTTGGACTGATTCGATTATTTTACGCGACGGCTAAAGAAAAGGAGTTTTGATATTTATTGCGATGAGTACTCAATCCTATTATGTACGAGTATTTTAAAAAACCAGCCAAGTGCGAGTTGAACTCGCGTGGAAAGGGTTCCGTACAATGCCAATTCTTATATGTTTTCCTGTAATCTACAGGCAATGAACTATATTTTTTATTTTTTTCAAAATTTTAGACTCAGTAGTTTTGGAGATCAGGAGGGGAATGGTCAATTTTCGTCTTCTTTCATGAATAAAATCAAAACTATTTATTTTACAATCTCTCTCTCAGCCGAAAGACGTCCACTGCTGGACAAAGGCCTCTCCCGAGGATTTCCACAACGACCGGTCTCCATCCATGCGCATCCCGCGACCTTCACCAGGTCGTCGCCGGTCGTTATTTTACAATTATAAAAAATATATATTTGAGATCCTCATAACAAACCCTTTCTGTATAAGAGAGTAAGGTTTTCAAAACTTTTTTTTAATTCCTAATTTTATTCCCCGAAAATCCATTATTTAAAATAATTTATATTTACTTTGCATATCTGTGTTTGGGTCAAAGAATTACGCCATCCTACCAAATTTCATCTGATTTAGTCCAATAGATTCGGAGAAAATTGTCTGTGACATACGGACGGACAGACAGAATCACGAGTGATCCTATAAGGGTTCCATTTGTTCATTTTTATATGGAACCCTAAAATATCCTAATCACCCTAATACAACGCGTCTTGTATAATTTGGCGCATAGCAGGCAAGCTAACTAATTTCAATTTCAAAGCATACTTAATATCTCGAAGTTCAAAGCGTGGTGGAAATTTCCTACAGTTCAGCTGGCAGAATATGTTATTACTAGCTTTCGCCCGCGTGTATTTCCGACGGGAACAGTGCTTTTTCCCGGGATGAAAGGTATCCTATGTCCTTCTCCGTACTTCCAGCGATGTGTATGCGAAATTTCAGGAAGATTGGTTCAGTAGATAAAGCGTGAAGAGGTAACGAATAAACAAACAAACTCACTTTCGCATTTATAATATTAGTTAGGATTAGCGATGTGCCGCCGAGAAATTTCCTGTTCTCGAAAATTTCTTCCATTGAAAATTTCCGTAAATTCTCAGTTTCTTGGGTGTTGAGGAATATTTTCCGTTCTCGAGAATAATTCCGAGGAATTTCCAAGAAACTTTCCACTGTTTCTCTGAAAATTTCTGAAAGGCACATCACTAGTTATTATTATTGACCATATTTTGAAGGAATAAATTATATGATTGACACTAACGTGATAGGTAAATATACATAACGGTATAAAAACGGACCGCTGAAAATGACTTCCGTATGAAGTCGATAGCGTCCTTGTTAGTCGGCGGTCCCGACTAACAACACACGTGAGTATCCGTAAAACTATTATATTTATCGGCAATTCTCAATTTTGGCGTTCTTAGCCTAATTGCCACAACCCTTTTTATTTCTTGAGCTTTTTCATACAATATGACTGTAAAGTGAATGAATCAATTATCAATTTAATCATATTGGCATTTATATAGGACAAGTGTTATCCAAGTTATTAAGATCTAAAATATTTGATGGTTGCGGCAATTAAAAAATATAATTTTACCCGGTCCAGGCAATTAGAAACTTGAATGTATCCGTATAAAAACATTGAATTTTGAATTGCGTTATATATATTTAAATACTCTATTTATATATAACTAGCTTCCGCCCGCGGCTTCGCCTGCATAAATTTCCCACGGAAACAGTGCTTTTTCCCGGGATAAAAGGTACCCTATGTCCTTCTCAGCACTTCTATGTGTATGCGAAATTTCAGCAAGAATGGTACAGTAGATAAACCGTGAATTTATTTGTTTATTTATTACCTCAATAAATAAACAAATAAATAAACAAACAAACTCACTTTCGCATTTATAATATTAGTTAGGATTAGGATTATTAATATTGGGAAGGATGTATCATATAAATAAAACGCAACAATTTAACACATATCACATACGTTTTAATCCTAATCCTAACCATCGATAAAATATTACTACTTTAGTAATATTTTATCGATGTCCTAACTAATATTATAAATACAAAAGATTGTTTGTTTGTTTTTTTATTTCTTTGTTTTTACCTCTTCACGCTTTATCTACTGAACCGATCATCATAAAATTTGCATACACATCATCAGGGGTCCAGAGAAGTACATAAGCTATCATTTATCCCGGAAAAAAGTACGGTTCCCGAGGGATCAACATAAGCGCAGGCGGAGCCGCGGGCGAAAGCTAGTTTTACAGGGTCTTTGGTCGTTTCACACCAAACGTGATTCGAAACCCAAGGTACCTTACTGGATACATTGGGCCATACGGACCGCTCAAACCACTGCGGTGTGAAAGAACTCATTCAAAAAGGGCTTTTGGGCGATTCGGACCGCGGTTCGAATCGCATGTGATGTGAAACGACCAAAGACCCGTTTCACATCAAACTTATTTTGTAAGAATAGCAGCGATGGCAATTAGAAAAGTTGTGGCAATTAGCGTCTTGGCTCTTAGAGAGAAACATATTTTTCCAAAAAAAAGCTACTTAATAAACAGAATTCTCATACGTACACATCACAATCCATAGAGCCCAGAAATCTGCTTTATTTTCAATAAGTAACAATACTCTAATAATAACTCGTGACTTTTTAACCAAGACTACTTACACTAATTTGAAAAAAATCGAAAACAAAAGTCGTGGCAATTAGATACTTAGGTGTTTTCTCGGTGTTTACATAGGCACTACGCACAACCACACTCATCGAGTGCCTCGACCTGTTATAGTGATGTTCCAGCCCACGATTGCAAGCGGTGTTGGCAATTATTGTCCAAGATCGGACACGCCTTCATTTGATAAGTTTGTCAAAGAAAGTATCATGTATTTTTTATATGTTGTGGACAATATATTCCTTTAAAAAGTGATCTAAAATAACTGATATTCTTACTTTCAATTAGTATTCGACAAGTTTGTAAACTGGGAGAGCGCGTGGACGCGTAGTGGCAATTTGAGAACACGGCTTTAAAAAAAAACATCAGTTGAACTGTTAAATATAGGGGTATGTTTCTAGGTGCGACATATAGCAATGATCGTTATTACTTTAGGAAAAAACAGGACATTATAATTATTTCATTTACATGAAAATTTTGCCCTGGACACTCACTATACCTTGTATCTACACAGTTTTTGCAATAAATATTTTGAGTTTGAGTTTTGAATAAAGCCTTCTGAGAATGGCCGTTATAACAATTTACGGCGGTAAGCGCATGTCTAACATGTTCATTGAGAATGAGTTGGTTATGATATGATTAATAATTCCGAAGTCTGTCGAAGCGCGTCGGGTTATCCTGAGGCTTTACTACAGGGTCCAAGTTACAAGTGACAGCGTTAACAAAATCTCTAATAGAGAAGTAACTCATAAATTGGGCCATTGTGAGTCACAATGGCCCCGGCGGGCCCGCCCCTGTAACGCGGCCGGTGGAAAAAATGATTCAAGGGCCCCGGAGTCCCCGGCCAAGGCCGCCATTACAAAAAATTGTTTCAACGACCTCGGTGTGTTTTTAAATGGCGCGGATAGCATGAATTGAGTTGACAATCACCTAACAAAAAAAAAATATTCTAAGTTTCACAACTTAGGCCAACTCCTAAGAATCTTTGAGGCGCGGTTAAATCTTGAAGTTGAAACATAATAAGTTAAAGCACGAATAAGCAACTCCCAAAGTCTATTACGGCTCATTAAGCAATGTAACTTATTTACCTTTAGGGATGTAATGCGATACTTTGAGGGTGTTTCTGAATAGATAAACTGAAAATAAAGCAGAATTTTTGATGTGTAACATCTTTCCTATCGCTTTTAAAAATGACTTTCATAATTTGCCAAGGATCATTTAGTACGTAGTTGAAAAGCTGTCTTATTCATAAAAAACTTACGAACGTTTTAGTTTAAATGTGTTTTGTCTCGTTCTTTCAATGGCAAATATTGGAAAGAGATAAGAACAAAACATATTTTAACTAAAAATATGTTAACTTTTTTTATGAATAAGACTGTAAGATATTAAGTTTTCATAAACGTCTAAGAAAAAACATAGAATGGGCCAGCTGCTTCTCTTCCCGCGCAGATTGTAAAAGTCAGTCGAGGAAAAGGGCTTTAAACTGGGGATTCCTCCACTCATAGGCGATGAGCTAGCAACCTGTCACTATACCTGAATCTCCATTCCATCAGAGAGCCCACTATTCAGCTAAGCGTGGCCTTCGACTCTCGGCTCTGTCTACCCCGTAAGGGATAAAGACATGATTCTTCTTCTTCTAGGCGAGTCGAAATGGCATCTATATTTTCCTCAGCGGCGGATCCAGGATTTTTATCTGGGGGGGTAAAAGGACCGCGGCGGACTATGCATGTTGGTGGGGGAGTGTGCAAATCTACTTTGCACTGCACTGTCATATGCACTGTTATGGAATTTTCTCTCCACAGTAGGTACACAAAAACAGTCTGGGGCACCCCTAAATCCGCTACTAGTTGGCCTGGTAAAGGTCCTCTATGGTACACGATTCCAACATGATTCTATGTATGTATGTATGTATAAACGTCTTAGATATTAAGTTCTCATAAACGTGTAAGATAAATGTCTAAGAAATTAAGTTCTTTAGGCGTTCAAACCATAGAGCAACACGGACTCCGCGGAACTCCTTGTTGCTCGAGGCTCAAACCCACGTGAAAATGATCCTTATCGCACTGTAGAATTCTTTGCAGTATAGAATTTCATATTTCTGTGTATGTGTGTGTGTTTACACACTCAATGATTTATCCGTTCACTAGTTGGCGCCACCGGCGAGAGAAGTCTGTCAAATGGTACTGATATATTAATGATTAGCTTTTGCCCGCGGCTTCGCCCGCGTGAATTTCCCACGGGAACAGTGATTTTTCCCGGGATAAAAAGTAGCCTATGTGCTATTCCAGGTCATTATCTACCTCTGTACCAAATTTCATCGAAATCCGTCCAGTAGATTTTGCGTGATTGAGTAACAAACATCCTCACAAACTCACAAATTCACAAACTCACAAACTCACATCCAAACTTTCGCATTTATAATAGTATATATAGTATATAGTATATATAGTATATAGTATATATAGTATGGATTGTCAATGGTACGGATACTGTCATTTGAATTTGACAACTAAGTCCGCCATTGTACGCCTCTCTTTTTGTTTCGCTATCTCTTGTATTTAACCACACATCGCGGTACATCACATCTGGGTATTCGCGGTAAATCGACGTACATTGCTTTTTTTGTATTGTATCAATAAATACCTATATATAAAAACTATGCAATGTACGTCAATTTGCCCCGAATACGTGAATACCGAATAGCGATGTGAAGTGCCACCATGCGTATGTGCTATAAAGAGTTTACAAATAAACAAACAAACTAATTACAGTATTTTACTATCTGAATGACCTCACTCGACAGTAGTGAGCGGGAAAAACGATAAGCCTCATTAGAAAGAAATATCTCTAGTAAAAGTCTAATTCCTTACCTCTAAGTAAGTATATCAAATGTACCATTGCACACCACAATTAGTGGCCTAATCGAGAATAGTTGGATCCTATTGAATAGCTCCGATTCTCGATTAAAATTAATCGAGTTAGCTCGATTCGGATCGATCGCATCTAAAGCTTTGAGCTTAAAGTTCCGTGCTTAGTCACTGGAAACTTTTAGCAGAGTTAATGGTTAAGAGTTCCCGTTTTGTAGTATTCGGTGTTGCCAGTAGAAAATAATCCCTTTTCAACTGGCAACACTGAATGAATACTATGTAATTTGCTGTTGAAATTAAGTATGGTTACCAAGTATTTTTTTTATTAAATCTATCTAGGTATTTTAATATAATAAAGCTGGCCAGTTTGTAATATTTGTCCGTTTGTTTAAACGCTCTAATCTCTGAAACTACCGGGCCAGATTGAAAAAATATTTCTATTAAAGATATATATTTTTTTAAATAATCATTTATTTGGACCAACAAGGATATTTTTTTTGTTAGTAGCATAGATATCTTAAAATCTAATATTAGTACCGGTGGTACCGGTACACAAAAACAAAAACAACTCAAAAGAAATCACACCTGCTTGTTCTCCAGTACGTCAATGATACACATTTTTCTAAAAGGCACAATATCCTTTGATAATCCTGACTAATATTATAAATGCGAAAGTGAGTTTGTTTGTTTGTTACCTCTTCACGCTTTATCTACTCATAAAAAGTACCCTATGTCCTTCTTAGTTCTCCTATGTATGTATTGTATATGCGAAATTTCAGGAATATTGCTTCTGTAGATAAAGCGGCAAAACCCCCCATAGATAAAATCCTTGGGGGAGGCCTTTGTCCAGCAGTGGACGTCTTTAGGCTGAGAGAGAGAGAGAGAGATAAAGCGTGAAGAGGGAACAAATAAATAAACAAACCTCATGTTCGCATTTATAAAAGTAATTGTAATATAATTATCTTATTCCTGAAAATTGGCAAAGTTCCGGAAATCAAAATTTCCTGTCGGCAAAGGCACGTTTTTATTTCAGGAAAAGTAACACAGGTAAAGTAATATTCATATCGCCATACTTTTCTGTACTATTGTGGCGCTTTTGTCGCATAATATTTTCTCATCCGGCTGGCAACACCGCCGTTGTGTTGTGTCCTGCCGGTCTGGCACCAAAAGGCTCCAGGAGAAAACTTCTCTTCACCGAGGACCAGAACGCTGCTGTCTCCCGGAGTCGGTAACAAACGCCAAACTATCTAGCAGCCATTTTACGAGCGTAGCCCGGTATCAGCACCGTCATAGTTACCGTACCCTGCCTCGGCACCAAAGTGGGCGCCTCTACCAGGCCCCAAACTATAATAAAGAGATAGAAAATATATATGTAGCAGAAATACGCCTGAATAGTTTAGTAAGTACCCGTCTCAGGTGTAACAAGAAGGTACATTTAACCCGAATATTAGTTCACGTTAACTCTCAAGTACGTGTAGTACAAAATATTAAGTATGTAGACGGATACCTCAAAAAGGTTACAAAGATGAATGACGAAATGATAAATCAATAATCATATTCATATAATGATCAATTACTTCCTGAACTTTATTTAAGTTTATTAAACTCACAAAATACACACAAAGATACAATATAAGAAACACTAGAAATAAATTAAAGGTTAAAAAGGGATTCCAGCACGTGTCGGCGCAAGGCAAGGTTCTCAAGATGCTGGCAACATTACTTATACCCCTTTGCACTAGTGTATAGAACCGGGAAATCCCGGTACTGGAAATCCCGGGATTTCCCGGTTTTTTGGTGGCGGTAATAGAACCGGGAATTAAAATACAAGAACCGGGAATTTCGGTACTTTCGGGATTTTTTTTTTTATTTATTTGGTTCACCAACTGGCTGTGCAACACACAAGTTCATAAAGATATATGTCAGAGCATCCAAGTTGTCAGCCTTCTTATATTATTATTCAAATCGTTAATTGAAATCATTAAAAACCGCATAGAACTCATTGTTTGGTATTTTAAACAGCTGAAATTTATTGGCAATTGATAAAACTGACGCTATGCGCGGCAAACGGTGCAGGAGCAGAACTCTGTGGTGATTCGGAAGATTCGGAAGGATGTTAGATCGACGCAGAATGACGACCTCGAAACAAATGAAAAAATCGAGGTGGCTGTTTTCGAGAATGGAGGCGATCGTTGGCGACATTTATCACAAGCTTATGGTCATCTTTTGAGTGTTCCATCCACTAGTGTTGAGCCAGAAAGGATTTTTTCTTCGGCTGGCCTGCGGTGTAATAAGGTGGTTAGGTGATGTAACTTTGGACCAGGGGGAACTGGTCTGCTCGATTCTGATTCGAATTTTATTTTTATTTTTTATTCTTAACCATTTCATTGTGGTTTGGTTACTCGATCGCAAACATAACATGTTTTAGTATACTATATTTTTTCTTTTATTTTATTTTTGACTGTACACAATCTAGTGTGTGTTTCATGAGTTTCTTTCGGCATTTCTTCTTAGCAGTGGTCGTTCCGAAATGCTAGTAGTTTGTAGCTTTGAGACATAATATATTATAAGCTGTCTCAAGTTTTTTTTAAAAAACACAATGTTATAAATACCGCGTCGCAACCGTCAACAGTCCCATTTGCTGCCCGACGGTCTTGCGATAAGCGTCTCCGAGCTTGGTGATATCGATTTTCTTTATTTTTGCAAGTCACTAATAATTTGTTGTGTAATTATTTTGTTAGTAATTTTTGTTTTGAAAATATAACGATCTTTGGTTTTGTGATAACGTTTTTTTTTAAATTAATTCCACTCTGATTGCTAAAATCAGAAGTGGGATAAAGAACGCATTTGCCCACTAACTTGTTATTTCTGGCTTGCATATTTTTTTTTATTTTTCATCTTGAATATTTTGACGGTGTTTTGTTTTTTTTTGGTTACTTTGTTTTGTGTGTTTAAAATGGTGCGAACAAAATCGCGTACCCGCAAACGGGGTTATAAAAGACGCTTCTCGCAGGATTCGCGGGATAGCAGCGATTCATCTCGATATGATAGGCGTAGTCGACGTCGTCGTCGAAATTCGCGCAGTATTTCGCGTCATTCGAGTGAACGTGATCTGTATTATCGAGATCGTGATAGGCGGAGTATTTCGCGTGTTTCTAGTCGGGAACGTTATAGAAGCGCCTCGCGTGATGAAACTCGAGTTAGCCGACGCGATAGGCTGCGTTATCGATCGCGTAATAGGAAAAGCCGCGTATCACGTAGTGTTTCACGTGTGAGATCGCAACATAAACGTGATGAAGGTAGGTCGCGATCTCGTTCGCCTGCCGCGGCTCGAAAATCGGGAAATACGCTACGAGAACAACTACCCGCGGATAGATCGTGTACCCCGCCGTTGTCCTCATATTTTGTACCTGCTCGCGCGCAGTCTAGTGAGTTAGTGGCTCCGGTTTCTGAGGTATCTACTCTCGCGCATGCTTTGATGGAGGCTATTAAGAGTGTGCAGCCTATAAAATCGCAACATTATTACGTGTCTAATTTTGATCCGTCGTTGCACAACATCGAAGCATGGTGTGAGGAAGTGGATCGCGCCAGAGACTTAAATGGTTGGAATGACCAAGAATGTTTGTCACGCGTTGCCTCGTGCCTCAAGGGAGACGCAAAGATTTGGCTGAGTGAATGGGTGACGAATGATAGAACGTGGTCGAACTTTAAAAAGGAGTTCAAATCACTCTGTCCTAATAAATTGGACTACGCAAATATTTTGTTTGACGCCATGAACGCTACTTCGAACAAGTACTCAACATTCGCGGAATATGCTCGCCGAACTTTATTACGTCTCAGAGTAGTCCAAGGTATTAGTGATGAGTTGCGAACGCTTATAGTCATTCGCGGTATAGATAACGCCCAGGTACGGGCAGCTGCCGCTAATGCAGATCTGACTCCTGATAATCTTGTGTCGTTCTTATCCATATATACGCAGCCCAGCAGTGGAAAACATGCGAGCACTGCTTCTAGTACCAATAATAAACAGCTGTCGAATAAGTCACGATTTGACACGAAATGTTTTAATTGCGGCCGACGTGGGCACCTTAGTCGTGAGTGTAAATTTCCTAAAACTAAATCTACCTCCAACACACAGCCATCTACTAGCGGTACAAACAGCAGTACAATCACTTGTACATTTTGCAAAAAGGCGGGACATACCGAGGAAAAGTGCTTCGCGAAGGCACGTTCTGAGAATCGTAACCCTCGGAACGTTAACTTCTGCTCCCATCCTTCAGATGTTGCAGTAAACAAGGACATTGTTACGGCAGTTGTAAATGGTATACCGGTTGATGTTTTGATTGATAGCGGTGCCCTCGGTGTGTCTCTCATTTCGTCCGATGTACTTAAGCATATTTCATGTCAACCTAAGCTGAGGCGTTGTGTGTTGAAGGGCATTAGCGATAAGGAAATAGTTGCCACCTCGTACGTTACTCTTACGATAGAATTTTGCGGAATATCAATCGAGGCTGACTTGGTAGTGGTCCCAACTAAGTTTATGAATTGGCCAATTGTAATAGGCACAGATGTACTAAATCGTGATGGGATAACTTACGTGCGAACGAAAGATAGGCAGTATCTTACTCATTCCTCAAAAGTCTTAGTCCAAGTTAATTCTGTATGGTCCGATGATGACCTGAGGGTCAACACACCGCTTATGGGAGATGAGTTAGAGGCGCTTATGTCTGTGATACGAGAGTTTGCGGATTTTTTGATTGCGGGTACAGCTGCAACTACTGTTAAAACCGGTGAGATGGAAATAAAACTAACCAGTGATACCCCGGTCGTTTATCGTCCGTACAAGCTCTCTTATCAAGAAAAGCTTAAAGTCAGAGAAATTACTAATGATCTTTTAGAGAAAGGGGTTATTAGGCGGTCTAAGTCTGAATATGCCAGTCCTATAATACTTGTTAAGAAACGCGATGGGTCCGATAGACTTTGTGTTGACTTTCGTGGTTTAAATCGGTTGACTGTTAAGGATCGATACCCTCTCCCACTTATCGATGACCAAATAGATAGACTAGGCGGTTATAAGTACTTCTCAAGCCTTGACATGGCTACTGGTTTTCACCAGATTCCCCTTAAGGAGAGTAGTATTCATCTTACTGGGTTCGTAACACCCGAAGATCATTTTGAGTACGTAAAAATGCCCTATGGTCTGGCCAATTCGCCGATTGTCTACCAGCGTATAATCAATGACACTTTGCGTGATCACATCAATGAAGGAAATGTACTGGTGTACGTTGATGACGTGTTGATTCTTAGTAATTCAGTTAGTGACGGGATTGTGTTATTGCGCAGAGTGCTGGCTACTCTAACCCAAGCCGGTTTCTCTATAAACCTCCGGAAATGCTCGTTTCTTGTTACCGAAGTTGAGTATTTGGGCAGGTTGGTAAGTAGAGGTCAGGTCAGGCCGAGTCCTCGGAAGGTGGAAGCCTTGGCTCTTACTTCACCACCTGAAAACGTGAAGCAAGTCCGCCAATTTCTCGGCTTGGCTGGCTACTTCAGACGGTGTGCAGAGCAACTACGCTCTGCTGCCAGAAAATGTGCGCAGAGAATCCGGACAAACGAAGCGCCGTGAACCTCTTCACCGAAAAAGACCAGATTTTAAGTGGAGACCTATAGGTCCCCAAAAAAGCCCGATGATACCCGACGGTAAAGATTATATACGGCACTGCGTCTGTCCGACTAGAACCTAAAACCTAACCTATACGCAGTCTGCTACCACTATAGCTTATAAAGGGAGCTATAGAACCCTATGTACTAATAACTAAGTAACTAAAATTCAAACCCCTTACCAAACTGAATCTTCTTAATCTTCGGATCCAACTTCGAGTGTCTTCGGAAGAGGAGGGGGTTGTTCCCTAAATCACCCAACCTACCCCATGAGATCTCAATCCCCAGAAAAATACCTGTCTTTCTTCTAGAAGGTTCACTCGGCAACAGGATTCGGCGTCTCCAGGCAGCCACAGGTCACGTCTCACAAGAAAAAGTCACAATAACAGGGTTTTTCACAAACACAACCGTTCAATAGTTATTTAACAAAAGGAAGCTCACAATTATAACTCAAATCAGTTATTACAAACAAAATTAACGCCACGCCGCGCGGCTTCAAAATGCAACAACCCAAGATGGTGGCTATATCACCGCGATATTTCCTGCGACACGGCCTCGTGTGCGCGCGTTCCAAACAATACTGAATTCAAAATGGTCGCTCGCGACTGCCGACGCCGGCCGAGCGGGCGACGACGCTACTAATATGAAACTACCGCACGCGCTAGAATATTACGGCGGCGAACGGACAAAACAACATAGATTTTATTACAAACATCCCCCCGTCCCGGTCTGAGAAGCAGACCGCTAGCTTACTCTACGGGAAGGCGGGCGAGAGAGGTCACAGCTCTCCTCAAAATCGAACCGTCGACCAACACCTCAGCCACACGCGGAGTGCCATCTCCGCCAAGAATCAAACGTAATATGCGAGCTCGTCGCCAAAGCAATGAGGGCAAATTTGCCTCTTTTAACAATACTAAATCACCCTCCCTGGGAGGCTCAGTCCTGTCTGTCCACTTCACTCTTTGCTGCAGCAAATGCAAATATTCAAGCGACCAGCGACGCCAAAAGTCCTGGCTCATTTGCTGCAACATTTGAAAAACGCGACAACCGATATACGCGTTCATCCTTCCACGGGTATTCGGGCAGGGCATTCAACGGCCCTCCCACCAAAAAATGACCAGGGGTGAGAGCTTCCAAGTCATTTGGATCTGGAGATAGCGGACAGAGAGGACGAGAGTTGAGGACCGCCTCAACTTTACAAAACACTGTGGCCAGCTCTTCAAAAGTTAGAGCCGTTTCTCCGATAATGCGGCGGAGGTGGGTCTTTGCGGATTTCACAGCCGCTTCAAAAATCCCTCCCCAATGGGGGCAACTTGGGGGACTAAACTTCCAGGTTATTCCCCTTTGGGCAGCAATTTGACTTAAACTAGTACAATTTTTATCAATAAACACAGAAACATCCTTAAGATAATTTACAGTTCCTTTATAGTTTGTGCCATTGTCAGACCTAATAAGGGAAGGTAGACCTCGACGCGAAACAAAGCGATCCAACGCGGCGACGAAGGCCTCCGTAGTCAGAGCCGATACCACCTCCAAATGGACAGCCTTGGTGGCCAAACAAACAAATACACACAAATAGCCCTTCACAATACGGGCATTACGAAAGGGAGAAGCCTTGATCGAAAAGGGACCGGCAAAATCGGTTCCAACGCCGTCAAACGGTCTCGAAGGTCGGATTCGATCAGCGGGCAAATCACCCATCTGTGGTTGCATCGTGGATGCCTTCAACCTATAACATGCAATACATCGAAACAGGACACTACGGATTGCTCTTCGGGCAGACAAAATCCAAAACTCGCGTTGCAAAATAGCCAACAAAGCATTGCACCCAGCATGGGCGTTACGAATGTGTCGATCAGACACCAAAAGCTGCACCAAGGGTCCGCCCTTGGGCAACAACAGAGGATGGCGAGTCTCATATGGAAGATCCGCCTTCCGGAGCCTGCCTCCAACCCGAAGAAGCCCATCCGAGTCGATGTACGGGTTCAAACGAGCGACCGCGTCCTTCAACTTAGCGCGTCCGTCGCGCAAAATACGAAGCTCCGACTCAAACCGTCCGGTCTGCACGACACGGACCCAATGCAACAATGCGCTCCGGCGCTCTTCTGCACCTGCAATCGGCTCCAACCGCTTTGCCTGTGGGTTTCTACAATTATGTATGAAACGCTTAATCCAACTGGTAACACCCAGAAGCTTATCCAAACTGCTATACCGAGCAAGTAGCCAATCCGGCTCCGACGTCGTCTCAGCGACTACAGCATGTACACGGAGCCCAGTCAAACTCAAAGAAGTAACATCTGTCTGACAGACAGGCCAAGAAGTTTCTGATCCCATCAGCCACTCTGGACCCCACCAGAGCGGGTGTGACACCAATTCTGGTGCCGTACAACCTCGGGAAGCACAGTCCGCTGGGTTAAGCTCTCCCGGCACATGTCTCCATGTTATATCAATTCCGATATTCTGGATTTGGGAAACCCGATTTCCCACAAAAACCTCCAAGGTATGTGGGGCCGCGCGCAACCATGCAAGCGCGACCTGGCTATCCGACCAGGCGAAGATGTCTCGTATCTCGACCGTGGCCGCCAGCTCACATGCAACGTGATGCAACAATTTAGAGAGAAGGTGAGCTCCACTCAACTCAAGCTTGGGAATAGTCAGCCTAGTCCTGATGGGGGCGACCTTGCTCTTCCCTAACAAAAGCGAGACATTGACCCGGCCATCGGCGTCAACTGTCCGCATATAGACTGACGCGGCGTAGCCTCGCTCCGACGCGTCACAAAAGCCATGCAGGCTGGCTCGATATTTCCCGGGGGCAATATTCGACGAGGCAAGGCAATCCGATTGACTTCCTTAATCGATGAAAACAACTCGAGCCAATCATCCAATGGAGGACCAAACAGCGGCTCGTCCCACGAGACGCCCAAAGTCCAAAGTCTCTGAAGAAGACACTTCGCAGAGAATATCACTGGACTGATCCAACCGCTTGGATCAAACATACGGGCTATTACGGACAACACCGTTCTCTTAGTCCAGACCTTTGGTATTTCCAAGTCCACTTGGAATGTAAAAATATCGGTTAGCGGCTGGTACTGCATGCCCAGCACCGCTATCCTGTTGGGATCATCCACATCCTCAAACAGGTGAGGGTTCTGTTGGTGATCCTCCGGGATCCCTTCTAGAACTTTAGGCTCATTAGACAACCACTTACGTAGCTCGTAGCCACCTGTCTTCAATATTTCAATCAATTCATCCCGCAGTAGGAGGGCCTCCTCAATACTTTGGGCTCCGGTGCACACGTCATCAACATACAAGTCACGTGACAGCACGGAAGCCCCACGGGGAAAGCGGATCCGTTCCCGCTCTGCCAATTCAAGCAATGATCTGATGGCGATATAGGGACTAGATTTCAAACCATACGTGTTTGTGTTGAGTTCATACACCGTCACAGGATCCTCAGGGCGCTCACGCCAGAGTATCAACTGGAATCGCCTGTCCTCAGGATGTATGACTGTCTGGCGGAACATCATCCGGATGTCCGCACCAAAAACCACTTGATGTCTTCTAAAGTTCAATATGATGTCAATTATGTCCCTATGCAATTTGGGACCCGAATGCAAACACAGATTCAACGAAACCCCGTTCGAAGTGGGTGCGGACCCATCGAAGACGGTCCTCAATTTGCCTGTTGAGGCCTTCACCACCGCGTGGTGGGGCAAAAAATAATGCTCAGTTGAGCTCCAATCAACTCGAGCCGGAGACATGTGACCCAAATCCTCGTACTCGCGCATAAATTCAATATATTTATCGCGAAGTACGTGGTCACGCTGCATGCGTCGCTCCATGGACAGCAGTCGTTTCTCCGCAAGCGCCCTACTTTGCCCTAGGCTAGGACGAGAGGCAACAAAGGGTAACCTAGTTACAAACCGACCGGAGGGCAACCTCTCCGTGGTCGATCGAAAAAGGGCTTCGCACTCAGCGTGTTCCGGATCCACCCTGGAACTCATAGGTGGCTCCTCCACCTCCCAAAACCTTTGCATGGTCTTGGCCAAGGACGCTGATGCGACGACCGGTGGCTCCTCCACGGTGCTATTATCAAACACAGGGCCCATCAGGGCGAAACCAAAGATAGTAGACACTGCCATCAGTGAAGACGAACCCAGAGCTCTCTGGGTACCCAACAAAATCCAACCCAATACGTCCGAGCCCAGGAGCAAGTCCACTGGGCCGGGATGAAAGACAAAGGGGTCGGCCAAATCCAGACCCGAAACCAAAGACAACACAGCCGGCGGTATGTCTGTCGAGGGGTGCCAACCCGCAATGGTATCCATTACCATAGCCGAAGTCGTGATCCTCATTGTGGAGGACTTCAGCGAAGAAAAGGTGACAAGTGTCTGGCCCGTCAGACACTTCACTTGTATGCCACCAACTCCAAGAAGTGGCACAGGCGAGTCTTCCACGACTAAACCTAACTGGTGTGCCACTCGAGTGGTAACCAAACTGCTTTGAGCCCCTGAGTCCAACAGAGCTCTCAAATTAATGGCTTCTCCCCACGACCCCATACGCGGACCACCGCGGTAGGGAGCAGAACCGTCCGCGGCTCTGTCCCAGCAAGGGAGCAAGCTAGTTACGGGCTCCCCACTCTCTCCAAACCAGGGGCGCGCCACTGACCCGGATAATATGGCGGGCGAGTGCACATCCCCATCTTAGGGGGGGCATAACCCGCGGCCCGGCCATACCTATGGTACGGCGGGTGGTACTCCAGCCGTGGGTACTCGTGCAGCGGCGGAGAAAACCGCTGCGGCTGCATGTGTTGGGTATTGGTAACCCGCGTGGAGGGGGTGTCCCCACTCTCACGTCCGGTCTAGGGCCCCCGCCCATGGGGGCCCTATCCGGGCCTGGCCAGCTACATACTGGCCATGACCGCCAAGATGGTCCGCCAAGACCCGCGCAGGTACGCGACCCCCCGAGGGGGGGTGCGACGAGCGAAGCCGCGTCCCTCTTCCAAAGGTGGAGGGCTTCGCGCAGGAGCGCCCCCGCCCATAGGGGACCCCTGCCTCAACAACCGGGGGCCATCCCCGTTCCGGTTCATGCAGAGCATCACGTGGTGCAGCCCACGGCATGCACTGCATGGTATGGCTCTGGGACAGTCACGTGCATAGTGACTGCCCAAACAGTAAAAGCAAAGTTCATGCCGCCTTGCCATGCGGCGCCGATCTTGTACTGGCAGTCTCTGCCAGTCCCTGCATTGCAGCAGGCTGTGGCCCATCCGGCCACATTGCAGGCAGTCCGCGTCCCCCGCGACTGCTGCCGTGTGTGCAACCCGCACACCAGCTCCACGCGGTGGCGGTTGCCGTCCCTGTTGGGGCCTACGTTCAGGCGCTCTGGATGGCGCTGAGTCCGTCATGGTATTCTCAGCCGCCCGTGCCTCAAACTCCAAAAACTTCACCAAGTCAGTGAATGTTGGTAGGGTGGTGCTATCCCGTTCCGCATTCTCGCGCTCAAGTCGCGAGCGGATGTCATTGGGTAATTTGCCCAATACAATGTGCACCAGCAAAAAGGACCATTGGTCCACCGGCAGCCCCAGTGTGCGGAGCGCGTTACAGGCCACTGTAACGGGCGTGAGCAACTGCAGGCGCAACTGTGCCCTGTTGGCCACCTTGGGCAGGGCCATCAACTGTGCGGCGTGCGCATCCGCTAACAAACGTAAATTTTGGTAGCGGGAGTTCAATAACTCCCAAGCCGTGTCGTACTGGTCGTCCTCCACCCGGAGGTGCTGGATGAGCGACCGCGCTTCATCCTCCAGAGTGGAGAGGAGGTAGGCCATCTTCTGGGCCTTCGACAAATCCTGTCGTGCTACGACCAGGGACTCAAACATATTTTTGTAGGCTACCCACTCTTCCATCCTACCCCCAAAGTGGGACAGCTGAAGGGTGGGGAGCCGACCAGTAACCGCTGGTCCTTCCTGTCTAACAGGTGTGCGAGGGGCTGGTCCGCCAGCCTGTCTCGCCCTTATTGCGGCCGCCGCCTCCACGATGTCATCGTGCAGACTCAGGATCTGGTCCAGGTCCGCCACGTGACCTGCGTAGACCTCCGGGGTAAGGTCGGCTTCGGTAAGCGCCGCCATGGCCGCTTCCGCGTTGTTCAATCGTGAGCGGAGCTGATCCGCTCTTTCCAGTATAGCGGCCTCCCTGTCCTTCCGGGACAGGAGTCCACCGGCCGTCACAAACCATCTCAATTCGTTGGCGAGTGTCGCCTTAGCATTGGGGACCTTCGCCATCGCGTCAAGTCACAAACAAAAAATAACAAAAGGTAAATAAAAAACAACAAAATCAAACAACTACACGAAGAACCGCGGTAGGTATGAGAATGGCACAAACCCGGAACGCACGGTACAAACCGCAAACAAATACAAAAAAGGTTACAAATATTCTTATACAAACAAACTAAGAAAAATCTAATAATTTTTACAAACAATTAATTATTTTTTACAAACGAACAAATAGAGGGTAGATAAACTACGCTCTGCTACCAGAAAATGTGCAGAGCAACTACGCTCTGCTGCCAGAAAATGTGCGCAGAGAATCCGGACAAACGAAGCGCCGTGAACCTCTTCACCGAAAAAGACCAGATTTTAAGTGGAGACCTATAGGTCCCCAAAAAAGCCCGATGATACCCGACGGTAAAGATTATATACGGCACTGCGTCTGTCCGACTAGAACCTAAAACCTAACCTATACGCAGTCTGCTACCACTATAGCTTATAAAGGGAGCTATAGAACCCTATGTACTAATAACTAAGTAACTAAAATTCAAACCCCTTACCAAACTGAATCTTCTTAATCTTCGGATCCAACTTCGAGTGTCTTCGGAAGAGGAGGGGGTTGTTCCCTAAATCACCCAACCTACCCCATGAGATCTCAATCCCCAGAAAAATACCTGTCTTTCTTCTAGAAGGTTCACTCGGCAACAGGATTCGGCGTCTCCAGGCAGCCACAGGTCACGTCTCACAAGAAAAAGTCACAATAACAGGGTTTTTCACAAACACAACCGTTCAATAGTTATTTAACAAAAGGAAGCTCACAATTATAACTCAAATCAGTTATTACAAACAAAATTAACGCCACGCCGCGCGGCTTCAAAATGCAACAACCCAAGATGGTGGCTATATCACCGCGATATTTCCTGCGACACGGCCTCGTGTGCGCGCGTTCCAAACAATACTGAATTCAAAATGGTCGCTCGCGACTGCCGACGCCGGCCGAGCGGGCGACGACGCTACTAATATGAAACTACCGCACGCGCTAGAATATTACGGCGGCGAACGGACAAAACAACATAGATTTTATTACAAACAGACGGTATATTAGAGATTACGCTAGAAAAACTGCTCCTATTGCACATTTAACTCGCAAAAATGTCAGCTTCTATTGGTCGGAAGAATGCGAGGCTATTCGTCAAGATCTAATTAAACAACTGACGAACGAGCCAATCCTCGCTATCTTCGACCCTCGGCTTCCAACCGAGGTCCACACAGATGCAAGTAGCGCAGGCTATGGTGGAATCCTGTTGCAAGTGCACCCCGATGGAAAGAAACACGTCGTGGCGTATTTCAGTCGAGTAACTCAAGGTGCTGAGTGTAAATATCACTCATACGAGCTCGAGACACTCGCAGTGGTGAAAGCGCTTCAGATCTTTCGACATTACTTGGTGGGTATAAAGTTTCTTATTGTTACGGACTGCAACGCTCTTAAGTCAACGGAGCGAAAAAAAGACTTACTACCTCGAGTTGCACGGTGGTGGATCTACCTACAAGACTTCGAGTTCACCATCGAATACAGAAAGGGAGTTCTGATGCCACATGCCGACTATTTGAGCCGCAATCCAGTCCCCAACGTCAATCAGATAAGTAGACCTCGTAACTGGGCCCAAATTGCGCAAGCAGCTGACAACGAAACCCAAGATTTAGTCCAGAAGCTCCAAGATGGTAGACTCGACCCAACTCAATATGTAGTTCAAGCTGACGTCCTGTATTATAAGTACACGCCGGTGGGTGAGCAGTCAAGGCTATTGTGCTATGTTCCAAAGGGTCATCGCCTTAGTCTCTTAAGGATCTTTCATGATGAGCACGAACACATTGGCTCTGAGAAGACACTGGACTTGATATTGAAGCACTTTTGGTTTCCCGGGCTCAAACAATTTGTAAGTAAATATGTGGCTCACTGTTTAGTATGCATTTCTTATAAACGAGTCCCACGGGCCCCACTTCAGAACATCACTTCGTGGAATAAACCAGATGTTCCATTCAACACCGTGCATATGGATGCTCTGGGTCCTCTTCCAGCATCGGAGGGATACAAGTTTGTACTTTTGATCGTAGACGCCTTTTCTAAATTTTGCCTACTTTACCCGATGGCCAGACAAGATGCTGTGGAATTAAAACGCGTGGTTACGGGAGCGGTCTCACTATTTGGCGTACCCAAGCTTGTGGTTACTGACAAAGGGCGTATGTTTGAATCCAGAGATTTTGTAAACTGGATTAATGACTTGGGCTGTGAGCTGCATTACATAACTCCGGAGATGCACCACGCTAATGGACAAGTGGAGCGGTACGTGAGAACGGTTCTTAATATGTTACGCATACAGGTGAACCATAAGGGTGCATTATGGCCAAGCACGCTGTGGAAGTTGCAACTGGTGTTGAACATCACGAAGCAGAAAACTACACAGGTGTCTCCGCTGGCTCTACTCGTAGGGGCAGAGGCTACTACTCCTATTATTCGCGCGTTGGTACGTGACGTCGCAGTAGAAGGTTCCTCGCCTAATCGAGAGGCCTTGCGTGAAATCACCAGAGGCCGAGCACGCCAGCTGTTAAAAGATAACCAGGCCAAGCAGGACGCTTATGTCAATAAACACCGCCGTGAACCTCGGTCCTTCAATGTGGATGATCATGTGTTCGTAATAAAATTTTCTCAGTCGACAGGAAAATTGGATTCCGGTATGCGCGGGCCATATAAAGTGGTCAAGGCGCTGCCGAGTGGGCGGTACGAGCTCCGCTTGCTGAGCGGTGGCTATGGCAAGACTACGCAGGCTGCGGCGCAGTACATGGTGCCGTGGCGAGGCGAGTGGTGCCCTGAGACATGTGCCGCATTTTTTGATAGTAAGTTGGCTGGGTACCTATTGACGTTCGTCGTCTTTAAGGTAAGGGTGCGGGTGCTAGTATCCCTAGTCACTCTGGCGTTCGTCGCCCTTGGCGTGTGTCGCTGCACCCTGCGTTCGTCGCCCCAAGCTTGTGTTGCCACATAGGTAGTTCTGAATGAAATACCTATGGCCTGTAACGTGTGTCGTCAGGCGGGCAGAATGCGTGTGTCGCAGTGCGTGTGTCGCAAAGCGTGTGTCGCAATGCGTGTGTCGCATTAACTCGAGTCGAAGATATGTTAATAGCGCTGGATGATAACAGATGAAAAAATAACTTTCTAAAAGTTATTTAAATGGCCAACACTGGTTTGTATACTTATGAGACGTCTCCTGTTCTATTTAATGTGATGATGTATACGAGGTTAAATTTATGTTGCTATGTACTTTGTGTGATATGGACTTGTAAGACGAAGTATAAACTGACTGAATGTATATGAGTGGAGAGTGATGAATCATGTGTAAGGATGAATGCTTTTACTAATAGTTTGAACTATTTGTAATAAAATGTGTATTTTCAGACGAAGGAGACAATAATGACCAAACTTCTCCTGCAGCACCGGCATCCATAGCTGGACCCTCGATGCCATCACTGGACGTAGACTTGGAGGATGACACGTCGGTCCTGAATACGGTTCCCTCCATTGGAACCAATGGAAGCCTGGATGTCGAGGGCGACATTCGGTCAGGAGAGGCCGTATAAGCTGTCTCAAGTTTTTTTTAAAAAACACAATGTTATAAATACCGCGTCGCAACCGTCAACAGTCCCATTTGCTGCCCGACGGTCTTGCGATAAGCGTCTCCGAGCTTGGTGATATCGATTTTCTTTATTTTTGCAAGTCACTAATAATTTGTTGTGTAATTATTTTGTTAGTAATTTTTGTTTTGAAAATATAACGATCTTTGGTTTTGTGATAACGTTTTTTTTTAAATTAATTCCACTCTGATTGCTAAAAATATTATGATTAAGTAATTAGTTTTCGACGTGAAAGAGAGCCTTCTTTGAATGCCAAGTTTCAATAAAACAATTTTGACTTTGACTTTGATGCGATGATCTTTTTGAGGACATATATTACAAAGAAAAAAAGCTTTCAAAAATACCAAATAGTTTATCTGTGATCGCTAGATTTTATTTGATTTTTATATCTATAACTAGATAGTTAATGAATAAGTTTAAATCATAATTAAAGATAAATTATTTAAATTTGAAAAAAAAAATAAGTACCGAAAATCCCGGGAATCCCGGTTCCAGGATAGTCCAGTACCGAAAATCCCGGTTCCTTGAAACATGTCCGGTTCTCTATACACTACTTTGCACTGCTATGGCGACTCTCTGTGCAAAGTAATTGCCCGCCTTTGGGTCGTTAGACAGCTTGGCCTTCACAGGGATTTTTTCACGTCAAAAACTAATTGCATACTTAATAATTATATAGTATTATAAACCTCAAAGCTACAAACTACTACCATTTTGGAACGACCACTGCTGGCTGAGAAGCAATTCCGAGTCTGGGTCGCCTTACATGCCAGAAGGACTTTTTATTTAACAATAATATACCTAAATTCAGAAACAAGTTTTCAAAATTGTTTAAACTTTGAAAACTGCTTTCTGAATAGGGGACGGACAACTTTTTTTTATGCTTCTTTGAAATATCTCACAGTAATAGAATCATCCGTAAAAGAATCACATCCATAACCAAAGTACTTAGGTATTTCCGAAGATATAGCAAAAAATAATTCACATTTTAAGCGATGTTTGGACGATACCAAAACGCCGCTAACTAAACGTACAATCATTGACGTCACGCGTAGAAAATGGACTTTCCCTAAAAGTTTGAACTCTAATAAATTAGCTCTGGATAATAAACTCGTGCTGAAAAGTCGCAAAATGTGTTTAATTATATGTAGTCTATCATAAAATTACACATTTTTAACAATTGTCATACCTTGTCCGGTCCCCTATTCTGTAGCCTAGATCCATCAAAAAATATGTAATAGTAAGAAATGTCACTTCTAAATTATTTTAGTTTTATTATACGTGAGCGCTAGAAGGCGAACAATTTGAGAATAAGTAACCCTTGACCTGATTATCGCAAGAGGTAGCAACTTAATATGGCTGCGGATAAGTGTGATCCACAAATCGGATTAGTGGCTGTGATCCACAAATTTTATTTTAATTACTCTGAACTCCGGTTAAGCCAGAAAACGGATAAGTACTTCGAATTACTTACCTATCTGATATACTTATATCAATCAATATATAAAATTCTTCCGTAACTGACTAACAGACAATGTACAGCCAAAACAGCAGTTTTGGCTGTGCGTTAGCGAGTAGGGAGTATAAATTTGGTTAGAGCACGTAGGTTCCTTTGGGACATAAGAAAAGATCGTCGAAAAGTTGCCTGTCTGTTAGTTTTCTACCGGTTGTACTTCAGGGAGTGTGCTCATGAGCTGCATGAGCTCATACCGCCTGCTCCTTTTCGTCAACAGCGAAGGAATGGAACTCCCTGCCTGCGTCTGTGTTCCCGAGCACATACAACCTGACTCTTTTCAAAACCAGAGTGAATAGGCTGCTTCTGGGTAAGCTTTCTACACCGTAGACCTAATCTTTGTCCTCGGGCAAGATTGTGGTCAAGAACAAACCCATTTATTTATAAATAAAAAAAACAGAGTGTAGCGGAGCACTAATAGATGATTTCCCAAAATTCCCATGGCAAAAATGTCCCGGGCCTATGCTAATACTAATATGAATAACATGCTAATTATTCAAAAATTAAAAACACGACTGACAACTCACATAGCCTATGTCACTCGGAGGAATGCAAGGAATCTAAAAATACCTCTCACATGAAAATCTGTTAAGCCGTTCAGGACTTATGGTGGAATAAAGAAACTTACATACATACATACCTACATACATGAACCCTGAAAACATAACACTCCTTTTTTGGTCAGTCGTGTAAAAAAGCTGAAGAGTTTGTCGACCCGACGAAATTCCCATAGGAATGAAATCGCGGAGCATAGCTAGCCGTTAAATAAGGTACGTCATCCTGCAACACTCACTTCATCGTAGACTTCCTCTTTGCTTCCCATCAGGTAAGATGGAGGTCACACGCATTCAAATTTTAAAAATAAAAAGGCTATAAATTATTTATTTATATTATTTTGATCACACTAGCTGCGTAAGCTGATGCGTGTGTATCTTGAAATTTGGAGATTTTGTCTAATCTGTTCTTAAAACTGTTAACAGAAGATGCAGAGATGACATTCTCGTTTAATTTGTACGAGTCTCTAACCACACGGTTCGATAGAAAATTTCTCTGCGGTTTCCTCTTTGCTGGTGTGCAATACAGTTTCAAAGAATTATCTCTAAATTACCTAATTGTTTTCAGAGAGTTTATACATTTTTTTCAGCTCAGCATCAATAAAATAACAAGCTAATTATTAAAAAAAAAAAACACGACTGACAATTCACATAGCCAATGTCACTCAGAGAAATGCAAGGAATCTAAAAATATCTCTCTCATCGAAATCTGTTAAGCCGTTCAGCACTTATGGTGGAATAAAGAAAATTACATGGTCAGTCGTGTAAAAATACCACAAAAATGACATTACCACAACTCCTCCGACCAGCAATTTCGCATTCTGCCAAAACCTCTGAATAAATCCACTCTGCTTATGTCAGCGTATTCCCTTTACTTAAAATATTGGATCTCAGCAAATTTGCGGCTCCACGCGTGATCACAGGCACGTGAGTGTACTCGTAATGCGGCGTTTTGCTTGTCCCTGAGTGTACAGACCATAAAGATATGAAACATGTTCATTAAGTACTAGTTTTTGTTCGCGGCTTCGCCCGCGTGATTAGTTCGTTGACGCTGACTGATTGGTATATCCACAGATTTTTTTTTCTACTATTATATAAGTCTTTGGGTTTATCAACGAAAAGACGGAACTGTTGAACGTAGAAACATAAAATTTTGTGAGCATAGAAAGGTATTTTGGAATTTCACCCCTCTAAAGAGCTGACATCAAATTCACGTGGGCGAAGCCGTGGGCAAAAGCTAGTATAATATAATTTAAAACAAAATCACGAAATGTAGAATGTAACCTGGATTAGGGAAAATGACTTGTATTATGTTAACAAATTGGGAAGTTTGTAATTTGGTTTAAACCCTTTCTCTCGTATTTACATTTTAATTTAGGCACGTATGCCGAAACTCTTGGATCAAGTATTGATTAATAACTTCAGAAGTTAAATCGCATCATACATTTTTGGTGTAGGTATTAAATTAGAATGTAAGGAATGGAAATTCTTGGATCAGCTTTTGATCCGCGTCAAAAATCCGTGCTGATTATGTTTTCGCATATTTCGAAAACTTTTCACTTAAATGTCATAGCATGCCAAACTATCACTATATAAGTAATACTTAGGCATGGAAGTAATAAGTACTTTGTCCAACCAAAGTACTTATTACTTCTATGTACTTAGGTTTTCCGATTTGCCAAATACAGGGTGACCACTTGAACAACAGCCAAATTTTCACAATAGGCTCAGTAATATAGCAACAACTTCTAAAAATATATAGTGAAATAAAAACATATCTTGTACTTAGTTTAATTATAAAAATATTTTATGTTTTCTCTCTATGTATTTATTGTGTACAAAAATTATAAATAAATAAACTTAAAATTTCGACTTTATACAATTTCAACTTCTCCCGCTAAAGTCTTGAGAGGTCTTGTAATAAAATGTAATTATTGCTTATCAAATGATCTAGTGGAAGTACGGATATTTTAATGAATATTAACGTAATTAAATTTCATCACGGAAATTCACGCCCCCAGAACCCTAGGACAGCTAATAAAATATAGGAACCAGCATATTACTTCGGGTCAGTTTATATCCCTTTTATTGACATTAAAACGTCACCTAAAATTAATCAAACGCAGTAATAAAACCCAGGAGATTATGTAAAAGTCCTAACACAAATTCCTTAGCCATAAACCGACCCGGTGGATGGTAAGCATGGAGCTAGAGCTAATGGATGAGGACCCTAATAAAAGTGATATAAAGTGAAGCAGGCCGTACGGCGAAAGAATGTGCGTCTTTTTACTCGTGTAGGAACAAAGGTGTGCGTTTTTAAAACCAGGGGCAAAGGGGATTGTTATGAGTTCAAAATGAATAACAATAATGAATGGACCATTTATTTAAAACTAATGTGATCAAGATGTTTCTTAGCAGATTTAAGAAAAATCTTTTAAGCGGATTGAAATCTATTTAAATAACTACTACTACTACAATAACTACCACTATTATTGTGTTAAGTACACAATAATAGTGGTAGTTACACGAAAACAGTTCCGGGATGTGTCTATATCTTTTTTTTGCGAAGCTAATGTGATCGGCATTCTAGAAAAATAAAAATGTGAAAATGGGAAGTTCCACTTTATTTTGTTTTTTTCTTAGAACGTTAAAGGTTTTCGGTAAATGGTTTGTGATTCACTAGCGATGGCTTTAACACTAGTGCCCGTTATTGCCTTTACTATTTTTACACGACTGACCAAAAAAGAGTGTTATGTTTTCAGGGTTCATGTATGTATGTATGTAATTTCTTTATTCCAGCATAAGTTCTGAACGGCTTAACAGATTTTGATGTGAGAGGTATTGTTAGATTCCTTGCATAAGCCCGAATGACATAGGCTATGTAAGTTGTCAGTCGTGTTTTTTTTTATTTTTAAATAATTAGCTTGTTAATTTAGTTGCTGTGTAAATTGGTGATAAAAATTTTAAACTCAATTGGAAACCGGGACTTCATTTTTTTTAAATTAAATTCGTCCGACTTTCCCGGTATGTCTATAAATCTAACGGGCAAATGAAATCAGGCAGGCGCCCAGTCGGACGCCTTAGATATCGCTGGAGAGACACTGTGGAGGCTGATCTATGTGCGATGGGAGCAGGCAACTGGCGAGCCATCAAACAGAACGGAAGCCAAGATCCACATTAGTACATTATTTTTATTACGTCTATATTTTATGAGTTCGCAATATTTTCGCGTTGCACTTTATCGCACCACCATACCACATGAGTACATAGTTAAATACAGTTTTTAATAATCTGTGACCATATCACCATACCCTCTTTTTGGTCTAATGGTTGACTGGTAGAGAATGCCATATGGCGTTAAGTCCACCTTTAGTACATAATTTTTAAAATTAGTGCAATAAAATTTTAAATAAATAATCCACTTAGCGGTCACTGAGCCAGCGGAGTATCTAAGTAAGTAAAAGGATGCATCCTAATTTAGCGAGCGCATCATTCTCGCCTCATTTCTAGTTATCATCAGAGGTCGCCAGATCAATCACTCAGTTGAATGGGGTCGTTGAACTTTACAACTGATTTGTTTATCGGTGCCGCACAAAAATGTTCTCTGAATATTATTACTCATAAAAAATATTACTTACATGTTACAAAACAAAATCCCCGGTGCCGTCTTTTTGCTAAAACTTAATACTAGACGGATTTGTACACGACTGACCAAAAAGATAGTTTTTTTTTTTAGATAAGTAACTTCCATTTCCTTTCCATTCCATTCCATTTTTAACTTTTAAATCTCTCTCTTCTAGTAGGTACACCAGTAACAGCTGTAACTTAGGGCAGTACGCACCAGACATTTTTTTTCAGACGTTCGCCTGGTGGCAGCTTAACGTGGTGATGACTGAAAATCAGTGTTTACTCCTGTAGGGGCAATTCAACCACTGAGTTATTACCAATTTGTATCACTGCGGCACTAGTAACGTCAAATTGTTTTTTTTTACTACCTATATTTAGGAACTTTTTGCATGTAATTCATGTTATGTTTGTCGTGCTATGTGTCTCAGCTGGTACAAATAAACATATTATCTATTTATGTAACTTTATTTGCAGCCACAACAACACATACAGTTTCATACAACAAATGAAGAAAGATAAACGACAAAAAAGCAGTGTTATATTTTTTAGGGTTCATGTATGTAAGTTTCTACCATAAGTTATGAACGACTGAACAGATTTTGATGTGAGAGGTATTTTTAGATTCCTTGCATTCCTCCGAGTGACACAGGCTATGTGAGTTGTCCGTCGTGTTATTTATTACACGACTGACCAAAAAAGGAGTGTTATGTTTTCAGCGTTCATGTATGTATGTATGTATGTATGTATGTAAGTTTCTTTATTCCACCATAAGTCCTGAACGGCGTAACAGATTTTGA
>CM031579.1:5234309-5254309 GCA_018467065.1 Ephestia elutella
TACTATATTAAAGGATATTTATCTAGCTTTTAAAAAATATATACTTTAATATATAAAGTTATCATAGATGTTTCTGAAAAAAATCGGACATGGTACGCGGCGGTGCCTAGGAACTTTTACAGTAGTCTAATTTCTCATCCTTTTGTTGACATATTAATTTGGTTTTATATGCAAAATATACAGAATATGTACTTTACTTAGTTATTGACTGTCTCTTATGGTCTGATGAATAAATAATAGTATTTTTAGGGTTCCGAAGTAAACATGGAACCCTTATAGTTTCGTCATGTCTGTCCGTTTGGCTGTCCGTCCGTCTGTCCGAGACTTAGCTCAGAGACTATTAATGCTATCAAGTTGTAATTTGGTATAGATATACATATTAATTACGCGGATAGAAATGTAGAATAAAATCATGAAAAAAAATTTTTTTAGGGCGGTTCCCCTACGGCTAAAGAGGGGATGATTTTTTTTTATCTCGATTATACCATCGTGTGGGGTATCATTTGATAGGTTTTTCAAAAATATTTTGAGTGTGTGAACATCATATTTTGATTTAGGGATCCGTTTGTGAAATATTTGACTTTAAAGTGCAAAATTTTGTTAAGAGTCAAGTTTCCCCCCTTTCGAATAGGAAAATAGTTGTCGGTGGATACGGGAAAAAGTCATGATACGTAGTAAAGATAATGAATTTAAAAGAAAAACTATCACTATTATGTAGGCTTTACACTTTAACTAGTAATAGACGATAAACTTACAAAATCGATTTTAGTATGAAAAATATTTGTAGGAACATATTTCATTGAATATGATGGTATGGTATATATACATTGTATTATAGTCATTAGTTAAATAAAGCTGGGAGTTAATTTGAGTTGATGTATCCACATTTGTACAGAGTAGGCAGGCAGGCACCTTCGGAACTCTACAATGGTGGTCCGATACGGACTTGACCAATTATTTTATTATATTACCGACATTTTCCACCACAGTGGCATAATTTGGTTCATTTGAATTGAATTTTGACAGCTGCACCTAACACCGCACCGTGGCTTGCACCGAATCAGTTCACGACAAGCGGTAGCAGCAACTGGTGCAATAGTCCACTTTGGTTTCCATTCATTTAATTCCATTTCCTATCCCAAATCCGCAAGTGTGCTGTTCTCTAAAAAAGACTGACAGCTAGAGAATGTTCCGCCGATGGAAGCCAGTTCTCGGCTGCATCTCCTAAGAGCTGTTTACTAGGGTGTGCATGTAGAGTGTGCTGTGCATTGTGGACTCCTACTTGTCAGAAAGGCACGTCGAGTACCCAGGGAAAGACGGATGGCGATGCTGGGAAATGTCATGTAGCGTTCCGCATCCCATGCCCTATGTTTTTATCGTCCTAGACATGCACCGCCAGAAAATGCGAGCATAGTGGTAGGTGGTCAATATCGCTATTGGTGGAACTATGAAGTACCTCGCCTGAATGAACCCTAGAACTATGAAGCCTAATCCTGGATGCCAAATGGAAGTTCTCCGATCATTTCAAAAATAAGGCTCCGAAACTCTTGAAATCGGCATCTGCATCGTCCAGGATACTGCCTAATAGGACCCAACACACCCGCGCGACGCCTCTATACTGGTGTCGTACGGTCGATGGCATTATATGGAGTCCCAATATGCGCAGATGTTTTAAAAAAGGAGAGCATAATGTTGTTGCTTAGACCCCAAAGGGCTATCTGTACAATACGAGGATATCGCACAGTTTCTGCAGACGCTGCTTGTATTCTTGTTGGGTCCTTGCCATAGGATCTAGAGGCAAAAATTCTTTCTGGGGCTTTTTATGGCGTGAAGAAAATCGCGCCCTAGGTCACAATAAAGCATAGATATTCAGTGTGACTATAATGCCAAAGAAAGAAGAGGCAGAGCAACAACGAGAAGCTCTGTCGGCCGGGCCGGAGAAGAAGGGCCTATGCCAATCTTATGCCCCCTTGATAATGGCTGGCGATGGACCTGGTAATCGGTCCATCGACCGCGTTTTTAAGAGGCTATTATTTAAGGCAGGCGGAGTAATTATACTCGATGCAGGGTGACATTTGAAGGTCACTGCCGTGGCTGGAGAGTGTGGAAGATTGGTTGTAACTCCACCGTTCCCACCTCTTCAGTATTGGTATGTAGAGGCACCGGGGTGTTTTTAGTGGGTCCAAGTCCCACATGCCGCTTCACTGCTCGACTGTCGAGAAGTAAAGCGGTATGCGAAGGTATTTTCATATAGCATTTTCACCACATTGACAAAATTTTGCACTTTAAAGTCAAATATTTCACAAACGGATCCCTAAATCAAAATATAATGTTCACATACTCATAATATTTTTGAAAAACCTATCAAATGATACCCCACACGATGGTACAATAGAGATAAAAAAAATCATCCCCTCTTTAGCCGTAGGGGAACCGCCCTAAAAAAAATTTTTTTTCATGATTTTATTCTACATTTCTATCCGCGTAATTAATATGTATATCTATACCAAATTACAACTTGATAGCATTAATAGTCTCTGAGCTAAGTCTCGGACAGACGGACGGACAGCCAAACGGACAGACATGACGAAACTATAAGGGTTCCATGTTTACTTCGGAACCCTATAAATACTATTATTTATTCATCAGACCATAAGAGACAGTCAATAACTAAGTAAAGTACATATTCTGTATATTTTGCATATAAAACCAAATTAATATGTCAACAAAAGGATGAGAAACTAGACTACTGTAAAAGTTCCTAGGCACCGCCGCGTACCATGTCCGATTTTTTTCAGAAACATCTATGATAACTTTATATATTAAAGTATATATTTTTCAAAAGCTAGATAAATATCCTTTAATATAGTATTTTTTTATTTGCACAAAATTCAGGATTTTCAAAAATATTGACAGTTGAATAAAAAAAATAACAAACCGATTTTGATATTTTCGTCAATATTTTCCTTTTTTTCTATTAAACTATATACTAAATGTCTCAAAAATGAATTCCTCATGCCTGATTTACTAGAAAATGACACCAAACACGAGGTGGTAGGTAAATAGAAGCTGATATGATTTTTTAACTAAAGCGCGGCGGCGTGTACCTTTGAATGCCCCCCCTACCTACCCACCAGGGGGGGGTGGATGGCTACCGGGCTAAATTAGCTTAACTTCATGTATATAACACCTATGCCAAGTGAATTCTTCCGATACCAAAATTTGCACGTCATGACACTACTTCCCGGGCTAATACTCTGTTCTATGCATGCGAGTAATGTGGATAGCCAAACCGCGTTTAGTAAATCGACGTTGAGAATCAACGAAGCAGTGTGGACAAGCCAGGGAGGCGCCTCCGTTAACATTCATTATGTTATGTAACAAGAAAATGAACTTAAGTACTTATAGATATAAGTTTCTCGACGTTGTTCGAGTAAAACATAAACAATAAATTTTATGAAATTATAACAATATCTAGGTTAAAACAGTCCTGAAATATAATAAATTAAGTACCTTATATCAATCTATAAATTTATTTTCAATAAATAATAATGTAAAAATTAAAATTTATACCCAATTTGCCTTTGTGTAACAAATTAGAACCATAACAGTCATTAAATAAATAAATAATCAGTATCGTCAAAAAATAATATTTGAGTGCCGAATCAATTATAATGATTCCAAATAAAATAAAAAATAATAACAAATAATTAGTGAACAAAACTTGAAGTCGAAAACATCCAAAAAAACAGAATAAAACACAAAATGTCAACACAAATAATTAGTAAACAAAAACTTCAAGTCGAAAACATCAAAAAAAAAAACTAGAATAAATCATAAAATGTCAATGATGGATAAAACATAAAATGTCAATAATGAATATAACATAAAATGTCAATAATTCATATCTGATAATGATGTCAAAATTTATTTAATATTATTAAATTTATTATAAATAGGAAGTGTAAAAGAGAAAATGCAGTTATCTTGCTGTAGAAATGTAGTAGCAGAGCTCCAGTAAACTAAAGCTGCTTGACAACAGTTAATTTCCTTCTTCGAAACGCGATGTAGGATAAGCAGTGGTGCCTATATATAGTTATTTTTATTTCTTCCTGCTATGTTGGGTAATTTTGCAATGGCAACCCTGCCAGTATGTCAAAATCAATTTTGATGTTGTCACTTGAAGTTGACATTTCTGTTTTGCTGTCATTTGAGTTTGGCAGATCTATTCGTAAACAGACGAGGGTAGATTTCGGGTCAATTTAGAATTTCCAAAGTTGGAAGGTAAAAAAATCTCGACTTATCTCATTGTATTTTGTGGTTTCCTGATGGCGAAATCCTTAGGATAACACTAAGTCGGCTATCTCACGTGATCCTTTATAGGTTTATAACACTTTTATCACGAACAATCGAAGATTTTCTTGAAAAAAATAAAATACCGAGATGATTGTTCACAAGGCAAGGCAGTGTTGCCAGTCAAGCCAATTTCAAAAACGTTTTGTAATTTTACCAAGGCTTGCCAAGGAGCAAGAATTTTTTATAACTTTTATAAAAAAATCGAACTAGGTATTGTACTTGATAGGTATATTTGTAATGTATTAGGTATTACTTGTAGGTATTACTAACTTTTGCCCGCGGCTTCGCCCGCGTGTTTCCAACGGGAACAGTGCTTTTTCCCGGGATGTAAGGAACCCTATGTCCTTCTCTAGTACTTCTATGTGTAAGCGAAATTTCAGGAAGATTGGTTCAGTAGATAAAGCGTGAAGAGGTAACAACAAATACATATACAGACCAACAAAAAAGCTCACTTTCGCATTGATGATATTAGTTAGGAGTTTAAGAACTGCCTTTTGAAGTCGACACAGACAAAAAGACATAGCTTTTTATCAAAGTGCAAAGTTGTAGAGAATTGTTTCCATTATTTCTGGAAACTTCTAAACAAGTTGGATAGTTTGGGAGTGGGCAACTCAAAGTTGCAGATCAAGTGGCCAGGGGAATAGATATTCGGCGGAAAAGTTGAAAGCTCGTCAACTTTGTTCCCGCGTCAATGGAATACTGTATCAACATAGATAGATAGATAAGATTTTTTTCCTTTATCTTTAATAGTGTTTACTACACCCTATATTTTTTTCATGTATATATTTCTTCCCACCCAAAAAGTTGGCTGGAAGAATTTGCATTTGCGATAAGCCGCCTTTGCGCTCATTTTTGTATTTACTTTTGTCTCTATTTTGTATGTTCTTTCTGTAAATGGTTCAATTAAGTGTTGATCTATCTACCTATCAATCTATCTATCTTTATTTGTATCTACACTACAGTTGGCGGGATTCTTCGAGTAAAAAGGCCGTGTCCAGAGATGTGGTTTATTCGTGGTCGAGAGAGAGAAGAGGGCAGCGAAGCCACGTACAACAATATATAGCACAGAGAGCAAGCGTCATCTATCGCATATGATCGGAACTTATTAAGAAGTTCAATAATAAGCAAGATTAATGATTTCGTTAACTATTGTTAATAAATTGATAGATTTGAGATAGATGGCGCTTTTACAATTTTAACAACAGTACACACACAATAACATACATAGAATACCAACAAACGTAAAAGCAATTTATAATTCAATGCGTAAAATAAAATAATAATTTATGACACACATGCTATGCGTTGTGTGCTGCAGCAATACAAAATGGTCACAGCTCAACGATAATAATGGTGCTCAATGAGCACCCATTGAACATAGTTATATTGATTGCTTAAAAAATTAAACAAAAGGTTGACTGCCCGTGGCTTAGCCCGCGTAAATAATACATCAAAGCCTAGAATTGGATCATATTCCAATTCATGAAAGTGGCTCTCTTTTACCCCAGCTCGTAGCCCAGCCTGGCCATTGGTAAAAAAGGTTACAAGCTAATTATTATAAAATAAATAACACGACTGACCTCTCACATAGCCTATGTCACTCGGAGGAATGCAAGGAATCTAAAAATACCTCTCACATCAAAATCTGTTAAGCCGTTCATAACTTATGGTAGAATAAAGAAACTTACATACATACAAGCAACATACATGAACCCTAAAAAAATATAACACTCCTTTTTTGGTCAGTCGTGTAAAAATCCGTCTCCGGGGATTTTATTTTGTAACCATAGACATAGATAAAAAAAATATTCTTTAATAGACATGTATTAGCATGACCAGAGATAGGGACACATGGAAACAAAAGTGGGGAGGCTTTTGCCCAGCAGTGGGACATGTTAAAGGTACAAAAAAAAAATAGACAAATGAAGCCCAAAAACGTTCATAATAGTGTGCTCCAAATAAAAAAGTTTTGCAGATTGCTTTCAAATTCTATGGAACCATAAAACACCAAAAATGTCAAACTTGACAAAAAATATTAAATAAAAAAAAAATCTAGCTCTATGTTTGTAACATGTAATATTTTTTGTGAGTAATAATTATTCAGAGAACATTTTTGTGCGGCACAGATAAACAAAGCAGTTGTAAAGTTCAACGACCCCATTCAACCGAGTGATTGATCTGACGACCTCTGATGATAACTAGAAATGAGGCGAAAATGATGCGCTCACTAAATTAGGATGCATCCTTTTACAAGATTTTTTTATTATTTTAACTTGCCCGTTAGATTTATAGACAAACAATCACAAACTATTTACATAAACGGTCTACGATAAGTGGAAGATTTCATATTTATTTTTCTAAAATGCCGATCACATATTATTGGCTTTGCAAAAAAAAAAAAACAAAAGACTATCACGAAACTATTTCGTGTAATTTAGGTACACACTAACTTATCTTACCTGAGATAATAAATTATTGTGTACTTAAGTTATTAAAATATAGATTTCAGTCCGCTCAAAAGATTTTTCTTAAAGCTGCTAAGAAACATCTTACATACATACAAACATATTATCACGCCTTTTTCCCGTAAGAGTTCCTCACAGATCTCTCTAAGAAACATCTTGATCACATTATTTAATTTATTTAGTAGCCATCAATATGCCAGTACTGAAAGGCCTCTCTGTCCTTCTTCCAAGACTCGATTTAAGGCAACAGTTCCGTCTTTTCGTTGATTACATTAGTTTAAAAAATGGTCCATTCGTTATTGTTATCTATTTTGAACTTATAATTACAGCACTCCCTCACTCGTATTTTAAAATCAATTTCCTTACAAGAAAAGGGAAAAAAGAAACAAAATAGAAAGTCAGGCTTTCTATTTGTCTCTTTTTTCTACCCTTTTCCTCTTTTCTATTTGTATATTGTTGAGCTTTACTTTCATTACTTTTACTATTTTAGTTTAGTATGTAGTTTAATTATATAATATTAATTTCTATAAAATCCCTTTATTTTATTATATAATGATATATTTTTCGTATCTGTTGGCTGGAAGAGATCCCTTTATAGGATAAGTCCGCCGCTGCCATTTCTGTCTTCATGTTAATTGTCATTTAATTATGTTATTTGTGCAATAAAGTTATTACAAACAAACAAACTCCTCTTTGCCCCTGGATTTAAAAACGCACACCTTTGTTCCTACACGAGTAAAAAGACGCACATTCTTTCGCCGTACGGCCTGCTTCACTTTATATCACTTTTATTAGGGTCCTCATCCATTAGCTCTAGCTCCATGCTTACCATCCACCGGGTCGGTTTATGGCTAAGGAATTTGTGTTAGGCCTTTTACATAATCTCTTGGGTTTTATTACTGCGTTTGATTAATTTTAGGTGACGTTTTAATGTCAATAAAAGGGATATAAACTGACCCGAAGAAATATGCTGGTTCTTATATTTTATTAGCTGTCCTAGGGCTCTGGGGGCGTGAATTTCCGTGATGAAATTTAATTACGTTAATATTCATTAAAATATCCGTACTTCCACTAGATCATTTGATAAGCAAAAAATTACATTTTTTTTCAAAACCTCAAGACGGGAGGCGGGAGAAGTTGAAATTGTGTAAAGTCGAAATTTTAAGTTTATTTGTTTATAATTTTTGTATACAACAAATGTATACAACAAATTTAGAGAGGAAACCTTAAAAATAATCAAACTAAGTACAAAGCTAAGGGTAAAGGTATGTTTTTATTTTACTATATATTTTTAGAAATTGTTGCTATATTACTGAGCCTATTGTAAAAGGCTATTGTTCAAGTGGTCACCCTGTATTTTGGTAAATCGTAAAACCTAATACATGGAAGTAATAAGTACTTTGGTTGTACAAAGTACTAATTACTTCCATGCCTAAGTATTACTTAGTGACATTTAAGTGAAAAGTTTTCGAAATATGCGAAAACATAATCAGCACGGATTTTTGACGCGGATCAAAAGCTGATCCAAGAATTTACATTCCTTACATCCTAATCTAATACCTACACCAAAAATGTATGATGCGATTTAACTTCTGAAGTTATTAATCAAAACTTGATCCAAGAGTTTCGGCATACGTGCCTAAATTAAAATGTAAATACGAGAGAAAGGGTTTAAACCAAATTACAAACTTCCCAATTTGTTAACATAATACAAGTCATTTTCCCTAATCCAGGTTACATTCTACATTTCGTGATTTTGTTTTAAATTATATTATACTAGCTTTTGCCCACGGCTTCGCCCACGTGAATTTGATGTCAGCTCTTTAGAGGGGTGAAATTCCAAAATACCTTTCTATGCTCACAAAATTTCAAGTTTCTACGATCAACAGTTCCGTCTTTTCGTTGATAAACCCAAAAGCTTATATAATAGTAGAAAAAAAAAATCTGTGGATATACCAATCAGTCAGCGTCAACAAACTAATCACGCGGGCGAAGCCGCGAACAAAAACTAGTACTTAATGAAAATGTTTCATATCTTTATGGTCTGTACACTCAGGGACAAGCAAAACGCCGCATTACGAGTACACTCACGTGCCTGTGATCACGCGTGGAGCCGCAAATTTGCTGAGATCCAATATTTTAAGTAAAGGGAATACGCTGACAAGCAGAGTGGGTTTCGGAGGTTTTGGCAAAATGCGAAATTGCCGGTCGGAGGAGTTGTGGTAATGTCATTTTTGTGGTATTTTTACACGACTGACCAAAAAAGGAGTGTTATATTTTCAGGGTTCATGTATGTATGTAAGTTTCTTTATTCCACCATAAGTGCTGAACGGCTTAACAGATTTCGATGAGAGAGATATTTTTAGATTCCTTGCATTTCTCTGAGTGACATTGGCTATGTGAATTGTCAGTCGTGTTTTTTATTTTTTAATAATTAGCTTGTTATTTTATTGAAGCTGAGCTGAAGAAAATGTATAAACTCTCTGGAAACAATTAGGTAATTTAGAGATCATTCTTTGAAACTGTATTGCACAACAGTAAAGAGGAAATCGAAGATAAATTTTCTATCGAACCGTGTGGTTAGAGACTGGTACAAATTAAGGCTCAGATTTTCGCGTTTTGCCTACCAAATTACTTTGCTTGCACTTACTGTACAGTTCTGAAATTTTTGCTAATAATATAGATTAGGAAATTAGCAACACAGTGCAAGAACCGAAAACATGATTTGACTAAGTTTGCTCGATAAAAAATAATCCTAAACATTTTCCCTAAATTACCAAAAAACTCTGTAATACGATGATATTTAAAAAAAAATATTTCACATTAAGGGGCAGAAAGCTTGAATAAGAAAGTCAGATTTCACCCCCGACCCCCCTGTAAACTACAAGGGCGCCCCTTCAGAGGAACTAAATAGTAAAATCAGCTCCATCTATCTCATAATCTGCAAATCATCTAACAAACTATTATTTATTTCAACCTTGTTCAAAAAATTGTTCTTGAAATACTTATTTAAAAATGAAAATCAAGAAAACTCAAATTAATGTGTGCAAAACAAAGGAAAGTAAACAAAAAATGTGTTTTAGTCAGCAAAGCCACTTACGTAGTAAGTGATATATTAGAAACATGTAATGTAAAATTTCGGCAGCAACGATACGCCGGTGGATGGCCGAGCGGTAATTTGACGAAATGAATTATACCGTCAGTGCAGGGTTCAATTCACGAGTTCAATTCCTTGTCGTTCTTTAGGAATTTGGTTTTTTTTTTTTCAAACATTATTTTTTTCTTTCAGCAGTAAAATAAACAAAATTATAAGTCAACGCGATCTGATAATATTATCGTAAATGTTGCGAGTTTTCGCATACATATTTTCCGATTTCAGACGGGAATCAAAACCTATGGGGAACTTCCCGTTGACTTAAAATTATGAAATTTAGCAAGCAAGGTCTAACAGTACTTGTACAGAAATAAATCTGAAAATTGTAAACATGTTGTTGGAAGTCTAAAAAAAGTGTTACAAACTTATTTTTGCGCTCGATCCAGTATGAATCCTAGGGATCGAACTGCAAAACTAGTTGGTCTTTTAGTTAGAGCTATAATGTAAGATGTTTTACGTGTACGGAACCCTTGCCTCGATGCGCGAGTATGACTCGTATGACTGGCACTTGGCCGGCAACAGACAAAATTTCAATTTTCTAAATTTATTACAACAGTATGCACGAACAGTAGCGGATTTAGGGGGGCACCGGGGCACGTGCCCCCCCCCCCAGACTGCTTTTTTGTGTAGGTCCCTGCTGTGGAGGGAGATTCCATGACAGTACATATCAAATTAAGCAATAACAATATTAATTAATATTATTAAATTAAGGAATAACCCTTTGGAATAATATTAAAAAAACCATACAGATAAAGGATTCTACTACTGGTGATTGTCTTCCAGAAAATTTACATGATCCTAATGCAATCAATGACTTCTTTCTTGATGTTCCAGGCGGTAGTGCAACTTCTCACCCACAAATGGTTTTTTCAATTCTAACAAGTTTAATCAGTCCTCGTTCTCTTTGAAAGCCATAACAGAAGAAGATATTGCCAAAATAATCCTATCTGTCACTACCAACGCTGTTGGTGGAGATGGTATCAGCAGGGATATGATTCTTCTAACGTTACCGCGAACACTACCTATTATCACTCATATTATTAATACATCAATCCGGACAGGGATTGTGCCTGATGCATGGAAATCAGCTGTTGTAACACCATTACCCAAAATGGATAATCCTAATGAACCTAAAGACTTACGACCTATTAGTATTCTGCCTTACCTCTCTAAGATACTGGAAAAGGCAGTTTACTTGCAGTTTTGCGAATATGTTGAAGCGAACAATATATTACCATCCCATCAGTCAGGATTTCGTAAGGGTATGGGTACGGTCACTGCATTGCTAGACGTCGTCGATAATATACTGGCGGAACAAGACTCCGGAAATGGTACCTGCCTAGTACTATTAGATTTTTCTCGCGCTTTTGACAGCATACTTATTCCATTATTACTTTCTAAATTGTCATACTATGGCGCGGATCACAACTCAATGGCTTGGTTTAGTAGTTACCTTACGAGCCGCACTCAGTGCGTGAAAATAAAAAAAGATGATGGCAGTGTTGTATTTTCTGATGTTAAACCAATTGACCGTGGCGTTCCCCAAGGATCCATACTTGGCCCCCTATTGTTTATTATATATGGAGCGGATCTGGTGCTTTCAATCAAAAACTGCAAATACCATCTGTATGCAGATGACGTTCAACTTTACATTTCTGATAAGCCTGAAAACTTTGATACTGCTATTTCAAATATTAATAATGATTTAGATTGTGTCGCAAAATGGGCTAAAACAAATGGACTTGTACTAAATCCCAACAAGTCGAAATATGTCATTCTTGGCTCAAGGCAACAGATTTCAAAAATTATGAGCACAAACCCATCTGTTCAAGTTCTTAATGAGAGTATTGAGAGAGTTGAGGAGGTAAAGAATCTAGGTGTACTGATGGACAGCCAACTGCGGTTTACAAGGCATATTCGAAATCTCGTGAAGTCATGTTTCTATAGGCTTAAGATGTTATATCGTGTCCGGCACCTTCTGATAAAGAAAGTTCGACTCATGCTTTGTGAGTCCTTGGTTCTTTCACGTCTTAACTACGGAGATTTAATCTACGGGCCTCGTTTGTTAGCTAAAACACGTCGCCTTGTTCAAAGGATTCAGAATGCATGTTGCCGATTCTGTTACACCATACCTCCAAGGAGCCGGATAACTCCTTATCTAAACTCAGCTGCTAACCTAAACATGGCCTCACGCAGACATTTGCACCTCGCTTCCTCTTGTTTGATGTCATCAACTTTAAGAAACCTGCGTATCTTTACTCGAAGTTGAGGAAATCTGCCTTTCATAGTCGGTACGGCTCCAGAAGTAGGCGCAACACATTGGTGGGTTATTGTCATAAGACAGCGGCTTTTGCTGGCAGTTTCCGCTACTTATCAACTAAATGTTGGAACAACATCCCTCCTCCCATAAGGCACCTATCATCTAAATTTTCTTTTAAAAAAAAGTTTAAAGAATTTCTTCTAAACAAACAGAAAATAGGATTACCACATGGTTGGTCGGTGGCGGATTTTGCTATCTAATATATGTCTAATAATATTTTTCAGTCTAATATAGCGCTGATGCATTTATTCATTTATTTATTGCTTGCCCTTAGATGTACTATTTATTTATCTGTTTTTGGCACTGTGCTGTACTTGTGTGTCCAGTTCCATTTTTTTTTAAGTTCGTTCGTCAAATAGGTTATGACAGAATACCAGTGCTTTGCTGACAGTATTTACTTATGCTGTGAGTAAGGTTTTTAGCTGAGTCATGACCTTTTTGAACTGCTGCAACGCACACATGATGTTTATACAGTTTTAAATTATATTCATCTTATTGTTATATTGTTCGATGTATTGTAAATAACCTGTGTGTGTTTTAGTTTGTGTCAAATAAACTTTTATTCTATTCTATTCTATTCTATTCTATAACAGATACGGTCCCCCCCTAAGACTGTTTTTGTGTACCTACTGTGGAGAGAAAATTCCATAACAGTGTATATCAAATAAAGAAATAACAGATTTTTTTTCTGTCCATCTGGTTTATTTCTTGAGTTTTGCAAATCTGGTCCTTATGCAGTGAGAGCAAGTCTTTAGGATTAGTTTCAAGGCGGGCGGGCGGCAACAGCATCAGGACGGATGTCGATTTGTTGCACCCCCCCCCCCCCAACATGCATAGTCCACCAGTACCCCCCCTAGAAAAAAATCCTGGATCTCGTGATCCGCGAACACGCGGTAAACGAGTATAAACTCTATGCGTCTGTACTCTGCCACGAAAGTTGTCTGTCTGGCGGCATGCATACGCATTAGCGAAAGCGCGGTGTCGTTTGAGGTGAGGTACACTACCACACACTACGAAGGGGCAGTATGCGCTCCGCGCCGGCCGGTATGGTAGGTAACCATAGCAACCGGTAAATTTCGTTAACAAAGTAAGACTGTGATGCAATTATATTACTAAAATAATGTTATAAAATACAAAAGTCTGTCCGTCTATATATATATCCACTAGCTTTTGCCCGCGGCTTCGCCCGCGTGAATTTCCCACGGGAACAGTGCTTTTTCCCGGGATAAAAAGTAGCCTATGTGCTATTCCAGGTCATTATATACCTCTGTACCAAATTTCATCGAAATCCGTCCAGTAGATTTTGCGTGATTGAGTAACAAACATCCTCACAAACTCACATCCAAACATTCGCATTTATAATATTAGTATGGATTACATCTAAGCCGCTGGACTGATTTTGATAAAATCCATAATTCCATACTAATGAATGTTACCCACATGTTACCTATAAAATGAAGTAGAAGGCCAAAGCTATGTATTATAAGCATAAGATATAAGATGGGAAATTTCAAGATTGCTGTTGACGACCGCCGTGCCGGATCGCGAATACCCTGCAGCCGCCGAGCCGAAGCGCAAAATTGTTAAGCAGAACCGACCAATCACAGAGCCTACATTATTACTTGTTCTTGCACTATTGTACGTAATCACATCAATACTAGTGCGCATTAGTAATGCTCTGGAAATGGCGCGCTGTGATTGGTCCGGGCTCTCGCTCACTAGTATACTATGAGAATGCGAAAATGTTAAATATAAATGTTGAAGATTTGTTCTAAAATTGTCTTCATCCAGTACGCTCTACTTGTGACTTCTGAATAATAAGTGAAAATAGTGAAATAAAAGTGCTCAAAAGTTCCGGCTGTTTAAATCACCTGGAGGAATCCCTGCCTGGACCCCGGCTAGCCTGCAGCAACTCTGAAACTCAGAGATACTCCCTCAGGAGGTAAATCCCTGTCGGAATTATCTGGGTGGATGAGATTCAGGCCTGACCACACGGCCCCCACCGTGATAAGTGTTTACAGTCCACTCCTTGAACTTGTGGCCTGTGGTCAACAACCACTGTCCTTCGAGCCGGATCCAGCGAAGAAATCCAGTGACCTACCAGACGTCGCCAGTTCAAGATGGTGATCACACGCAGCCAGTCTGGAGCAGATGAAGTCCGACAAGTAGAAGTCCGAGGCCGAGTCTTCGAGCAACCCCCGCAGTCGCCCTCTTCGGAGCCACCGCTGCCGCCTCGAGGGGGCGCCGACCGGGCAGCTGAGGAGAGACAACGCATCGAGCCGCCGAGCCCCCGTCTGGTGCCCCAGATCCGCACCGAAGATGGCGCCGGCGGCGCCCGCGTCGCCTCAGCCGAAGCCGCGCCACCGCACACTGTTGCGGACCGCGCAGCACGCCACATCGGGAGAAGACCAACGGAAGCCTCTACACTGCACCCCGTGTCGACGAGCGCCGTGACTACGGCAGGGCCGAACGCTGCCCCTCGAGTGCGCATAGCACGCTCAACGAAGTCGACCGCCAGTGCCATCGCCAGACTGCAGTATGAAGCCGAAGAACGACTGGCAGCCGTTCGACGCCGGGAGCTAGAGATCGAGGCCGATCTCATCCGGAAGAAGTTAGCTGCCGACGTAGCCGCCTTGGAAGAGGATGACAGCGGCCCAGATGACAACGAGCCAGCCGAGAAGATGGATCGAGTCTTCGCCTGGCTGGACGAGTCTACAGCTGCAGCCGCAGCAGCCGAGCCCGCAGCCGTCTCGGCCACCACCGCCGGCCCAGCAGCCGTCACGCCCCGCAGCCAGCAACGGGGGGAGCCCGACGCAACCACTCCAGGCCCCGAGCGAAGCAGAGAAGATAGAAGACGGTCAACATCGCGAGGCAGAGGGATCGAGCAACTCGCCTCTGTCCTGGACGAAGTCGTGAGGACACGGCCGCCGCCGCGTCAAGCCACGGACCTGCCTACCTTCTCCGGGTCTCCGCTCGAGTGGCTCCAGTTCTCCGCCGCCATGAGGGAGACAACGCGACTCTACCGCTTCACACCGCTGGAGAATCTGGCGCGCCTTCGCAACTGCCTGAAGGGAGAAGCCCGTGACACCGTCGCTGTGCTGCTGAGCTCCGCTACACATCCAGACCAAGTGATGAAGACCCTCGAGCGATGCTACGGCCGACCCGAGACTCTGGTCGACATGGCGCTCGACGACCTCAAGAAGCTACCGAAGTTGGGGACCACTACGAACGAGCTCACCATCTTCGCGATCAAGGTCCAGAACGTGGTCACCGTGCTTCAGAACGTGCGGCCCAGCTACCTGCACACCCGACTACTGGCGCGAGAGATCCTCGAGAAGCTGCATCTACCGCTCAAGTTAAAGTGGTACGACTACGCCGCGCGCCACGCCAGGGAAGAAGCCGAAGTCATCACACTGTCAACGTTCCTGCTGCAAGAAGCTGACAACGCGGCCAAGTACGACTACGCGCCGGCCGCCACTGCCGCCGTCACCACGGCCGCTGCCCAGAGGCGCGATTCGCCTCGCACCACCTCTCGACCGGAGGCAAAAAGAAGACGCCGGTGTACGCCGCGACCACGGAGGATACATCGCGCTGCCCAGCTTGTGCAGAATCGCACACGCTACCGAGCTGCCCGAAGTTCAAGGACATGCAGCATGACGACCGCTGGGAACTCGTGAAGAAAGAAACGCTGTGCTTCAAATGCATCGCCGGCCGACATCGTCGGCGCAACTGCCGTGTGAAGTTCTGCGGAGTAAACGGGTGCAAACGATCGCACCACCGCCTGCTTCATCCAACTGAGGCCACACCGACAGCGAGCAAGGACGACGAAGTCAAGGACGCCGCCGCCACAGTTACCGCCGCGTCTACGAGCAACGATGTGAAGTTGAAGATCTGCCCAGTCATCGTGTCCGGCAAGCACGGCAGCCAACACACCTACGCGCTCTTCGACGAGGGGTCAACCATAACCCTCGTGGACGACGAGTTGGCGCGCAAGATCGGTGCCGACGGTCCCGTCACGCATCTGGACGTCAAGGGCATCAACAGCGAGCACCGGCACACGAAGAGTCGTCGAGTCGGCATCACGATCCGCGGTCCGCGCAATGACTGCAGCCACGACATCACCGCTCGTACTATGACGAGCCTGGACATCACGCCTCAGTCAATCTCATCTGAGGCGCTACGACTTCAGCATCTGAGCGACCTGCAAGCTGAAGACGTCGTTTATGCCAACGCCAAGCCACGCATCCTCATCGGGACGGACAACTGGCCTCTCATCGTCACACGAGAGCTGCGCTGCGGAGGACCGCGAGAACCAGCCGCCTCACGAACCGAGCTCGGCTGGGTCATCCATGGGACAGCGCCGAGCACAACACTGCGGCGACACGAAAACACGCTGCACGTGACGACGAGTGAAGATAGCCTGGAGGAGCTCGTCGAGAAGCACTTCCAGATCGACGCGTTGGGAGTGTCGCTCACCTCACAGCACATCACAGAGGAAAACAAGCGTGCTGTTGCCATCTTCGAACGCACGGTGGAGCGCCGGGAAGGCCGTTTTGAAGTGGGCCTGCCATGGCGTGAGGACAACATGCAGCTACCGCGCAGCTACGACTCTGCGCTTTGCCGGCTGACCAGTTTGGAGAACAAACTAATGAAGAATCCCCAAGACATGGATGAATACCAGAAGAAGATTGATCATCTCATCGAGAAGGGCTACGCTGAGCCCTGCGACGGCAGCGAGGACTCCAGCCCAGTCGCCTGGTATCTGCCACACTTCGCAGTCAGAAACCCCAACAATCCCGGAAAGCTGCGCCTGGTCTTCGATGCAGCAGCCAAAGCACGAGGTGTCAGCCTAAACGACCACCTCCTGGATGGACCGGATCTGCTACGACCCCTGCAGACGATCTTGTTCCGGTTCCGTGAAGGGGCCTACGCCGTGACTGCCGACATTGAAGAGATGTTTCTTCGTGTCAAGATACGACCAGAGGACCAGCCGGCCCAAATGTTCCTGTGGCGCGACTGCAATCAAAAGGAGACTCCCAAGAAGACGAAGATGACATCAATGATCTTCGGCGCATCGAGTTCGCCCTTCCTCGCACACAGCGTGAGGAACCGCAACGCCGAAGACCATGCTGAGACACATCCAGCTGCACTGCGCGCCATTACCGAAGCGCACTACATGGACGATTTCGTGGACAGCTTCAACACGATCGACGAGGCCCGCGACGTCATCACGCAAGTCGACGCAGTGCACCGAGCAGCGGGATTCAACCTACGAGGCTGGCATACGAACGAGCGCCAGCTACTGGAGTCAACACATCTGGAACGAGATAGCAGCCAGATGACATCGCTTGGCGGCACGGAGAAGACACTGGGCCTGCTATGGAATTCAGACGAGGACTTACTGAGTTTCAACACGAACCTGCCGCGAGTCCCAGCTGCAGTGAAGACCCGAGAACGCCCGCCAACGAAGAGAGAAGCTCTGGCCACGGTCATGAGCATTTATGACCCACTTGGACTCCTGAGCTGTTACACAATAACAGCCAAAATCACGCTGCAGAAACTTTGGCAGTTGAAGACAGGATGGGATGAGCCGCTTCCCTCCAACTACGCCGAGGAGTTCGACCAGTGGCTGGTCGGACTGGACGCCATCAAGAAGCTGCAGCTCCCTCGTAGTTACAACGAGGGGAGAGAAGTGCGACACCGAGATCTGCACGTCTTCTGCGATGCCAGCGAAGACGCCTACGCCGCCGCAGCCTACTGGGTGCTGAAGTACGCAGACGGCCACTACGAGACAGCGTTAGTGGCAGCCCGAGCGAAGGTCGCCCTCTCAAAACACAGACTGTGCCGAGACTGGAGCTACAGGCGGCACTCATCGGATCGAGACTGGCTAAGACAATCCGGGAGGAACATCGACTGCAGGTCGACCAAACAATTTATTGGTCCGACTCGCAAACCGTCCTGCACTGGCTGAGAAATGGCAGCCGTCGCTACACACCGTTCGTCGCGCACCGCCTGGGCGAGATCATCGAGACATCGAAGCCTTCGGATTGGCGCTGGGTGCCGACGCAATTAAACATTGCTGACGTCGCGACGAGAGCTGGCTACACTCCCACAAGCAGCCAGGACGAGTGGTTCACCGGGCCAGCCTTCCTGACGAAACCCAAAACCGAGTGGCCACGCAATGAAGACACCACGGAGGAGCCAACGGAGGTGCTGCATATCACCGCCGCGCCAGCCGATGACAGAGACGCCGCTTTGCCTGACATAAGCCGCTTCTCCAACTTCGATCGACTCATCGGTGCAACGGCTCAAGTTTTGCTGGTCGCACGGCGCTGCCGCGATCGCAAGGCAGCAATCGACGCGGACACAATCAAAAAGGCCACCGACCTGTGGCTACAACGAGCGCAGCGGGAATCCTTCCCAGCTGAGATGGACTGCGCCCAGAAAAAGATCGCCGTGCCCCGCGCCAGCCCTCTCCACCGCCTCGACGTCGTGTGGGAGGACGGGCTACTGAAGCTGAATGGACGCATCAACAAAGCCGATGCGCCTACAACGACGAAGAGGCCGATCATCCTACACGGCCGCCATCCACTGACGCGACTACTGGTGGAGCGAGAACATCGACGCGCCGGCCATGCTAACAACGAACGCGTGGTTAACGATCTTCGGCAGCAACTTTGGATCTCTGCGGCTGCGACCAACGATAAGAACAATAGCCGCCGCCTGCCCGATGTGCCGACTAAGAAGATCGAAGCCTCGAGCCCCGCCGACCGGTGACCTGCCTGAAGAGCGACTACAGCCATATCACCGACCCTTCAGCTGCTGCGGACTGGACTACTTCGGTCCGATGACTGTCACCATCGGCCGTAGAAGAGAGAAGAGGTGGGGCGCACTCTTTACGTGCCTCACGACCCGAGCCGCCCATCTCGAGTTGGTGGCCTCCCTATCCACCGACTCCGCGCTGATGGCTCTCCGAAGGATGGCTGCACGACGAGGATGGCCGACGACGATCTACTCCGACAACGGCACGAACTTCAGAGGTGCCGACGCTGAACTCACTAAGGCGTATGAAGAATGGCTGCCCGACCTGCAGCGATACGCCGCCAACAAAGCAACGACGTGGAAATTCATCGCGCCCGGAGCCCCGAATCAAGGCGGCGCATGGGAGCGACTGGTGCGCTCCGTGAAGACTGCGCTCCACGCAACACTCCGGGAGAGAGCACCTAAAGAAGAAGTGCTCTCTACACTACTCGCCGAGGCAGAACACGCTGTCAACTCCAGACCGTTGACGCACGTGTCCGTCAACGCCGACGACCCAGAGGCTTTGACCCCAAACCACTTCCTATTGGGGTCATCACGAGGCCTGCCACTCACCGGAGCTACGACCGAAGCGGATCGACGGACCTGGCGAGCCACACAAGCGCTCGCTGACGTCTTCTGGCGCCGATGGGTACGAGAATACTTACCAACTCTCGTACCCCGCCGAGATCAACAAGGCCCCCGAGAAGACATCCAAGCCGGCGACATCGTGATCGTTGCGGACTCCTCTCTACCCCGCAACACTTGGCCGAGGAGAAGTCGTCCGCACCTTCCCGGGGCCCGACGGCATCGTACAAGTGGCAGAAGTCCGCACCAAAGGCGGAATATTCAGACGACCGACGAACAAGCTCGTCAATCTGAAAACTAAACCCGCACCTTCCCCGGA
>CM031579.1:5254409-5300470 GCA_018467065.1 Ephestia elutella
CAACACCTCCGGAACCTTTAACCACATCTAGACCAAATTGCTATCCTGGTAGCACTGACCCTAGATGTCCGAGGCTAACTACACCTCAACCTACTACTACACCTAGGCCAAATTGCTATCCAGGAAATAATGATCCCAGATGCCCCAGACCAACTACACCTATTACTACACCTAGGCCGAATTGCTATCCAGGAAATAATGATCCCAGATGCCCCAGACCAACTACACCTCCAACTACGTCTAAACCAAACTGTTATCCAGGAAATAATGATCCTAGATGTCCAAGGCCTACATCACCTAGTCCAAATTGTTATCCAGGCAGTACTGATCCTAGGTGCCCACAACCAACACCATCAACTACTTCTAGACCCAACTGTTACCCAGGTAGTACAGATCCTAGATGTCCAAAACCAACAACGCAGAAACCTGTTTGCTATCCTGGTTCACCCGATCCTAACTGTCCTCAACCGCCAAGACCGACAACTTTAAATCCACCGACTTATCTCCCCCCATCCACACCAGGACCTAGATGTTTCCCAGGTTCTCCCGATCCAAGATGTCCTCAACCAACAACTACTCCAAGACCTAATTGCTATCCGGGAAACAATGACCCTAGATGCCCCAGACCTCAATCTACAACAACACCTAGACCTAATTGCTATCCTGGAAATAACGACCCAAGATGTCCTAGACCTACAACTCCTACTGAACCAATAACCACATCTAGACCTAATTGCTATCCTGGTAGTACTGACCCTAGGTGTCCAAGGCCAACTACATCTCAACCCACAACAACTCCTAGACCTAATTGCTATCCTGGAAATAACGACCCAAGGTGCCCTCAGCCTACAACTCCTCCTGAACCAATAACCACATCTAGACCAAATTGCTATCCTGGTAGCACTGACCCTAGATGTCCAAGGCCAACATCACCTCAACCTACTACACCGCCTAGACCAAACTGTTACCCAGGCAGTACCGATCCTAGATGCCCACAACCAACACCACCAACAACTTCAAGACCCAACTGTTACCCCGGCAGTACCGATCCCAGATGTCCCAGACCGACAACCGCACAACCAAATTGTTACCCTGGTAATACTGACCCCAGATGTCCTCAAACAACAACTACTCCAAGACCAAACTGCTATCCCGGCAATAACGACCCTAGATGCCCGAGACCAACTACGCCTTCTCAACCTTCGACAACGGCTAGGCCGAATTGCTACCCAGGAAATAATGACCCCAGATGTCCAAGACCTACAACTCAAAAACCAGTTTGTTACCCTGGTTCTCCTGACCCTAACTGCCCACAACCTTCTCGTCCTACAACTCTCAGTCCACCAACGTATTTGCCTCCAGTTACTACACAAATTACGACGGTAACACCCCGATGCTATCCCGGCAGCAATGACCCTAGGTGTCCACAACCAACAACAACCCCAAGACCAAATTGTTATCCCGGAAATAATGACCCTAGGTGCCCCAGACCAACTACTCCTCAACCTACAACAACGCCTAGACCTAATTGTTATCCTGGAAATAATGATCCAAGGTGCCCTCGGACAACAAATCCTCCACAACCAATAACCACATCTAGACCAAATTGCTATCCTGGCAGTACTGACCCTAGGTGCCCCAGACCAACTACACCTCAACCAACAACAACTTCTAGGCCTAATTGCTATCCCGGAAATAACGACCCAAGGTGCCCTCGGCCAACAACGCCCCCTGAAGCTATAACCACGTCTAGACCAAATTGCTACCCTGGTAGTACTGACCCTAGATGTCCAAGGCCAACTACACCTCAACCTACTACAACACCTAGGCCAAATTGCTATCCAGGAAATAATGATCCCAGATGCCCCAGACCAACTACACCTCCAACAACGTCTAGACCAAACTGTTATCCAGGAAATAATGACCCTAGATGTCCAAGACCAACCGCACCTCAACCTACTACTACGCCCAGACCTAACTGTTATCCAGGCAGTACTGATCCTAGGTGCCCACAGCCAACACCATCAACTACTTCCAGACCCAACTGTTACCCAGGTAGTACAGATCCTAGATGTCCAAAACCAACAACGCAGAAACCTGTTTGCTACCCTGGTTCACCCGATCCTAACTGTCCTCAACCGCCAAGACCGACAACTTTAAATCCACCGACTTATCTCCCCCCATCCACACCAGGACCTAGATGTTTCCCAGGTTCTCCCGATCCAAGATGTCCTCAACCAACAACTACTCCAAGACCAAATTGCTATCCTGGAAACAATGACCCTAGATGCCCCAGACCTCAATCTACAACAACACCTAGACCTAATTGCTATCCTGGAAATAACGACTCAAGATGTCCTAGACCGACCACTCCTCCTCAACCAATAACTACATCTAGACCAAATTGCTATCCTGGTAGTACTGACCCTAGGTGCCCAAGGCCAACTACACCTCAACCTACAACTACGCCTAGGCCTAATTGCTATCCTGGAAATAACGACCCAAGGTGTCCCAGGCCTACAACTCCTCCTGAACCAATAACCACATCTAGACCAAATTGCTATCCTGGTAGTACTGACCCTAGGTGCCCAAGGCCAACTACACCTCAACCTACAACTACGCCTAGGCCTAATTGCTATCCTGGAAATAACGACCCAAGGTGTCCCAGGCCTACAACTCCTCCTGAACCAATAACCACATCTAGACCAAATTGCTATCCTGGTAGCACTGACCCTAGATGTCCAAGGCCAACATCACCTCAACCTACTACACCGCCTAGACCAAACTGTTACCCAGGCAGTACCGATCCTAGATGCCCACAACCAATACCACCAACTACTTCAAGACCCAACTGTTACCCCGGCAGCACCGATCCCAGATGTCCCAGACCGACAACCTCACAACCAAATTGTTACCCTGGTAATACAGACCCCAGATGTCCTCAAACAACAACTACTCCAAGACCAAACTGTTATCCCGGCAATAACGACCCTAGATGCCCGAGACCAACTACGCCTTCTCAACCTTCGACAACGGCTAGGCCAAATTGCTACCCAGGAAATAATGACCCTAGATGTCCAAGACCAACCACTCAAAAACCTGTGTGTTATCCAGGTTCTCCTGACCCTAACTGCCCACAACCATCTCGTCCCACAACTCTCAGTCCACCAACGTATTTGCCTCCAGTTACAACTCAAATTACGACGTTAACACCCCGATGCTATCCTGGCAGCAATGACCCTAGGTGTCCACAACCAACAACAACTCCAAAACCAAGTTGTTATCCCGGAAATAATGACCCTAGGTGCCCCAGACCAACTACTTCTCAACCTACAACAACGCCAAGACCTAATTGCTATCCTGGAAATAATGACCCAAGGTGCCCTCGGCCTGCAACTTCTCCTCAACCAATAACCACAACTAGACCAAATTGCTATCCTGGCAGTACTGACCCTAGGTGCCCAAGGCCAACTACACCTCAACCTACTACAACACCTAGGCCAAATTGCTATCCAGGAAATAATGATCCCAGATGCCCTCGGCCTACAACTCCTCCTCAACCAATAACTACATCTAGACCAAATTGCTATCCTGGTACTACTGACCCTAGGTGCCCAAGGCCAACTACACCTCAACCTATAACCACATCTAGACCAAATTGCTACCCTGGTAACAATGATTCCAGATGTCCCAGACCGACTACACCTCCAACAACGTCTAGACCGAACTGTTATCCTGGAAATAATGACCCTAGATGTCCAAGACCAACCTCACCTCAACCTACTACTACGCCCAGACCTAATTGTTATCCAGGCAGTACTGATCCTAGGTGCCCACAGCCAATACCATCAACTACTTCCAGACCCAACTGTTACCCAGGTAGTACAGATCCTAGATGTCCAAAACCAACAACGCAGAAACCAGTTTGCTACCCCGGTTCACCCGATCCAAACTGTCCTCAACCACCAAGACCGTCTACTTTAACTCCACCGACATATCTCCCCCCATCCACGCCAGGACCTAGATGTTTCCCAGGTTCTCCAGATCCAAGATGTCCTCAACCAACAACTACCCCAAGACCAAATTGCTATCCTGGAAACAATGACCCTAGGTGCCCAAGGCCTACTACTCCTCAACCTACAACTACTCCAAGACCAAATTGCTATCCTGGAAGTAACGACCCAAGGTGTCCTAGGCCTACAACTCCTCCTCAACCAATAACTACATCTAGACCAAATTGCTATCCTGGTAGTACTGACCCTAGGTGTCCAAGGCCAACTACACCTCAACCTACAACAACGGCTAGGCCTAATTGCTATCCTGGAAATAACGACCCAAGATGTCCCAGGCCTACAACTCCTCCTGAACCAATAACCACATCTAGACCAAATTGCTATCCTGGTAGTTCTGACCCTAGGTGCCCCAGACCAACTTCCCCTCAACCTACAACAACGCCTAGGCCTAATTGCTATCCTGGTAATAACGACCCAAGGTGTCCCAGGCCTACAACTCCTCCTCAACCAATAACCACATCAAGACCAAATTGCTATCCTGGTAGTACTGATCCTAGGTGTCCAAGGCCAACGTCACCTCAACCTACTACAACTACAAGACCAAATTGTTATCCAGGAAATACCGATCCCAGATGTCCTAGCCCAACTACTCCTCAGCCTACTACCACGACTAGACCTAACTGTTACCCTGGCAGTACGGATCCTAGATGTCCCAGGCCGTCGACCCCTCAACCAAATTGTTACCCCGGAAATACTGACCCCAGATGCCCACAACCTGCCACAACATCCAGACCTAATTGCTACCCAGGTAATAATGACCCAAGATGTCCAAGGCCTACTACTCTAAAACCAGTTTGTTATCCTGGTTCTCCTGACCCAAACTGCCCTCAACCATCTCGCCCTACAACCCTCAGTCCGCCAACATACTTGCCTCCAGCTACTTCTCAAATTACAACGTTAACACCCCGATGCTATCCTGGCAGCAATGATCCCAGGTGTCCTCAACCCACAACACCAAGACCAAATTGTTATCCTGGTAGTAATGATCCTAGATGCCCCAGGCCGACGACCCCTCCTCAGCCAAATTGTTACCCTGGTAGCACAGACGCCAGATGCCCACAAACTACCACAACTTCCAGACCTAATTGTTATCCAGGAAATAGTGACCCTAGATGTCCAAGGCCAACTATACCACAGCCTACAACAACACTAAGACCAAACTGTTATCCTGGAAATAATGACCCGAGATGTCCAAGACCGACTACGCCACAGCCTACGACGATACTCAGACCAAATTGCTATCCAGGAAATAATGACCCTAGGTGTCCAAGGCCGACCACGGTGAAGCCCGTTTGTTACCCCGGTTCTCCTGACCCTAGTTGTCCGCAAAATCCTCGCCCTACGACTCTTAACCCACCAACGTACTTGCCACCAGCTACTACACAAATTATAACAACTTTAGCACCCCGATGCTATTCTGGTAGTACTGACCCTAGATGTCCCAAGCCCACCCCGACCCCACAACCAAATTGCTACCCTGGTAGTACCGATCCCAGGTGTCCAAAACCGAGTCCAACTCCTACTCCTCAACCTAACTGTTACCCTGGCAGCAAGGACCTAAGATGCCCACAACCTACTCCTACTCCTCAACCTAACTGCTACCCCGGAAGCAAGGACCCAAGGTGCCCACAACCTACACCCACCCCTCAACCAAACTGCTATCCTGGTAGCAAAGACCCAAGATGCCCACAACCTACTCCCACTCCTCAACCTAACTGCTACCCTGGAAGCAAGGACCCAAGATGCCCACAACCTACACCCACCCCTCAACCAAACTGCTATCCTGGTAGCAAAGACCCAAGGTGCCCACAACCTACACCCACTCCTCAACCTAACTGCTACCCTGGAAGCAGGGACCCTAGATGCCCACAACCTACTCCCACCCCTCAACCTAAATGCTATCCTGGTAGCACTGACCCCAGGTGTCCCAAACCTAGTCCCACTCCCACCCCTCAACCCAACTGCTACCCTGGTAGCAAGGACCCAAGATGCCCACAACCTACTCCTACCCCTAGTTCATGCTACCCCGGCTCACCTGACCCCAAATGTCCTCAGCCCTTTAGACCCAGTAGCACCAAACCACCATCCACTTACTTGCCGCCGTTTCCTTCGGAAGATGAAAATATCCAGTCAAATAGAATTGGCAGAGAGTCCAACAATGTCGACTACGACGAATCACAATCCGAAATTGGTAAGTTGCACATTAAACTGCTATTTAATTTAGATGAGACTTAAATTAAAATGCAAGATCTTCTTGAAAAAGAGGTTGCAGATGGTTTTTATGGTTTATCTGATAAGTTGTTGGTCGCACAGAATCTTTATAAAAAAATTTTCGTTGCACTATATTATCCATAACCTTTGTTAATTTAATCATTTGTGTACATAGAGTAACAAGACAGAAACGTAACTTTAAACTTTACTTCGTTTAAAGTTTGTAATTTTTTTTTAATTACTTTTTTCAGATAACTTCCAGTTCTCCAGAACGAAGCCAAGGTCTAGGAAAGCAAGAGACGTGAGCAGCGTCAGCGACGCGGTCCTGCAGTCAACTGGAGGATCAGCCATCGTCTACTTATCTATAGGATCAGTTCTATTCGCTATTCTGTGTATAATCGCAGGAGTCTACGTATATAACCGTAAGAAAGTCGCCTCTAGAGTGTCCGTCAGAAACCACGCTCAAAGTCTTTGTTAAATAATGTACCATATAATTAAGGGTATAAAGATATTAATGTGATATTTTAATTATATTTACTTTTCTAGTTAATTGCAAATATTGCCAGCAATATACTAATAAAATTCACTGCCTTATATAAGCTTTATATTACTCAGGCGCTTTACCAGCCTATTTTATATATATAAAATAGTGCCATAATGTTTTTGATGCATCATATGAAGCTCATATTTATGTATATGATCCCTAGTCAACTATGTATGCGTTTTATATAAAAAAGTAAACAAATATTACAAAGTGATGTATCACAATACTGAATATTATTATAGCTTTGGATACTTCTTAGTTTGTGATTTGATTTTAATTATTTTGTAAATATTTGCCAGTATATGATGTGGCCATTCAATGTATAGAGTATGTTTACTTTAACTCAACTTGTTCTAAGAGATGATACATTTTGTGGTGTACGTACAAAAACAAATGATATATAATTTTTCTTCCCGTTTTATAATAAGTATATACAGCACAAAATGTAAACACGATTATAATTTTGAATTGTAAGATTGCTTTTCGAGTCGATCTAAGTAAAACATTCTATGAATGTCACTCCCTTGTTTTATTTGTTAATTAATCCCGCCCGCCTCTAATTTCCTGAGATACAATTGATAAAAGTATGTCATTTTTTTGTTCCAAGCATTTATTTATTGACATTATGGAATGTTAGAGGAAGTATCTAGTTAGAATCATGTCTTTTTCTTGCATTAGTTTTAATCCTAATCCTAACTAATATTATAAATCCGAAAGTGAGTTTTTTCGTTTGTTGGTTTGTTTGTTACCTCTTCACGCTTTATCTACTGAACCAATCTTCCTGAAATTTCGCATAAACATAGCTGGAAGTACGGAGAAGGACATAGGGTACCTTTCATCCCGGGAAAAAGCACAGTTCCCGTTGGAAATTCACGCGGGCGAAGCCGCGGGTAAAAGCTAGTCAAATAAAAGTTAATAAATTATCATTAAATGGTACAACTGAGAATCTGCTAGTTGACAAATTTTTGTTTTGATAACTATTTGAAAAAACAGAAACATCTGCGAAATAATCACTTTGATAATGGCAATACACCAAGCCTGGGGCAACAGTAAGTTCAAAAGTTTCCTACGCACAGGCTGTCGCAAAAAAATTCACAAGCTCTCAAGGCGCAGAAATAACAAATACAAGTAAATTAGACCAAATCATCAAATTGATGACATCGTTCGATGAGAGGTTGAAAAAACTCGAAAATAGCAATAAAACTGCTATCCTTAAAAACAAACAATGATGACTAACTTTAAGATTATGGCGTGGAATAGCAACGGACTACTTAAGCATAAAAACGAATTGCAGGTAGTCCTAGACGTAGAAAATATTGATATTTGCCTAGTATCAGAAACACACTTTACGAAACAATCCCATATTAAATTTAAAGGCTATAATGTTTACCATGCACTTTAACCGGATAATAAAGGCAACGGCGGCAGTGCTGTCATCATTAAAGAAAATATTGCACATCAAGAATACTGTAAACATGAAATGCCAGAAGTACAATGCATAGCAATTCGATTAAATAAATACAAAGAAGTATCCACTAACGGTGGCAGCAATATACTGCCCACCCAGATATACTATACCCAAAAATGAATATTTGGATATTTTAAAAACCCTTGGTGATAGGTTTATACTAGGAGGAGACTTTAATGCAAAAAATACTCATTGGGGCTCAAGAGAACTTATGTGTGCCATTACAGAATTGAACTGTGACGTCGCATCTACAAGATCTCCTACATATTGGCCAACGGACCCTCTTAAAATCCCTGACCTCATAGACTTTTTCATTTATAAAAATATTTCTTCAAACTACATGAGAACTGATCAAAGTTATGATATGAACTCGGATCATTCAGCCATATATTTAGAAGTAAGCGAGAAACTTATATATAAGGAGCCTATCTTAACTTTAGTTAATAAGTACACTGACTGGGAGAGCTTTAGGTTGGAGCTAGATAATCATATAGAACTGAAAGTACCTTTAAAGACCCCAGATCAACTAAACCTAGATTTAGAGAAATTTATTAAGTTAATACAACGTACTGCTTGGAACAATACGCCTAAGATCAAAAAGAGGATATTCACAAACACATATCCCACAGAGATTAGAAAATTAATCACTGAAAAAAGAAGACAAAGAAATCAGTGGCACCAAACTAGATGTCCAGAAGATAAGAAAAAGTTAAATAATCTCACTAAACAGCTTAAAAGACGAATACAAAATCACATTGACGAGCGTACAAACAATTATCTTCAAAAACTGACCAATAGTCGCAGTACAGATTACTCTCTTTGGAAGGCTACTAAGTGCATGAAGCAATCGACAGAACAAATCCCTCCGATAAAGGTTGGACCTAGCAAATGGGCAGTGACCAATGAAGAAAAAGCATTTTTATTCGCTGAACACCTAGAGGGAATCTTTAAGCCAAATATATCTCAACAACCCAATGAGTCAACTTTTAATGAACCCTACGACTCTTCGCCAGTTGAAGATATAAATATTAAATTTGTCACTCCTAAGGAAGTACTTAGTGAAATAAAAAAGAATATAAATCCTAGGAAATCTCCTGGATTTGATCTTATATCAGGAGAAATTTTACATAATCTTCCGCGTAAAGCGTTAGTTAAACTAACAAATCTAATTAATGCTGCTCTAAGACTCAAGTATGTCCCTGATTTGTGGAAATGTGCCTCTTTGTGAAACGTAATCCTGATATGTTTAAATATGAACAACCAGCACCAGGTTTCAATCTTCGCCCTAGAAATAAGAGAATCTGTTCTAACATTTGCAAAACTGCATTAATGAAAAAAAGTATATTAAAAATGGCTCCAAAATTATTCAATAAAATACCGGAACCATTAAAAGACCTTAATTATTCAAAATTTAAGAAGATTCTGACAAAATTATTGATTGACAAATGTTATTACAATGTAAATGACTACTTATCTGACAACAATATTGAATATAATTAATAAAACTTATAATTTCCAAACAATATAATAATCATTAGCAATTTAATCATGACATGTAATTGTAATATCATTTTTAAATTTTTTATATATAATCGTTTGCATGCTTTTAATTTAAAGTAAAATGTATTTGGTACTGTAAAACTGTAAAACTGTACAACATCTTAAGTAACCTACATTTATGCAAATAAAGGATTTTGAGTTTGAGTTTTGAAAGTAGCTGAAGTAATTATGATTGCCAAACCAGGAAAACCACCATCTGAAGTAACATCGTACAGGCCAATTTCGTTGTTGCCTGTCATGTCAAAATTATTTGAAAAACTATTACTGAAAAGGCTGAAGCCCATTATCGAAGCCAAAAACCTAATACCTGAACATCAATTTGGCTTCAGGGAAAAGCACTCAACCGTAGATCAAGTACATAGAATTACACACATAATTGAAAAGTGTCTCGAAGAAAAAAAGGTTTGTTCTACCGTATTTCTAGATGTAGCGCAAGCTTTCGACAGAGTATGGCATGAAGGCCTTGTAATAAAACTGAAAAGAATTCTTCCCAAACACTATACCGATATACTAACATCCTACATATCGGATAGAGCATTCAGAGTACGACATGAAGATGCATATTCTGAAGTTAAGGAAATTAATGCTGGAGTACCTCAGGGAAGTGTATTGGGTCCGGTCCTGTACTTATTATACACCTCTGATATTCCTAATGTAGATAACAATACAATCGCAACCTTTGCCGACGACACAGCTATTATGGCAGTTGCTAACACTCATGCAGAAGCGGCAGAAAAGATCCAAATGGCTGTAAATAAAGTTCAAGACTGGACAAAGAGATGGCGTATTGAGCTTAACGAATCAAAATCGATCCACGTTAACTTTACAAATAAGCGCGAAGATTATCATCCAATATATATCAACGAAAATCAAATCCCGTACGGAAATACAGCAAAGTACTTAGGTATGACGCTCGACACGAAGCTTCGCTGGAAAGCTCACGTTAAGAAGAAACGACAGGAACTAGATCTCAAATTTCACAAAATGTACTGGCTTATCGGTAGACAGTCTACATTGTCGGTACCCAACAAATTACTTTTATACAAACAAGTCCTTATGCCAGTATGGAATTATGGCATACAGCTGTGGGGCTGTACCAAAAAGAGCAATATTGACATCATTCAACGTTTTCAAAATAAAGTGCTGCGAGCCATTGTCAATGCGCCGTGGTACGTAAGAAATGACAACCTGCACCGGGACCTTAACATGCAGTACGTTCGTGACGTAATACAAAAATATGCAGAAGCACATGAACACAGGCTGCTTCATCATGTGAATGTTGAGGCTATCCAGCTCCTCGACAACACGGACATAGTGCGAAGACTAAAAAGAACTAAACCGATAGATTTAGTGTAGTGATAATACAAACAGATCAATAGTGATAGTGATAAAATAGTGCAAATAAAAAGACACATGATCAAAGTGCCTTCCCCTTAATAGAGACAGTAAGAAAAGTGCCGATGGACACATTCTTAATTCTATCGACTTTATAAAACTAGGTCAATATAAAATTACACATTAGCCTGTAAATAGGCTAGATCGTAATAATATTAGCGTATTTAATTATATTAAAGTATGTTAAGAAAAAGAAAAAAAAAAAAAAAAAAAAAATGGCAATACTTTCAAAGATGTGGCAATAGTAGATTGCTTTATTAGGGTAGGATGACATCTATATAATCCGAGTATGAATTGATGTCATTCACCCGTAGTAAGCACTCTACATTTCATTTCGAATATAAGGAAAGTAAACAATGACAATAAAACCGAGATTTTGGATTCTGATACAGCTTATGAAATAAATATCCGTACCTAGTCTTTTTAAAATTTTGAATATGGAATCACTAGGCGGCCTGGAGCGAGCCATCGCTGCCGCTTCTACGTTCTAGGATTTTTTTAAATTCTCAATGGCTGACAATCACAATGTCCATGTATTTTCTTCTTTTTAATAATATCATAATTAAGTACCTAGTATATATGTAAATATACTAATATTTTTAATTTACATAATTAAGAAAAATATGGATAAAAACGAAGAAAATACAGCGGTAAGTCTAAATACAGCAATTTTTTTCTTTTATAAAGAATGATTTTTTTCAATAGTACCATTGGCTTATACATGAGTATCCAAAGACAGAAAAAAAGAAACGTTTTTCATCGAAGTTCTTCAGAGTTTTTCAAACTCGGTATTTTTTCAGTGTAGAGCCTAGAACTTAGCCAATAGACATAGAAAAAAATTATAATTCCATAGATTATTTTTTCTAAATTTATGACAGTAGCCGATTCCTAAAGGAATTTATCATGTTCTATTTTTAAAAATCCATTGCCTCCCTAGGGTACAAATGAATTTGTATGAAACATTCTCTCCCGCGTGAGGTAAGAAGCATGTTCAACCCGATACTTGGATCAAATATACACTTCTTTCCGAGTATGAGAAATGAAAAATTATATATTTACTCATTTTAGTGGTCGACCAAACCACGTGAGTAGTTAAAAGGTAAAGCAAACGCTACTTACTAAATGACAACCAAATGTGTCGTCACATCCCACATCTATACAAAGAGAGCGAACAGCTAGCTGAAATATTACGTTCAAGTTAATAAAAGCTGTTGCAAAATTTATGTATTTAACGATCTTCGAGTTTTTTACAAGACTGACCAAAAAAGAGTGTTATGTTTTCAGGGTTCATGTATGTATGTAAATATGTATGTATGTAAGTTTCTTTATTCCACCATAAGTCCTGAACGGCTGAACAGATTTTGATGTGAGAGGTATTGTTAGATTCCTTGCTTTCCCCCGAGTGACATAGGCTATATGTACGAGTAAGTTGTCAGTCGTGTTTTTTATTTTTTAATAATTAGCTTGTTTATATTTTTAATGGACATTAATTCATTAATTATTATAAGGGAAAAAAAGAAATTATTTGTTTTCGATGAGTTTTTATTTCTTAAAATATTTAAAATTAGCCATGTTACATGCATTTTTAGATATATCGTGTCCAAAGATTTAAGTCGTGTCAGCTGCCGACTATTAATTACATAGTATCAATTTGCAAAATTAAAATTAGCTGTCAACAGAAATATACCTATAACCTTATTGGGGTACATATTATTACTAACCGAAATTTGAAATCCCGATATTTTCTTGTACAAATATATTTTTCTCAATATTGTTACCTGCGGCTGTTCATTATGCGAAAAAATATACTTAATTACTAGGTATAATTAAAAAAAAAATTATCGATCGATTAATTTTATCCGTATTGGCCCGTTGGGAGTGTACATAGGATGAATGTGGTAGTCTAAAGGTTCATGGTGGTATTCCATTTTGAAGGCTTGTATTATCTGTAAAAGGCAAAAATTATGAGTTAGTATTGAAATAAATAAATTCATTCTCCAACACTAGAAAAAGTTTTTCAACATTGTTTGATTTTGTCTGATGTCGATTAAAACGATGACATACTGATTTCTAAATTTCAAAGCGGTGTGGACTGCCCGTGACTAAAAGGTCTCAGATTTGAGTCTTACTAATGCTTTATGAGTATTTATAGCATGATTAAACCTGCACTCTAGTTGATGATATACTTACTTATCAGCTAATAATGTCAAATGGAAAAATTGCAATAACAATGCTCTAGCAATAGCAACGCTCCCCAGTAATTTACTCTAGCAATAACAATGATTATATTATCAGTAATTTACTCTAGCAATTAACCACGCTCGTTAGCAATAGATAACAACGATCGTCAGTAACTTACTCTAGCAATAACAACGCTCGTCAGTAACTGACTCTAGCAATAACACATTTTCTGGTCACCTTTATGCTCATGTTTTGCAAATAAAATATGAATAATAATAATAACAATGCTCGCAGGAACTCACTCTAGCAATAACAACGCTCGTCAGTAACTTACTCTAGCAATAACAGTATGTATCTCCAGCTCTGCGAACCGCCTGCCGAGACACATCCTCCGGCCGAAGCCGAAGGGCAGCGCCGCGAAGGCGTGGTGCGCGCGCTCCGGCGAGCGCCGCAGCCAGCGCTCGGGGTCGAACTCCGACGCATTGGAGAAGAATTCCTCGCTGTTGCCCATCACGTAGTGCTGGAAGACCACTTGCGTCTGGAATTGTTAATTGTTTTGTGGTTGAACTATTATTTTTTGTTGTTTATGGTCTAAAGGTTCAGCTTTTCCCGGAAAAAGTATTTTCAAAAAAAACTTTTTTCACTTTTAGTAAAATGGAAAAAAAATTGAACTTTATGGATTGCACTTTAGTCCTAGACTTGGTTAAACAAAAATACTTACGCCTTTTGGTATATTGTATCCGCAGATGACTGTATCTTTGGTAAGTTGCCTGCCATTGCCGATAACCACAGGAAACATTCTACAAAAAATAAATGAATGAGTGTTCAGATTGCTCGTGCACTTCTTTCTTCCCTAAGCCTCACCATCCCGTTGGGATTTAATAGTTGACTAGGACCACGTTTAGTAAAAATTACGGTGGTCCAGTCGCTTTGATCAAAAAACTTTACTTTCGATGAAAAAAAATCATTAAAAACCGTAATGAATAATAATTAATTGCTGAGTGGAGACCTTTTTGGTGCATGATATAATTAATATCTGTATTTTTTTTCTGTGTTTATATTGTACGTGCAGTGCATGTGCCAAATAAATATTTTTCTTTCTTTCTTTCTTTCTACTACAATGGACCGTAGGTACTGTCAGAAATAAAAACACACGCTTACTGCATGCTGTTATTTCTCGGGCCATTTTCAAAGCTGTCTCCTTTTATCAAGGTATATTGTTGATCGAAGGTTGTACCTCAACACTTCCTTGACGCAAGCCCGCAGGTAGGGCATGCGCGCGAAGTCGCCGGGCCCCGGCGCGCGCTCCTGCAACACGCCGCTGATCTCCTCATACAGTTTCTCTTGGACTTCTGGTCGCAAAGACAACTGGTACATCGTGGAGGCCACCGCGTTTGATGTCTGCAAGTATAATACAAGAATAGTTACAACAAAATAGAGTACTATCATGATATACTCGTACATAGATACTTACGATCATGACATATTGCGGTAAGACCGCCTTTTGCATGCAAAAGGCCCATAAAAGGCCTTGCCTATCGCAATAAGCAATCTCTTCCCAAGTTTAATAATAGTAATAGCGTATAAAATAAAACTATAGTAACATAAATTTATATGACAGTAGATAGGTAGAATGTGTGAGTACAACTTTGCTTTTTTATTTTGGTAGGCATATAAATAGTTTTAGGCCTGTGCCATAGATCTAAACATATCCTACGGAGTATACAGATGCTTTGGCCTGCGCTTACATAGAAGTAGATGCTAACATACTTCTAAAATTGATTTCCAGCTCAACTCAAAGATAGGTTAATATAGAAATATTTTTTAATATTTTTGAAGTATTTTCATAGTATATTTTTTTCGATTTTGTCTAAATATTCTAAGTAGAAGCTTAGTGCTCTCTTCGGCTCGCATTCAGGGCGCGCTCCACGTGGCTCAGCGTTACACTGGAACTGAGGTTCATGTTCTGTATAGATTACTGACGGTGTCGATCCCAACAAGGAACATGTCCAGCGCCGCGACGGCCGCGACGCGGGTGCCGGCCGCCGCCACCAGGTCCTGCAGCAGCGAGCGTCACACTGGAACTGAGGTTCATGTTCTGTATAGATTACTGACCGTGTCGATCCCAACAAGGAACATGTCCAGCGCCGCGACGGCCGCGACGCGGGTGCCGGCCGCCGCCACCAGGTCCTGCAGCAGCGAGCGTCACACTGGAACTGAGGTTCATGTTCTGTATAGATTACTGACCGTGTCGATCCCAACAAGGAACATGTCCAGCGCCGCGACGGCCGCGACGCGGGTGCCGGCCGCCGCCACCAGGTCCTGCAGCAGCGAGCGGCTCTCTGTGCGCCGGCTCGTCTCCAGCGCGCGCTCCACGTGGCTCAGCGTTACACTGGAATGAGCGATTTTTCTGACAGCTAATTAAGAAAAAAAAACCAGTATAAAAAAATCTCAACAGATGGAGTTTTATTGAAAGCCGAGTTGTAATAATGGCTGTACCTAGGTATATTGTGCGCTTTTTATTGACAGCCAGAGACAGAAAAAAAATCACCTAACAGTTTGACAGTTGCACAAATCACAATATTGATACTTTTAAGTTTTTTTTTTAATGCCAATCCTGTGAATTTTTGTGATTTTTGTATGGAACTTTTTCTCTCGCCTTTACTTAAGCGCCATCTATGAAGTCATCTGGAACTATTTTTTATTTATTTAGGTTTTGGGAAAATCCCTCATTCATATTTCATACATACGTCATTATCAGGCCAGTTTCTCAGAGGGGCGTAGGCAGAGACTATGGATGGATATCTACTTTCTACGGTCCTTACAAATCTCTCTCGCTTCTTCTCCTACACTTATCACTTTCACACTGGGTAGTATTATGAACTGCGATGTTATCACGTCAGTGGCCAGCACTAGCATAAATTAGTAGTAAATAGAGAATTGACATTATCTATGAATTGTCATTGACAATAGGGGCAGAAAGCTTGAATAAGAAAGTCAGATTTCACCCCCGACCCCCCTGTAAACTACAAGGGCGCCCCTTCAGAGGAACCAAATAGTAAAATCAGCTCCATCTATCTCATAATCTGCAAATCATTTAACAAACTATTATTTATTTCAACCTTGTTCAACAAATTGTTCTTGAAATACTTATTTAAAAATGAAAATCAGGAAAACTCAAACGGGACTTCAGACGGGAATCAAAACCTATGGGGAAATTCCCGTTGACCTAAAATTATGAAATTTAGCAAGCAAGGTCTAACAGTACTTGTACAGAAATAAATCTGAAAATTGTAAATATGTTGTTGGAAGTCTAAAAAAAGTGTTACAAACTTATTTTTGCGCTCGATCCAGTATGAATCCTAGGGATCGAACTGCAAAGTTAAGTTTGTTTTTGAAACTAGTTGGTCTTTTAGTTAGAGCTATAATGTAAGATGTTTTACGTGTACGGAACCCTTGCCTCGATGCGCGAGTATGACTCGTATGACTCGCACTTGGCCGGAAACAGACAAAATTTCAATTTTCTAAATTTATTACAACAGTAAGCACGAACAGTAGCGGATTTAGGGTGGGCACCGGGGCACGTGCCCCCCCCAGACTGCTTTTTTGTGTAGGTACCTGCTGTGGAGGGAGATTCCATGACAGTGCATATCAAATTCAGGGCTTGCTAACCTGGTTAAAATTCTAAACCAGCTCACTCGATGCGCCATACATTTAAAAAAAGAGCGTTTTAAATCAGTTACGGTTGAGCAAAACCATATATTATTTCTGGTTATGTTCAAAGCGCGATATCATTTCAGTTCCTGTTCAAAATACCGGAATGACCCAAAACATTTCGCTCTTTTCGACGATCGTGTTCTATCTCGCTCTAACTATGATTATTTCTCACTCTCGCTCGATATAAATCTAACCAATCTACACGTTGAGACTTGCAAATGCGTAAGTGAGATAAAACGCTGAGCGATATACCCGTCCTTGTCACTCGCCCGCGCGGGATTAACCAGGTAATTTCCGCTCGCGAGACCGATTCAAAAGGGTTTTCACTCCGATCGTAATGGCCCGAGCGTTACTGCGTAACCAGGTCAAAACACTTATTTTTTAGGTTTTTTATTAACCGGTTTCAAGCCCTGATCAAATTAAGAAATAACAGATATGGTCCCCCCCTAAGACTGTTTTTGTGTACCTACTGTGGAGAGAAAATTCCATAACAGTGTATATCAAATAAAGAAATAACAGATTTTTTTCTGTCCATCTGGTTTATTTCTTGATTTTTGCAAATCTGGTCCTTATGCAGTGGCGTAGTGAGAGCAAGTCTTTAGGATTAGTTTCAAGGCGGGCGGGCGGCCACAGCATCAGGACGGATGTCGATTTGTTGCACCCCCCCCCAACATGCATAGTCCACCTGCCCCCCCTAGAAAAAAATCCTGGATCCGTCGTTGAGCACGAACACGCGGTAAACGAGTATAAACTCTATGCGTCTGTACTCTGCCACGAAAGTTGTCTATCTAGCGGCATGCATACGCATTAGCGAAAGCGCGGTGTCGTTTGAGGTGAGGTACTACGAAGGGGCAGTACGCGCTCCGCGCCGGCCGGTATGGTAGGTAGGTAAATGTGATGCAATTATGTTACTACTAATGTTATAAAATACAAAAGTCTAAGTCCGTCTATATATCCATTACATCTAAGCCGCTAGACTGATTTTGATAAAATCCATAATTCCATACTAATGAATGTTACCTATAAAATGAAGTAGAAGGCCAAAGCTATGTATTATAAGTATAAGATATAAGATGGGAAATTTCACGATTGCAGATGGTTGCTTGTTGGAATAATGTAACGTGCGATCAACGCGTGCGATCAAGCAAAGCGTGGCTAGGTTGCCATGGTCAAATCCGTGGTCCTCTGACTTTTTTTTTAATTTTTAAATATTTTATTTTATTTTTTACATACAATAGGTATATATACCGTCTATTTCTATTTCCGTAGCATTATCCAATACAAAAAAGGTACAAATTGCATACAGAGGCGCCCTCAGATCAGAGATCATGCGTATTTGATGAGCTGCGAGCTTGTCGCATAGTGAAAAGCTGTTTCGACGATTTTTGAGAGCGCCATCTAGTTGATTTGTATAACTAGTCTCCATTTTATTAAATTTTGCGTAAATAAATTTGCGGAGCAACTTGACATGCGTCTCTCGCTATTCACGGCCGTCGGCAGTCTGGCGGACAGAGAGGTAAGATTAGTTGCCATATAAACGACAAAGAAGGTATGATGTTTCCGTTACAAATTGCGATGGACGGGTGGTGAATAATGTTATAATTTAAGATTGTGAAGTAATAAATAACTTGTTTTAATAAATTCTTTAATTAAAAATTCAGTAATCATATGAACTACATTAATGTGAAATAATTTTTTTAAAATATCATCGTACTACGGAGTTTTTTGGTAATTTAGGGAAAATGTTTAGGATTATTTTTTATCGAGCAAACTTAGTCAAATCATGTTTTCGGTTCTTGCACTGTGTTGCTAATTTCCTAATCTATTATTAGCAAAAATTTCAGAACTGTACAGTAAGAGCAAGCAAAGTAATTTGGTAGGCAAAACGTGAAATTCTGAGCCTTAACTTGCGCACCATGGCAACGTGTAATGAAAACGAAGAATGGCTTTACCATAGAATTATAGGTAGACTTACTATATACTGGCGTATATATAAGCTAAGTCTATGGTTTTTACGGCGTCGAACAGCCTCTAGCTTTATCCCTATTCAGCTTCAATGTAACAAATATATTACCTAAGAATGGTGTCGAGAGCAGCGACATATCTCTTGAACATCGCAGTAGGGTAGATCCTCCACCACGGTGTCCTCAGCTCCAGCTCTCCCACACACAAGAAGAAGGTCTTCACGGCGTCGATAAGCTTCTGGCTTTCTGAGCCCTCCTCGGCTTCGAAACAGCCTAGCCGTGTGTCTAAGGCGATGAGTCCTAAGGCTGGAATGACAAAAAAATTGTCTCAAGCCCTCAATATATCTCTCCCGCATTAAACATACAAACAAACGTAAACATAGTCTTTATCCTAAAATGTATTTCATCACATCATCTATACATATATAATAATCTATACATATAATAAAACAGTAAAAATATTTTGTCTGTACATTTAATATTTTTGACTATAGAAAGCAAAAAATTTTTTTTGGAATTTCTTGTCTGTCTGTCTGTCTGTATGTATGTACGCGTTTCACGCAAAAACTACTGGACGGATTTGAATGAAACTTTTTTTGTCGTATAGCTATTAAGCCTGGGCAACATATAGGCTATCATTCATTTTGAAAACTGCAACACCTAATGAAGAACCATAACAGAACAGCTAAATTATAAGAAAAATGGAAATGGTGCCTTAACAAAAGTCGTTCAACCTGATGAGCATTTTCTGCTGACGTATAAAAATTAAAGGTCTGGAACATCTGATGAAAAGCTCCAAAGATCAGCTACACTATAACATATATGGAAATGGCGCCTTAGCTAAAACATCTGATGAAAAGCTCCAAGAGACCAGCTACACTATAACATATACCTATGGAAATGGCGCCTTAGCAAAAATCGTTCAACCTGATGAGCATTTTCTGCTGACGTATAAAAATTAAAGATCTGGAACATCTGATGAAAAGCTCCAAGAGATCAGCTACACTATAACATATATGGAAATGGCGCCTTGGCTAAAACCGTTCGACCTGATAAGCATTTTCTGCTGACGTATAAAATTTGAAGATCTGGAACATCTGATGAATAACTTCAAGAGACCAGCTACACTAAACATATACGGAAATAGCGCCTTAGCAAAACTTGGTTAATCTGATGAGCATTTTCTGTAGACGTATAAAAATCGAAGTTGGAACACAAGAAACAGTTTGGAACACAAAAAGACTTTTCATCTAAGCCAAAGTCACGCGGGCGAAGCCGCGGGCAACAGCTAGTAATAAATAATTAGGTACAATAAATAGTAACAATTATTTCCAATCGAATATTATCTAAAAATCGCCTGATCGATACGAATTACACAAAACTTAAAACGGTGGTGTTGGCCAAACGGTCTAGGCGCTTGACTTGCGTACCAAAGGCGTAGTAAAGAATCGAACATGAAAAAAATATATTGCCGGCCAGTGGAGACACATTTTTTTTTTCGTTGGTTTATTTATCGTTGTTTGTTGTATGAAACTGTCTGTGTTGTTGTGGCTACAAATAAAGTTCTTTATCTATCTATCTATCTAAGTACCTATATCTATCAGTGTCTTGGGCACCTTTTCGCCGGAAACCTTAGTAGCGCAGTAAATAGACGAGAATCAAATTACATACGGTCATACGGTACGGTACGGTAATTGTGAATTTTTTGAAATGTTGTGAAGGATTATTGTGAGTATTCAAAATAAAAAGGGCACAATCGCCAAGTTTCCGCGCCCGCAGTAATCTTAAAAAAAAACTAAAAAAAAAAAATACTTTCTTCAGATTTAGGCTCATATTTTCGTTTAGATGCATTTTTGCTAGGAAAGTGTTCTACAAAATCTTGTAGATAATTAAATTTCCTATTATTTACATTTTACATTTTGTATCTAGGACTGATAGTTACCGAGACGTGTGCTCATAAAAAAAATTAAAAAAGCTTCTTTTTCGGAAATTTGTCAAACTTTTCACTTCAGAACGCTGCAATCTAGTTATGGCATATTTTAGAAGAATAAGTATTGTAACAAAATTTGTAGGGAATTTAATTACCTACAAAACGCATTTGCATTTTTCTTAACCAACCCTGCAGAATGGGGAGTAAAACTTGTAACGTCACCGTTACATTTTTGCAACGGTGCAAAATCGCGCACGCAGGCAGTAGCCTGTGTAGGCTACTGTCTGCAGTAGCAGACAGTAGCCCTTGCACGCGGAGGTCATATAATAAGTGTCCTCAATTTTAATACTTATCATGTTGTAATATCAAACATTTTTGCAACTAAATAAATTGTGACTTTTATCCTGACTTTCTTATATAATCTCCTATATACTCCCTCGCGACCAACAAACTCAATATTAAAAGTTTTAATATTGAGTTTTAATTTAAAACTACGGAATATTGCTTTTTTTGTTATAATAGGTATTTCATTTTCTGCTAACTGCGCCTCGGGTCTTCGCTCCCATGGGAATTTCAAGATATAAAGTAACCTATGTACTATTTCTGGTATTTTTCTACTAGTTTACCAAATTTAATACAAATCCGTCCATAGTTCATTGAATAAAGACCAAAATAGAGCTAAGGGTAGGGTTTACTTACAAATGGTTCAATAGTTCTGAATTTTTGATATGTTATTTAGAATGGTTAGTAAGTATTTAAAATGCAAGAGGCACAATTTCTCCCCCCTTCCACGCCCGCCATATGGTGGAAAAACCAAAAAAAATTGCCACTTTATTCAGATTTTCGCTCTCGCCTTGTAAGAGACACGTACATCGCAGTCAGCATTTTTCATTATTACGCCAACTATAGGTAAATTCGAACCAGTCCGTCATTAGCACTCATAACATTCATACCCATTTTGTTCTCTGTAATATACAGTGTGTTTTAAAACGTATTATCTCTATCATTTACAACATCATCTCAACATTTCCAAGGTGTTCAGTCCCGGACTGTACACACCTTCGTTTAGATGCATTTTAGCTACATTAGAGTTCTACACAATGTTGTAAAAATAAACTTCCTATAATGTACTTTTTATATTTTGTTTCTAGGACTAATAGTTATGGAGATGTGCACTTTAAAAAAATCGCATTTTTGATCGCATTTGAAATTTTGTCAAACTTTTTACTTCAGAGCGCTGTAATTCATTTATGGCCTACTCTAGGAAAATATATATTGGAATAAAATTTGAATGAAATTTAATTACCTACAAAACACATGTAATTTTTTTTAACCAACCCTACGGAGTAGGAGGTAAAAGTAAAAGTTAAAATATTACGTTTTTGCTATCATATTTTACTGTCTACTAGCTGCACCCAGGGGCTTTACTCCCATAGGAATATTGGGATAAAAAGTACCTTATGTACTAGCCCTGATATTTTTCTACTAGCATACCAAATTTTATCGAAATCCGTCTAGAAGATTTTTTATGATTGAGCACGAAATATCACATCCAAATTTTTTTATTTTAAATTCGGGTTTCTTTCCCAATCTTTATTGCTGATGAAGCAAATATTATCTAATATCTATACTTGATAATGTCCACAGACACTTTTACAGTGTCCCGAACAGGTACCGGTTACTCACCTGCAATGAATCACACTTTAAATGGAAAAGTTTGGATGTTATATTTGTTACTTAATCACACAAAATCTACTAGACGGATTTCGATTAAATTTGGTATACTATTAGAAAAATATCAGGACTAGCACATGAGTTACTTTATATCCCGTAATTTCCATGGGCGCATGGCTCAGTTAGTAAAAATTAAAATATTATAGCAAAAAACAATTTCCGTTGTTTTATCATTTAGTATTACTCTCCACCACAGAAGTAAAATTTTTTTTTTAATATAAGCAGAAGGAACACAAATTTCACACACACACTGATAATATTTGACAATATTTGCATCCTGTTCATGATAAGGATTGTCACATAACTCTGTCCCTTTCCTTCCTTAGCATTGCAATGTATTGCAACACGAACCACTACACTGAAAGATTTATCATCCAAGCCGGATTTTTCATGCGAAATGATCCTTAACTGTCATATTTGTTGTGTTGTCACAGTTGTCATAAATATTTAAAATTATTTTTTACTGTTTTGTGCTTTTAAACTCAATAGAAATGATAAAATGCAACGTGTACAATATGTGGAAGTGTTTCATAAAAAAATATTCGTGGAATATCGTTCCTTCGGTAAGCAATACATGTTTTTGACGTGCCCAATGATAATATACAATTTCGTGTTATTTTTGAAACAATAACCATTATTAGACTTTTAAATGCTATTTATCAGCAATATCATTATTTATTTTATAAAGTAGTGTATTAATTATAACCATTTCATAAGAAATACTACAAGTAATTTAATAATTTCGTAAATAGCATAGATCATTTGACGGATCCAGTTTTGTTTACTATGGCTGGGCCGAATCAAGGCAAATATACGAATTTAGTACCTATTCTATAAAAATCTCAGGAATTCTTTCTTGAAGATTAAAATGCACATTTTATAAAAATACTGACAGTGAATTTTATTTCAGGACAAGGAAAATATGCCAGAAAATAATACCTCAAGAAAGAGAACTGTTATGGGGAGTATTTCTCTTACGTACTACGAGTACCAGGACAGTGAATGGACGCCAGCAACCATTAACATCATTGCAATGTTTCATTGCACGTGATTTTAAATAATTTAAAATAAATTTTATTGATTTAATGACTAGTATTTTTTCCCAAAAGGGATAGAATTTCCCATCGTAAAAAGCTGATGCAGATCCGTCCGCATACCGCGCACGGCTTAAGATTCAGCGTCTCAAAATTTTTGGTTTTGCTACACTGTACCGAATATAATTAATTATCTTAGATCCGACCCTGTATTCTGTCGTTGTGTGAATAATAATCTTAGTGTGTGTTTTTGCCATGCAATTTCAAATGACATGTTCAGTCTGCTTACTATTATTATATGTCTGTGCTCTCCACCTTGCAGGGTTGGTTAAGAAATATGCAATTGCGTTTTGCAGGTAATTAAATTCCCTATGATGTTTGTTCTGCTACTTTTTCTCCTAGAATAGGTCATGACTGGATTACATCGTTCTAAATTAAAAAAGATTGATGAATGTTTGAAAAATGAGATTATTTTTAAGGCAAAGGATTTTTTTTTTCTCGGAAACTGTCAATCCTAGAAACAAAATGTAAAATGTAAATAATGGCAAATTTAATTTTCTACAACATTGTGTAGAACACTTTTCTAGCGAAAATGCACTTAAACGAAAATATAAGTGAAAAACCGAACAAAGTGGTGATTTATTTTTTATTTTTCCAATTTGCCGGCGAGTGCAAAAGCTATTCAATTGTGCCATGTTTATTTTAAATACTTACAATCATCCTAAACAACAATATATAAAAATTTAAGTTACTGGACCGCACGTAAGTAACCCCTAGGGAAGGTTCGCTCTATTTACTGCGCTATAGTAGCGGGTTCAGATTTTACTATATGTTTTTTTATGACATTATTTGTAATTATTTGTTAATAATATAATAATGATGGGTGGGTGGAGTTGCTCGCGTCCGTAGGTCTAACCCTCGATACCCTACACGTGCCTCCCGGGTGGTGCCAAACGAGTGACAACGTCGAACATCAGGCGGCGGCAAATAACCTGACACCTGACAGAGTCAGGAGGCTACCACAAGCCTGAAGCTTAAATAACTTCAAAAGATTGGACCCACCAACCCGCACTGGACCAGCGTGGTGGGCCTTGGTCTACACCCCCTCTCGATGAATAATAAATCGTCACAAAGGCCCCAAGTGCTCGGCGACTCCTGCTGTAATTCCATTCACGACGGGGAAAGGAATGGCACAGAAGTCAGGGGTGTGAATAATCTCCGGGCGAGATCGTATAACCGTCGAACGACCAAAGCTTTAGTCACACCGGAATCCGAGTTGCTAAATATAATAACGTACAATGTATGTAGATTAAAGACAGACGATAGATTAATAGAATTGGAAAATGCATTAAAATCCGTCAAATGGGACATTGTAGGATTAGCTGAAGTAAGAAGAGTAGGAGAACAAACTGTAGAGAGGGAAGACGCTATATTCTATCATTATGGAGAACAAAATAAAAACATTAGTAAAAAACAGTAAAAAGCTATCCAGACATTCCGAGATATTAATTGAGAAAAGAGCAAACACAGAGAAAGGTTCAGTAGAATATAGACAAATAGACAGAGAAGTTAAGAGAAGCATAAGAAAAGACCTGAGACTACACAAAACGACCTTGGTACAAACGGCTATAGAAAACAACAGATCCCTAAGGGTCCTAAAAGACGGAATTAGAGCCTGGATAACCAGTCTCAAAGATGCCGATGGTACAAAGCAACGTAGTAGAGATACTGTACTAGACTTATGCACATCATTTTATAAAAATCTTTATGCTCATCCAACTAACAAATCCCCCAACTTCGCAATTAAACAGCCATCAACCACCCGAACAAGCAGGATTTCGGCCATTTTTTTCCACCACAGATCATCTCCAAGTCCTTAATATCATCATAGAAAAATTCACAGAATATAAAAAACCGCTCTATTTAGCGTTTGTTGATTACAATAAAGCATTTGACAGCCTTTATCATGAAGCCATATTTACCGCTCTAGAGAAACAAAATATAGAAACAACCTACATACAGTTAATTAAACGTATTTACAAAAATAGTAGTAGTGTAGTGAAATTACAGTCTTCCGGTACCCCATTTCCCATATAACGTGGAGTCAAACAGGGAGATCCGCTATCGCCTGTCCTATTTACAAGTACTCTGGAAGAAATATTTAAGAGTTTAGCTGATAAATGGCAGGGCAAGGGCATTGTTTTGGGCGAAAGAAGGCTCACAAACCTCCGTTTCGCCGACGACATTGTCTTGCTGTCTTCTTCCCCAACAGAACTTCAAGAAATGCTACAACACCTATGCAAAGCAAGCCTCGAGGTTGGACTTACGATGAATAGGTCAAAGACAAAAGTAATGACGAATAGGTCCAAAATCCCAATCGAGGTGGACGGACAAGGGATACAATATGTCGACGACTACGTTTACCTGGGCCAGATAGCTTCATTTAAAAACCGGCAGGATAAAGAGATCGAACGCAGAGTTCAGAACGCCTGGAAAAGCTTCTGGTCCATGGGCGACATTATGAAGGGTGACCTCCCTTTAACACTGAAACGTAAACTGGTCGACATGTGTATCCTTCCCGTTCTGACTTATGGAGCTCAGACCTGGTCTTTGACCTTATCTCAAAAGTCCAAACTCGGGGTTTGTCAACGAACAATGGAGCGAAGTATGCTAGGGATTAAATTAATGGACCGCATACGAAATTCCACAATTCGCTCCAAAACTAGAGTAGTAGATGTGGGGAGGAAGGCAGCAAAGCTCAAGTGGGACTGGGCAGGCCATGTTTGCAGGATGCCGCAAGACAGGTGGGCTCAAATAGCCACACAATGGGTCCCTGCTGGCTGGTGCCGTAAAAGGGGCCGCCCCAGAACAAGATGGTCGGATGATCTGGAAGCGACTGATAGAGAGTGGAGGGCTCATTAAGCAGGAGTGGTGAACTAGAGGGGAGGCCTTTGCCCAGCAGTGGGATAGTATAGGCAAAAAAAATAAAAAAATAATAAAAAAAATTAAAAATAATAATAATAATGATATTAAAAATGATTAATTATTTTATTTAAAAAAATAATAACTCAAGGGTATATACACTTACATTCTAAGGACCACTTGTGTACTTCATTGACAAAGTCTTCAGGTGTCTCCATATCATCTGTCCTTATTTTCCGTAATCTAAAAACATCAAAGAAAAAATCAATAGCCAATAGCAATCTATACTAATACTAATCGTATATATCCCAACCAATATTATAAATGTGAAAATCAGTTTGTTTGTTTGTTACCTCTCCACGCTTTATCTACCGAACATGTAAAGAGACATCAAGCTCGCTCATCATCATCATCATTGTCATCAGCTTTCTACTACTGCTACTGCTGGGTGAATACTACCCACTGCTGAGTGAAACCTCTGTCTAGGCCAAGCTTCTCTATTCTGGACCATACCAATCTAATTCTTGTCTTATATACTCCTATATCCTCCTACTCCTTACATCGTCGACCCACCTGGCAAGCTCGCTCACCTATCAACAAAGGCATCGGCCACTTGGGCCACAGGCACCGTGTACTGAGCGGCCGCGCTGGTACTGAGCGCCACCCTGGACACTTTAGTCCGGAACGCGGCCCACGCCGGCCCATGACTGGAAACATATAATTTCCAACCTCAAAACTTATGAAAAAGTTAGCTTTAAGGCAAGAATATATAAAAGTTAGTTTTTAAGGAAAAAATCTAAAAAAATATTTCAGGTTGAGGCATGGCAGGAAAACCAAGTTCTTTCAGGCCACTGACAAAAACAATGCATGGCGTCGAGGTCCGTGTTGCTCTATGTAGGTCTTTGATCATCTTGACAAGACGAAAAATCTTATATTTCCATTTAATTAAGAACGAACTTGGGTTGGGAGGTTTCCGGGACCAGGATCCAGCTCTTTACTTCTTACTTTTTTCCGCATTTAGACCTCGAAATAACACCCTTTCTACGGGATCAAGCTCTCAAATTAACTTCTTATCATAATAATATGGTTGTTTGATGTCATGTCCGCGCGCGGAAGTCCGTCGCTCAATGGTGGAATTTAGCAAGGCAAGATTTTAGCTTGACGAAATTCCGTGAAAAAACCGTTCGTCTGTCCATCATAGAGCTCAAATCTTGCAAGTGTCCATCATAAGTCCTTTGTCAGACACTGGCAAAGGGGATACCAAAAATATAAAGTCTTTAATAAAATAAATATGTACTAGGTATAGCAAAAAAAGGAAAGTGAACGTCGTGTCGTATAAAGAAATAAAAGAGTTAGCAATGGAAAGAGAAAAATGGAAGGAACTCCACCGACAAGAGCCTCGCTCTTAAATTTTATGGTGATGACTATAGCAAAGTGAAAATATTTTAAATTACTTTCATAATAGTAATCTACTGAATGCAAAAAATACTTTTAAAAAAATGTATTTAAAAAAAATTAAGCCTTACACTGCAATGACTCCTGCGCAGTTCTCGTCGACGTCGAAGAAATCCTTCCTGAGCGTGTGTTTGTAGTAGTTTAGCGACGGCATTGATGGTCTGAAAAATTGTGATAACCTTTCACTTATACGTATAAGGAGAAAGAAGACATTTTGCACCGACCCCAGATAATGGGAAAAGGTGAGGCAGATAACTATGATGAACCTAGCACAAATATGCGTTTTTACTACTGAGCTTATGAGTTGTCTTGAAAAAAAAAAGCTTGTAATAACCTAAAGCTATACCCACTTGGTACAGCACAGGGCAATCAGTGTAATCCTGTTTTCATTTGTACCTGATTAAAAATAATATCATTGCAAAATGGCGAGAATAAATCAATCCATGTGAAGAATGAACCACCGCGTTCTTATAAAAGGAAATGTTGCCCTCAATATTATTTTATTTACATGTTGCTTGACCTGTACCGTCGAGCAACAAGGACTTCCGCGGTCCGTGTTGCGCTATGGCCTGTACTTACAGTGTATTTATGGCGACTACTTGCATCCAATATTAAGAAATAAGATACTTCAAAAAAATTAACTTGATAGCAGTAACCTGTGCGGTTCAGCGTCCTCCCCTTGGAAGACCTCTCGACCTCGCCCGCGTCGAACACGAACAGCATGTCTGGTCGGCCGAGCAGACCAGTGAACCTGACGCATTTGACAATAATATGAACTTGTAAATGAGAAGTAACCTGTGAGGTTCGGCGTCCTCCCCTCGGAAGACCCTCTCGACCTCGCCCGCGTCGAACACGAACAGCATGTCTGGTCGGCCGAGCAGACCAGTGAACCTGACGCATTTGCCGTACTGCTGCCGAAGCGACAGACATACTTTGTCTATGTGCTCCACGGAATAACCGCCTGCGAACATATAAATAATATATATTTTTTTAATTTTACCAATTCAAAAAAAATGTACCTACTTAAGGTACATTTATTGTTCAATGTATTACTATTTGATATGTGTTGTATGTGTCTGGAAAATAAAGTGAAGTGAAATAATTTCACTTTCTAATCGTTGTATTTTTTTTTTTTTGTAAAATTTGTATGAACGTTATTTGATACTTCTCTTCCCGCGCCAGGTTGTAAAAGTCAATCAAGAAAATGCCTCTCATAAGCAATAGGTTATAGCAGCCGTCACTATATCTGAATTTCCATTCCACCAATAAGCTCACTATTCAGCTAATCGTGGCCTTTTCGAGTCTCAGCCTCACGACTCCTCCTACCTCTTAAAGAATAAAGAGTGATAATTAAATAACAAGTACAGATATAGCTCGATCGTCAAATAAACAATGATCTTCTTGAAACTATTCCTATTTTTTTGGAAATTAGAATACCCGGTCGGTTGTTTTACTTGGTCTACAATTTTTTTTTTATTCACAACGGATTTTTAACCTTTTTGTATTGCTCAAATGCATTCTCCTGGGACTTGATAATAAACTTTAAACAGGTACCTGTCGTATATTTTAAATGCGGAAATTTTACTCTCCTGGCGGCGTCACTGTATTAATGCAGATTGCCTTGATAAAAAGGATTTTTTTAAAGCCGTAAACAAGGTCATACTTGACTTGGTCATACACAGAGAGAAAAAAATCACTACGTTAAATACAAGATCTTTTTTTTTCACTTTTGGTTAGACTTCCTTTATCTATGATTATATTAATGACATTGTATTTGGATCATAGAGCTAGCAAAATTTTTTTTAATTTTATTGATTTTTTTTTCTATGTCTATGATTTGGATTGATTCATTTTCTTCGAACCACAGAAAAATAAGATTCAAATGGTCTTACTTATATATTACTAGCTTTTGCCCACCCGCGTGAATTTCCCACGTAGACAGTGCTTTTTCCCAGAATGTAAGGTACCCTATGTCCTTCTCAGTACTCTTCTATGTGTATGCAAAATTTTAGGAAGATTGGTTCAGAAGCGTGAAGAGAATCGAACAAATAAATAAACAAACAAACTCACTTTCACATTTATAATATTAGTTAGAATTCCTTTTTTCAACCGACTTCCCAAAAAAGGAGGAGGTTATATGTTTCGATGTATGTATGTTTTTTTTTTTATGTATGTTCGCCGATTTCTCCGCCAATTGTGGACTGATTTCCATAATTGTTTTTTTATTCGTAATGGTGTATTCCCAAGTTGGTCCCATTTTAACCACGTCAGAATCTGTTCGGTAATTTTAAAGATACCTAACAAAATATAAAAATACCAACATTGCATTATAGAGCAAAAGCCCGCGACCGCATGCCCTTCCTTATTTTATTAAAACTCAAGATTTTCTATGTATGTCCCCAACATAGAAATAGCGATTAGCGACTATAAAAGTTGGTTCATGATTACTTAGGCAGATTACTTGTAGCAATAACATTTAAAGTGGTAACTCAATTACCTCAAAGTAAAGTTTTTTAAAGATTTTATTCCTAATAATATTAGAAATCACGCCATCCATTACCAGGCAATTGGTGCAGATATAAACCCCTGCTAGATATTGTAACCTTACTAAATTATAGTTATATTTGTTTTATTATAAAAGCTTAATTTAATATTACTTTGGGAGGCCCCAAGGTTGCTTTTTTTACCTATAAAAATCATCCTTACTATCCATATTACCTGCATAAGCAACTAAGATCCAAACTTCATACCTAGTCGCTAATATTTTTTACCCGTATATACCACGCAGAGAAACATTCAGCATTTTTAAAATAAGGAAGGTTTGGTCGTCACTGGCTCTCGGTCTATTTATCTGCCAAAATAATAGACAATTTGACATGTTGTGACATTTCAAATCAAACTTACTTACTTAGACATAAAAAGTTTCGAATTCTTAATTCTTTATTTTCGGCCAGTGAAAGAAAAGTTTTTATTAAACTAAAAATGATAAAATAAAACTTTTTTCCAAAAAAAATGAACCGACTTCCATCATAAAACTTAAAATCATGAAATAACAATTAAGAAAAATGTATTAGCATTCTACCTACTGAATGAGGTGAAGTCGGTGCCAAATTGAATATTAAATAATCTAAGTTAATATTAGAATCATGTATATAATACCTAGCTAAACAATTACATAACACCCTTACTCCTGCACTTGGCACCGACTTCACCTCATTCAGTAGGTAGAATGCTAATACATTTTTCTTAATTGTTATTTCATGATTTTAAGTTTTATGATGGAAGTCGGTTCATTTTTTTTGGAAAAAAGTTTTATTGTAGAACAAACCTTATAGAACTAAGAAAAGGATTGAATTAAGAAACAAAAGGAGAACAGAAAGGAAGGCCAGAGGGGTTCCTCTGGCCTTCCCCTCTGGTTACCCATGGTTATGGGTATTTATTTAATCCGTCAATTTTTACATATAGATCTTATCCAAAGATAAATAAATTAATAACTATGACCCAGGCTTCGCTCACGTAGGAATTTCAGGATCAAATGAAATCCAAACCAACAAAACCAAAAAACCAACAAAACACTTCTATACGTCTCCGAAATATCTAATGAAACTTGTTGATGTTGAATAATTGAAATGGATTATACTCATTAAAGAAATTTATTTTATCTTTATATGTAACTACTTTTGCGTGAAACATGCACACGCAACTTGAGGTATTACTTGGTATTTGTGGTACAATTTTAGAGGCTAAAAATTATGTTCCCTAGTTAGGTAAATTTACTTCCAATTATATATAAAGCATGAAGCAACACTAAATCGCTACTGTTACCATGATTTTTACCACAGCTAAGTATCATATTTCTTTATCCCTTAGGCTACAATATAAGGAGCCTCGCTTAGTGCTAAAAGCCGAGATTTGCTTAGTGACTGATCCTAGCGAACAGACGTATTGCATACTATCGTAGTGGCCACACTGCGAGCGACGTGCCTAACTAGGTGCCATGTATGTGGCCATTATGTATCTTGTATACGAGCGTAGGTCCTAGCGTCACTCTAGGGCCTACGCTCGTATACAAGCGTAGGTCCTAGCGTGATGCTCGTGCCAAGTTGGCACCAGTGTGGCCTTAGTCTTACAGACAGATACAACCAAGAGTCGTGAGACACGAAGGTGACGACACTCTAGCTGAATAGTGGAATGGAGATTCAGATACAGTGAGAGGTTTCCAGCCCATCGCTTATGACGAATGTTCCGTTTTAAACCCATTCCCTTAATCGAATTTACAATCTGCGCGGTAAAAGAAGCAGCTGGCACATTCATTGGAGCGAAGAAAAAGCATAGGTTTTTTCTTCGTTCCCAAAAGCGTTTTTTCTTCGCTCTCAAAAGCGTAGGCTTTATTTTCGCTCCAAGACCAGCATGGGAGCAGCAGCCTTTTCATGCAATTTGCATCTATACTGTATTGGTATAGTTGTCAATAAACCCAAATAAATGACAATTATGCCGCTATTGCTGCCGCATAATGGTCCATGTAGACTAATGTAGAGCAACATGATATGCAGGCGACTGTACATCTTTTTCACATATATCCCTAATGGAGTAGAGCATAAAAATATTAATGGAAGCTGCAGTGCAGACGATGATACGGATAGACGATGTTGTAATTTGCATAAATGTTCAGAAGCTTTATAGTTAGTTTATTAAGTAGCTTCGCTCCCTTGGGAATTTCGAGCCTTTAACTATCACATACAGATCCATCATTCATCCAAGATGGCGGAATAGTTTACGGAATAGTAGTGCATTTCTACAATATGGGTATCAAATGAAAGGGTTTGTTGAGAGTAACAATAAAAGATTTTTTTTTTTTTTTTTACTATTAATTTATTTCAAATCTCATTGTTAATTCCAGGGATAAGCGCGTTAAAAAAACAACTATGCAAACTCCCCTTTATTCTATTATTTTAATTTAAATGATCAATCATCATGATTTATTGATGATTTTTCCACAGATCGTCGTTTCTTTTATTACCGACTCATTAACATTATTAAATTGGCGTTTTTGTCCGTTATTTTTATTAATGATTGACACTCTCGTCATGCACAGTGGGTATGAACCACAGCAGCATTGCGTCAGGAAGTATATGGCGTGCAGTGGCGAATGCAGTTTGCTTTGCCAAGAATTTAGGTTTCTTACTTAGTGCATACAGCCGCTAGTAAAATATTTTTATAATAGTAATCATAAAGCACTAATTTGGTAGGATTTAGTATGTATCTGTTAAATTTCTAATGGTAACGATTTTCACCTTGTATGACACAAAAACTTCCATGCTGGTCTGGGAGCAAAGAAAAAACATAGAATGTGCCAGCTGCTTTTCTTTCCGCGCAGAATGTAAAAGTCAATCGAGGGAAAGGGCTTTAGACTGGGGATTCCTCCACTCATAGACGATGGGCTAGCAACCTATCACTGTACCTGAATCTCCATTCTATCAGAGAGCCCACTATTCAGCTAAGCGTGGCCTTCGATCCTCACGACTCTTGGCTCTGTCTACCCCGTAAAGGATAAAGACGTGATTCTATGTATTCATGTATTTATGACACAAAAAGGTTTTAGATTGATTAACAATTTGATTCAACTCTACATTTTATTTGATTTATATTAATCAAACCCAATATTTGTTCCTGAAATCGAATGAAATGAATGTTGAATGAATGAAAGTTCCTTAATGAAGTATCGGACGCTGTTGACTGTACAAACACACCCATCAAAAGTATTTCAAAACTGATAAGCGGATTGGTAATGCACTACACTACTCACAACACTTCTCAACACTCCGTCAAGTGCATTTCAAGTGCTATCAAAATAATCTGCTAAATTGAAGAGTCTTTTCAAAAACCGTCAACCCAAGGTCGAAAGTCTATCCATTGAAGTCAAAATGGAGTGGATGACCACCGCAAACCAAAATGAAGACCTTGTCCTAGTTTTGTAATGTGCCTAGGGATTGCATCGTTGTATAGTAATATTGTGAAGATCATTACGGTTTATGGATTTTGATTTCAGTCGTATTAAGTTAATTTTAATTGCACTTGAAAGTGAAGATGCAACTTAGTACGCAATAGGTTTTGCAAGGAACACTGAAATTTCATAGTCTAATAAAATTAAAAAATGATTATGCTTGTAGTTTCTGTTCGTAGGTTTGCCAAAAACCTTAGTCATAACAGATTTTTGATTTACAGTTATTTATCTCTCTCTAAACCTCATTTATTAGTTTATTTAGCCAATAAAAACATACACAAAACATACATTATGGTTTGACAAGGCGTTCTTTGTACATTCGACTTATCTAATATAATATTAAAGACTGGTCGGTTGCATTACCCCATCTGTGCGGAAAGGATCCCGTCAGCTCAAGTCCTTAAAGTATAGTGGTAGATATTGCATGCTTGTTACATGCAATACCACTATACCTTTAAGGAATTAAGATCAAACGCAAAGCGAAAAAAAAAATGCAAATAGCATAAATGTAATAAACTCAAGCTTAAAGATCAAAGGTCGAAGGACCCACAAAGCCTTTGTTGTTTTCTTATCTACCTGGAGGATCTCTGACCTCAGATCCCACGACCTTTTGCATTGACCTAGGGTTTCGCTTGTAGGTGTGCCTAGAAATTCATACATAGGTAAGTCACCTCACTTTCCATACAAAACCTACTATAGACTGCTCCCCGGGGCTCTGCTCACGTGGGAAATTCAGAATTTCATTAAAATCCGTTTAGTCACAAACAAACATACAAACATTTGTCTATCGCATTCATATTATTCATTTATAATACTTTTTTGATAGTTACATTATAGTACGTAGTACTTATATTAATTCTGCATGTGAATATAGTGAGTGAATGTGGTAAACGCCATATAAAATAAAAAATAATAGTAGAATACAAGTTTTTGTTCCTTCGGTTACTCAAAACCTTGGAATGGAATGCATTAAAAGGCTTACAGAATTCATATCCTTCCTTGGATCTATAAAAAGATAAGTTGACTTTAAGCTTAATTGGATGAATTACCATCGTAACTTGGTAAGTAGACAGGTGCTGGTAAAATCTACCCAAGCCAGGAGAAACCAGAGAAAGTTAATGCTAAGGTAATATCACGCCACCATCGTACCTTGTAATTAGTTTTGTTCACATTTGCATACTCTTGCAATACGAAATATTACAAGAAAAATTGGTTATTTAAAAAAAATAATATAAATTAATTCATGATATTAACTTTAACCAAAAACATAATTACTTATTTAGCTACATACTTAACGGGAATATATGGAAATTAATTTTAAATTTCATCTAACTTCGATTAGACGCAAAGCTTCGTTCAAAATAAAATTTCTTTATTTTTCTGTTCTTCTTGTTCACTACAATCTTTGATCTTAAATCTAACAATAAAATTAAAATTGGTACAAGTATTAAGTACATTGCAATCAGTGTAATGTTATGTAAATATTGTGAGAGACTCTGAACTAAGCAGAGCGTTGAAATTCATTGCATTAAGTTGTTTAATTTTAATGATTTACAATCAACCTATACAAGTACTTATACAAAGATACTAATACTAAAAGAGTGTACACAAAAACCATGTAGACGAAACGTCGTAAATTCCTCACAGTAAAACAAGCAAATTATTAAAAATAAAAAACACGACTGACAACTCACCTAGCCTATGTCATTTGGGCTAATGCAAGGAATCTAAAAATACCTTTCACACCAAAATGTTAAGCCATTCAGGACTTATCTATACATATATACATATAATATAATAAAACAGTAAAAATATTTTGTCTGTACATTTAGTATTTTTGACTAAAATGGATGGAGGGACACCTAAATAGATTAATAGAAAGCAAAAATATTTTTTTGGAATTTCTTGTCTGTCTGTCTGTCTGTCTGTATGTATGTACGCGTTTCACACAAAAACTACTGGACGGATTTGAATTAAACTTTTTTTGTTGTATAGCTATTAACCCTGGGCAACATATAGGCTATAATTGATTTTGAAAACTGGAACACCTGATGAAGAACCATAACAGAACAGTTAAACTATAAGAAATATGAAAATGTATATAAAATGTACCTTTGCAAAAGTTTATCAATCTGACGAGCATTTTCTGTTGATGTATAAAAATCGAAGATTAGGATCATCTGATAAAGAACTCAAAGAGACCAGCTACACTATTACATATATGGAAATGGCGCCTTAGAAAAAGTCGTTCAACCTGATGAGCATTTTCTACTGAGACGTATAAATATTGAAGATCTGGAACATCTGTTCCCCTTCATCAACATATATTTCCGCGGGACACGGGATACTCAAATGGCTGAAATTTTGAGTACTGGAGTTTAGGTTACTACAGTTTGGAAATTTCCCACAAAAAGATTTTTCATTTATGCGAAACTCACGCGGGCGAAGCCGCAGTTAACAGCTAGTGGTGGAAAAAAGAAATTACAAACATACATACATACATGAACCCTGAAAACATAACACTCCTTTTTGGTCAGTCGTGTAATAATAAACAATCACATTACAAACACAATTAAACAAGCTAATTATTAAAAAATAAAAAAACACGACTGACAACTCAAATAGCCTATGTCACTCGGAAGAAAGCAAGGAATCTAAAAATACCTCTCACATCAAAATCTGTTAAGCCGTTCAGGACTTATGGTGGAATAAAGAAACTTACATACATACATACATACTTACATACATACATGAACCCTGAAAACATAACACTCCTTTTTTGGTCAGTCGTGTAAAAAGTAACAGTGCTGAGCCCCGCGCCGAGTCATACCTGGTGCAACGCATTTCCCTTGCTATACAGCGAGGGAACGCTGCAAGCGTCATGGGCACTTTTGCGCCAGGTATGACCCGGGGCGGTCTCTTTGACTAATGTTTATTTTAATTTGACTTGACATTTATTTTTGTTTAAACTTCAAAATTGAGTTTTATTAAAAAAGGTGTTATTTGGTATTTTCCGACGCGTCGTCGTCGGAGGAAATGTATTATCCTACTTCCTACTAATATTATAAATGCGAAAGTTAGGATGTTTGTGAGGATGTTTGTTACTCAATCACGCTGAATCTACTGGATGGATATCAATGAAATTTGGTATACGGGTAGAAAATACCGGGAATAGCACATAGGGTACTTTTTATCCCGGAATTCCCACGGGAGCGAAGCCCGGGGCGCGGTTAGTTTTTATAACATGTAAATATACTGAAATAACTTGTATGCTCGATAAATATGTTTGCTAGCGTTCCATTCAAATGGTTTCCTCAGGGGATATTGCGTAAAGAGGATGGCAGTAATTTGGATTACTCATGTACTGTATACGGAATTTGAAGAAATCGCGTTTCTAAAATGTATGTATTTAAAGCATGTTTAGGAAAACTGTTTATCTTATCTCTTATCTCTATGACTCGACTAACATTGTCAGTTATGTATGATGGATTGAATAGTCGTTAAATTTTATCAATTTTTCCAATTTCCTTCCGCAATTTCCAAACTGCAAAGTAACCTAAAAAGTAAATACTTTCTCAAGTTTTGACCGAGAGAAAAAGGGATTAATTCGTGATGCTTACGTTCTACATTCAAAATTTTCTCAAGGGCAAAAGGGCAAAAGCCTTTAAAAAAAAGAAAAAAGAAAAGAAAGAAAAAGATAGGAAAAGCAGAAAAGAGAACAAAAGCGCTCTTTCGAAAGTTTTACTTTCGCAGGAAAGAGCGCTTTTGCTCTATAAGACCTAAATCAAATATATTGTCTATTGAACACCTAAATAAAATAATTTTTTGAGATGTTCCTTGCCTGCGGCGAATGTTGCTTCAGGCATGGTTTATTATGTAGGACTAGATGTGCAACAAATCACGTATTTTATGCGTTATGTCACAACACACGGGTCTTCGCGTTGACATTGCATTGTAGTGGTGTTTCTCAACACTTTTCCGATGTATGTTTTGGGTACAAATACACATGTAATTTGTTTAATAGCATGTGTTTTAAAATTGAGGATGTTATTACCATTGTCACTTATCAGTTAATTTATAGTTAGTTTCGAAGTATTCGAAGTAGGTATTTCATACAAAATGCATTCACAGCGTGAGTTCAATCAGGGCTTGAAACCGGTCAATAAAAAAACCTAAAAAATAAGTGTTTTGACCTGGTTACGCAGTAACGCTCGGGCCATTACGATCGGAGTGAAAACCCTTTTGAATCGGTCTCGCGAGCGGAAATTATCTGGTTAATCCCGCGCGGGCGAGTGACAAGGACGGGTATATCGCTCAGCGTTTTATCTCACTTACGCATTTGCAAGTCTCAACGTGTAGATTGGTTAGATTTATATCGAGCGAGAGTGAGAAATAATCATAGTTAGAGCGAGATAGAACACGATCGTCGAAAAGAGCGAAATGTTTTGGGTCTTTCCGGTATTTTGAACAGGAACTGAAGTGATATCGCGCTTTGAACATAACCAGAAATAATATATGGTTTTGCTCAACCGTAACTGATTTAAAACGCTCTTTTTTTAAATGTATATGGCGCATCGAGTGAGCTGGTTTAGAATTTTAACCAGGTTAGCAAGCCCTGAGTTCAATATTACCAAATGATATGTTTTTTCGTCCTACCAGTTGGTAGGATAGGGTAGTTGGTTTCTTTCATGTGCAGCAAATAACAAGCTAATTATTCAAAAATAAAAAACACGACTGACAACTCACATAGCCTATGTCACTCGGAGGAATGCAAAGGAATCTACAAATACCTCTCACATCAAAATCTTTTCAGCCGTTCAGGACTTATGATGGAATAAAGAAACTTACATACATACTTACATACATGAACTCTGAAAACATAACACTTCTTTTTTGGTCAGTCGTGTAAAAAACTAGTTATTTTTTTGCTTGCTGCACATGAAAGGAATGACGTTCGGTGCTTGTTCGACATCGGATTATTTATCATGTTCGAGAGAACATGATAAATCATATATGTATGTATTGTTTGAAAATACATACGGTATGAACCACGGAACCACCCAGAGTAAATCCCTAGGCCTAGGCGTAAATCGTCCCAAACTCTAACAGTTGGTTCGTCTAAAAGTTGGTTGGTTGGTCGTCTATCTTCTATGACGTCTATGACGGTCACTGCATGAGTAGACCAAGCTCTGAGCCAAAGGAAACATCTACTGAAGTCGTTGCAGTTGATTAGAATATTCTCTCATACTTACCAATATAAGGTATGAATCTCCAAGTGTTGCCCAATAGCGGTAGAGGGCTAGGACCCGGCACTTCGTCCCAGGCCTTGACAGACGGCGCTGTGAGCCCAGCAAATATAGCCGGATCTATAGCAGTCGCTGCATGGGTAGACCGCGCCCTGTGACCGTGGAGTGGGCATCGGTTTATGCTTGTGCTTGGGACCGTGGACCCTGTAAATCAACATCCATACAGTTAAAGTATACAAATATCATAAATGGGAAAGTCTGTCTGTCTGTCGATCTGTCTGTCTTGCTTTTACGGCTAAACCGCTAAACCGATTTTGATGAAATTTAGTATAGATATGTTTGAAGACCCGGGGTCAAATATAGGCTGTTTTTTTTTTTCAAAAATCAACCCAGAGCGGATTTTGTGAAATTTCCACAGGAACAAAGTCCTGGGCCTACTCTGCTAGTAATAAGTATGTAAAATTCTTCCATTAATCACTGAGTGACTGACAGATAATGCAAAGCCAAAACTACTGCTTGTAGAAAGCTGGAATTGGCATGTAGGTTCCTTAGGGAATGGCCTGGAGCACTAAGAGAGGATTTCCCGAAATTGAGAACAAAGTCCCGAGCCGGTTATGCTAATAAATAATATTTAAGGGAATACCTTCAGCAGCTTGGTAGCTTTGAGCTGTTGTTCCCAACTGACGTGAACACAGGCCTTTTAGCGGCCATTTTATAACTGCTACTCTGTTTCGCATCTCTGTTTTAAAAGCTCAGACTCCTGTGAACAAATACAATATTTAGGTACTTATGCTATAAATTAACAGCTACTATTTTTACACGACTGACCAAAAAAGGAGTGTTATGTTTTCAGGGTTCATGTGTTTATGTATGTAAGTTTCTTTATTCCCCTATAAGTAAGCCCTGAACGGCCTAACAGATTTTGATGTAAGAGGTATTGTTAGATTCCTTGCATTCCTCCGAGTGACATAGGCTATGTAAGTTGTCAGTCGTGTTTTTTTATTTTTCAATAATTAGCTTGTTAAATACTCATAAAATGGATGGACAATATGGTATCTAACCAAAAGTATGTAAAATTACAAAAAGTAAACGCGGTAATCAAACGTAATTATTAATCAAGCATTTATTTAATGATTTATCGACTGAAAGCGTTACAAACAAACTCACTTTCGTCTATAATATGCCTAACTTTTCTTCGACATCTGAAACATCAAGTACTGATGACGAACTGAGTATGTACCAACTGCAATTTTTCAGCCTTTTGACATATTCTGGCAGTGTTGTCTGCCATTTTAATCAATTTAACAGAAACTACATGTTTTTGTAATAAAATATAAATCAATGATGTCACCATGGCAAGTATAGTAAGTTTCTTCTATGACAGAGAAACTTAGCTTTGTGATGACACCTACAGTTGATGCAATTCTCGAAACAGGTCATTATCTTCAAAAAATGTTAAATAATCTAGACTATGAATGATTAAATACGCAATAGATAATTTATTCTAATATTTCCTTATAAAATTCAAGTTCTAGTTTTGATATAACATTTTGACTTGACATAAGAAATGCTAATGACAATTAATTGGATAGAAATTGCGTAGATTTTTATTTTTTTACCGTCGAAATTAGGTACCATTACCTACATTTTAATCAAATTATAACACTTTCACAGATTTTGAATAAAAATTTGATCTAAAGATATAAAATCTGAAATATCTTAACTCCTTCAAGGAAATATTATAGCCCGTACAGTTTAGACAGTGTTTTAACTAACTATGGAGACTGCTTTGACCACCGTTTAAGTTTGGACATACAATGTAGAAATGACGCTTCTGGGTAGTCTACCACACGACAGCGGCAATATGAGCTTGATTTTCTAAATAAAAATTGCAACAAATCGTAATAAATATTTTCTAAATAGTTTAGCTAATGATGATAAAACCTTTATTCTGTACACAAATGACGGTTTCTCGTAGAGAAAGTCATCAGCCATTATGTGAGATGGCCTCAATGACGTTTCTTATTATGCAGTATAAAATGACAGATTCCTTCTGGCATACTGCCCGAGATGTCGAATAGATAAATTACGTCACTTAGGTACCTAATTATAATAAGTGTACAGGGGAGGATTTAGGAGAGGGGACTTCTATGTGTATGTTTTTTCTGTCCATACTTCCCGGGCTTATTTTGAGAATAGACCACGCACGCGACCATTTTATACCTCCTTTCCCTGACGTGAAGGCTGGATTGAAATTAAAATGCGTTGTTGTAGAAAAGTAAAGTAAAGTAAAAATACTACGACTACTATTACTTTCTTGACAAAGACTTGTGCACCACGTCAATGGGTGATTTGTTTACTGCATGTGCTGGTATCGCCATCTGCATCATGCTTTGTGTAACATTCCTACTGCGCTGCACTGTAATATAAATCAATTCCTTAGATTTTTTTATGCGAAATAATATACGTTTTTATTTAATTACATAACTTATAACATATTTTTTATGACGTAATTTAATGAATTATTTTTACACAACTGACCAAAAAGGAGTGTTATGTTTTCAGGGTTCATGTATTAAGGTATGTAAGTTTATTTATTCCATCATAAGTCCTGACCGGCGTGAGAGATATTTTTAGATTCCATATTCCTCCGGTGACAAAAGATATGTGAGTTGTCAGTCGTGTTTTTTATTTTTTAATAATTAGCTTGTTTATACGTATTTGTGTCAGGAAATTAATTAAATTAATAAAATTTACAATGATCCTACTAATATTACAAATGCGTAAGTTTGAATGTGAGTTTGTGAGTATGTTTGTAACTCAATCACGCAAAATCTACTGGACGGTTTCTGATGAAATTTGGTGCAGGAACAGCACGTAATAGTACCACGTAAGGGTACTATGATCCCGAAATTTCCACGGGAGCGAAGCCCCCGGGGGCGATTGGTTGAACTATATATTCTTGGTATTAACATAAAACAATAATTTGACCTAAGACTTGAATTTTAGTATTTTTCGAAATAAAAACAAAACACATGCTTACCTTTTCGGGTATCCACTCCACAGATGCACAGACACAATTCACGATCACACACAAAAAATCGTAAGACGTTCAGAATTGGCGGGCCCTTGTTCGTATCGTTAAGGCGCAACATACACTGACTGCGCGCTCGCTTTATCTTAGATTGGGCGGAACTACCTTCCGTGCGCGTTTCCACTGCTCACTGCGCGTAAGTTGATCTATGATTTATTAACTTTTCCTACGAATATTTAACTACTTAATACTAATTTATTGAATGATCTACGCACAGCCCAAATCACTGAACTAGATTGGGCTGTAATTTGAAATGCAGGTAGATGTTATGACGTAGGCATCCGCTAAGAAAGGATTAACGCGAGCGAAGTTGGCGCCAGCTAGTTGTACTATAATTTCTTTAATTTGAAGTCTAACATCATTATTCATTTTAGGTTGCCTGGAAGAGATTACACTTGCGATAAGGCCACCGATTGTACGCATTACCTTAATTTTTTGGTGCAATAAAATATTTTTACTTACTTTTTGCTTATTTCTGTCGCTTCCTCCCAATCTATTAGGTGAATTCATAAAAAGCAACGGAAGTATGTAAATTACTCGGCGTCCTAGATGAGCGACAGAGCAATGCTGTGCTACAATGATATTGTATTGAAGGCAAAAAACTACTACTACTACTTTACTATTTTGTTTGACAAATGAGCGTGCGACAAATATGCCACCTACAGCATTGAATTTAAAATATATATTTATATTTAATATATATTTCTAATTTAATGACCTACACCTACCTAGGTGAGATGTCAGATGTTTGTTACACTTTATAATTGAATACTGTAATATTGCGAATACTTTTTCTTTTTCAATCACGACACGTCATCTCGTGAGCAATGGAAACAGATTTGTTGTTACAATCGCAGGTTTGCCTTCTCGTTGTTAGAGTTTTTAGCAGGTCCCATATCACCGAAAGTATCTTGAATAATGTTAAGAGAAAACTTCGCGCACGTACTGGTAATGGGTACAGTCAACAAAACTAAATAGTTGTAAATGTTACTAAGTATAAACGTTTACTACGTAGTATCAGCTGTTCGTCGTTAGGCAATCCAAAGAAAATTATAAATTGATTTGCTGCAAATTGGGGTTTCACTTTTGTAGGAATTTCTAAACCAGGAAGGATCCTACGAGTTCTTCCAAGTCTTACCTTCCCAGTCTACCAAATTCCATCGATACATATTACATAGTTTTTCCGAAAATATTAAAAACATCCACTCATAATTGGCACAAACTTTGTCACTAATAATTTAAAAAAATTAAAGCATCAGAACAAAAAATACATTGAATCAAAACTTACTGCAAAGTTCGGTTTTTTGCGCAGCCGACTGTCCGTGCCTACTATCGTATTTTTTTTGTAGTGATGCTATAAGCCTTAATTAATCTTATAAGATTTTTAACAGCATACTTTGACTGTTGTTTTTTATGTGTCAAAAAAAAACGGTTCATTGAACTCTAGATGATAAAAAATATAATGATAATTGATATAAATTATCATCTATTCATCACTTGATCTTTATGTTTGTGTCTGTTCTTTAGCGACACCTGTTTACACTTACGATGTTACGATACGAAACTCTATACGATAAGCCTGATTTTCAAATTCAAGAAGAAACAAGCATGGACTCAGCTTTACGACTCCATTTCTGGGGATTAAATGAAGTATTAAAATGAGTTTCCTGGACTCTTTGTCTTTCTCCTAACATTAGACATCGACGCGCCTTCAACATGATTTAAACATTTTTTTGTTATAAACTTAGCTGCTAATATAAGACAATAAAAACTTCAAGGACTTACTAGTTGCGCCCCGGGGCTAGCTGCTGTGGGAATTTCAGGATAAAAGTATTCAAGATTATTGTACCCGTGTAGCAAATTCATCGAAACGTTCGAGCAGATTTTGCATGATTTAATAATAAACATCCAAACTTTCGCATTTATAATATTAGTATGGTATTGAGATAGGATGGACTATACAGTGGGATAACGTATAATAAACTAAATCTACAAAAAAAAGTTAAATTAATTGTTTTATAAAAAAGTCGTATCACGTAGACAAAGCATAAAAAATACTTCTTGCGTTAGGTAAATAGGTATATTACATATGTAAAGGTTACCGCACCCGTGAAAACATATGTATAATTACTAATCATTACAAATTAATTTTGGCTTTGTGTTGAAGCGTTTAATTATAAATTCAAATACCTAGGTTCTACTTTTATTTTTGTTCACTCTAAGCAATAACAAGACCCGCCCACTATGAATAATGTTGTGGTTTAGTTATTCATGAAAATAGCCATGGTGAGACCGAAACGTGTTATTTTCAAAAAGTCTAATTTCGGCCTTTATTCTTGACTAGCACCCCGCCCCAGCTTCGCTCGGGAGGTACATACATAAATTTTAGCCTTATGTCACTCAGACATAATGAAGCTTTCTATTGGTGAAAGAATTTTTGGGATCGGTTCTGTAGTTCACCCCTGCAAACAAACTTACAAACTCACAAACACTTCCTTGTTATCATATTAGTATGAAGTATGATGACTAGCATGGGCTCGGGATTTTGTTCCAGTGGGAATTTTGGGAAATCCTCTTTTCGTGTTCCCCTACACTCCCTAAGGAATCTACAATTCTACATGCCATTAAAAATACCTTCTACTTCGAGTTGAAAAATGCTGATTACTCCTAAACGGCTGAACCGATTTTGATGAATCATGGCTAAGAACACTCTCGATTAAGTCACCTTTCAAACAAAATAAACTAAATCAAAATTGGTTCATCCGTTTGGCAGCTACGACGTCACAGACAGACATACAGATATACAGATACTTCAAACTTATAACACCCCTCTTGTTGGGTCGGGGTTTAAAAATATATTTTTTTTTATTTATTGATTCTTAAACAATATACTTACATAGTGTCAGAAAAGGAAAACATTATTCACCTGTAAGACATTTTAAAAATGTCCAATTTGTATGGATCGTTCCCCATCTCAGTATTCATGACATCTTATTGTCTGTCTGTCTGTTACAACATGTTGTGTTACCACAATAGCAACGGTAATGCTTTGTTGAGGCTGGGTTTAGCATAGACGTGGGCATAATGTCTCTCCCCTGATGAGATGTCGACCTCAAATGTGTATGTGTAAAATACAAACAACATCAGACTCTATCAAGTCCCACTTCATACTTTCTATGACAGCACTATAACAATAGTATTAAAAAATAATGTGTCAGTATTTTACGCCTTTATAAACCAGAGACAATAGAAATTTCTTTGTTTCTTGTACTTTAAGAAAGCAGAATACGTTTGATTGTTGTACCAATGTTGTACCTGCGAAGATTAAGTATATAGGACCCCGTGATTAAAATCATTATAGGCACAATTAATCAAAGATTTGCAATTAGTCCATTGCTACAAATACTACCTCTACCTCTTCCACGGTTGTAAGCTATATACGTCTGTCGCTAGATGGTGGCAGTCGTCAAGTCATGCAACACTTTTGTTATATCCCTAGTGTTGCAGTTATCCATGGGCAGCAGTGATC